>VDFB02373365.1:8676351-8775122 GCA_007258455.2 Sequoia sempervirens | reverse complement strand
GTTGGAATATTTAAGTACATTCTTTATGTTCTTTTATAAAAAAAATTTGTTGCATTTTTACTTGTTCCTTTGGGGTTGCGCGATGGGGTGTTACAATCCATGTATCATTCTTCTCAATTTGCAGTAGTTCTTCTTTCATTACTTCCACCCAATTTTCATCTTTGCATGCTTCATTGACACTATTAGGCTCAATCTTGAGATCAAACAGTATTCTTCTACAATTCTTCTTCTCAAACAGTATTCTTCTACAATTCTTCTTCTAGTTTGAACTTCTTTGTTCTTATCACCAATAATCTGATCTTCTGAATGATTTAGTCTTACATACCTTGGATTTTTAAGGTTTTCTTGAACTTCAGGCTCTTGTGATGCACTTTCACTAGTTCCTTCCTCTTGATTTCCCCAATTCACCGAAATGATCTGAACTTGATTTGAAGTCTAAACTTTCTTTCCTTTATTTGAACTATCATTCTGATCATCTAAATCATATCCACAAGTTCTAGATGGTCTAACTATCTTCATCAACCTTGACATTAGCACTCTCAATTACTTTCCTCAATCTCTTATTGTATCACCGGTAGGCTTTACTTTTAGTAGAATAACCAAGAAAGATTCCTTCATCACTTCTAGCATCAAACTTTCCTATATCTTCATCTCTTTTGATATAGCATTTGCTCCCAAAGATTTTAAAGTATCTAATAGTAGGCTTATGACCATACCATAACTCATAAGGAGTCTTATCGGTATCGCCTTTGATTTGTACCCGGTTGAGAGTGTAAACAACAGTACTTATAGCTTCTCTCCAATAAATATGTGGAACATTTCCTTCCAACATCATAGTCCTAGCAGCTTCTTGAATTGTCATGTTCTTCCTTTCCACAACTCCATTTTTTTTAGGGGTCCATGGTGCAGATAATTGTCTCTTTATTCCATGCTCTTCACAAAAAGAATTAAACTCACCGGAAGTGAATTCACCACCTCTATCTAATCTCAGACATTTAATCTTCAGACTTGTCTTTGTCTCAACCATAGCCTTAAAAATCTTGAATTTCTCTAGAGCTTCAAAATTTTCCCTTAAGAAAGTAACCCACATCATTCTAGAATAATCATCAATAAGTAACATGAAATACATGTATCCTTGTAAAATTTTGACTCTAAAAGGACCACACAAGTCAGTGTGCACAAGCTCCAACACTTGATTTGAACAATGTTGTTTTCCTCGGAATGAAACTCTAGTTTGCTTCCCTAACTGACATTCCTTGCATATAGTATTAGTAGGTTTTATCAACTTAGAAAGATCTCTCACAGCCTAAGTAGAACTTATCTTGATAATATTATCAAAGTTTACATGACACATTCTCCTATGCCACAACCAACTTTCATCAACTTGAGCAATCAGACAACTTTTACTAGCAGCACTCAGGTGAAAGATATTACCATTTTTTTTTGTACTAGATGCAATCACATTTACGAAACTCCCCAATATTATACACTTTCCATTATTTAATTGAAGATTGTATCCCTTGTCAACCATATGTCCAACACTTAAGAGTTTATGCTTCAAACCTTCCACATATAGAACATCATCAGTATTATGCTTACCATCAAGAGAAATGGATCCTCTGCCACGGATTACACTAGCTTTGTCATCACCAAATCTTACAACACCACCATCATACTTTTCCAAGCTCACAAATTTGCTTTTATCACCTATCATGTGATGAGAGCATCCACTGTCAATCACCCATTCATCTTTTTCTTCAACTCGGGCAACTAGGGATTTCTCCACATTTGTGCACTTAGCAGATTTAGTAGGTACAAGATCATTTTCCTTGATATCAATAAATACCCATTCATCCTCACTTACATTCCCTTTATTAGATTCATCATCTATCACACCTTCATCAGCAGCAAAATAACACTTTCTTTGGAATCTAGACTTGTTAGATCTTGGCTTAGGAACTCTTTTTGGACACCTTGAGGAAAAATGACCTATCTTATTGCAAGAAAAACATTTAATAGGAAATTTACCTTTATACTTACCTTCTCTAGCTTCCCTCTTGACAATAAGTGCTTCAAGCTCATCTAGTTTTCTCTCTTCTTCTTCAATCTTTCTCATTTCCTCTTCATACTTGAACATCTTTCTAGAAGAACTTTCACCCAAATCATATTGCTGCTTATCTTTTCCAAAGATTGTAGCTTTGAATGCAGATTTTGTCTTAGGAAGAGAATCACCAAACTCACTTAACTCAAAAGAAGTAAGATTACCGATCAACATGTCTCTGGTTACATTTGTCACAATCTGGATCTCCTCAATAGCAGTAGCTTTCGATTTGTATGCAACAGGCAAGGATCTAAACACTTTAGCAACAATCTCTGATTCTTCCAATATTCCACTAACACATCTGATACTACACACAAGTTCATTCACTCTTTGCATAAAAGAAGGAAAGTTCTCATCTTCACCCATTCTCAACATTTCATATTTCCCTTTCAGGCTTTGCAACTTAGCAATATTCACATGGGCTTCACCTTCATATAAAGTTTCTAACATTTTTTAGATCTCATAAGTAGTTTTCAGCTCCATTACATTTGTCATTTTAGAATCAGTCAAAGCACTCAACAATGCTTCCTTAGCCCTAATATTGTACTTGGCTTCCTTAATCTCATCTACAGTAGAAGGACCATTATGTGGAATGATATACCTATTCTTTGTAATTTTCCAATAAGGTTCACCACTACATCTCAAATGACACTCCATTTGAGTCTTCCACAGAAAATAATTAGTTCCATCAAATCTCAAACTATCCTTCTTATATGTTGCCATCTCGGATCACCTCAAGCTATTAAACTTCTTTCGAGGAACCTGCTCTGATACCAATTGTTGGAAACACAAGGGAAGACAACTGAGAAGGGGGGTGAATTAGTTGTCATAGAAATTAAAGTTATTAAACTTGTTCTCAGATTTGATAAATAAACATGAAAGCATAAACCATCACCACATCAGAAACACACATAACACCAATATTTTTTAAGTGGAAACCCCGTTAGGGGAAAAACCACGGTGGAGGTTAGTCCACAAGATTATACTTTGTTAAAATTATAAAGGAATTATAAATGGGGAATGCACATGCAATCAAGCACACTGCCTAGAGCTCACTGCTCAAATACAAAAAGGCTTTCTACCCAAAGGAAGACACACTGTCTTATAGAAACATTTGAATTACATCCAAAAGATTTTGAACTAAGAAAATAGCATCTGCTAATGCCTAATTACAGTTTCGATTAAGCACAATCTACTCACTCTTCTTCACACTTTATTTCTTCCTTCAAAAGATTAGAACATTATTCACACATAGCACTCACACACTTCACACACCACTACATCACACACTTTCAAATGGTATAAACAATCACTCATATGTATCCACAACTAATGATAACATCATCTACATGTTAGTTTCAACAAAATATAAAATGAATACAAATTGTCGGCCCAAATCAATAAACAATTTTCAATGCACACCAAACAATGTCGACCACAACATAGTAAGGACCCAAAACAACATCCTCAAACACAACACCTTCTAAAATTAAGCCTCGAAGATCCGCAACATGCTACAATCACCCTGTTGGCCATGATCATGAAAAACATGAACTCATAAAAGAAAATCACCAATCGCGAGCACAACGATCAATGCGGATGTACAACACATATAGAGAATGATCTAGAAACATCCATGAGAATCATGAATCACTACAAAATCATCCACAACAATTCAAATTACCAGAATCACATTATCTTCTTTCAGGAACACCAACTAAAGCAACAGAACAATTGTCAGAACATAGATACTCATAACTCGATCAAATCTTCATGTGGATCTCTGAAACTTTATATGGATAAACTAGATATACTTAAAAAAAAAGCCTTTAATCCCCAACCTCTTATCATCAATATACTAAGCTAGCCAACAACATGAAGGCTATACTGAACTTCACTGCATCACTGACAACCTGCAACTTTTTTTATTACAATTTTCTTAATATCCTTGACATATACAACCTTAAAGACATTAATGCCAATAGTGTTGACATCAATGATAACCACATATGAGCAATATCCAACATTTCCTTGTGTATAGTGTTGTCTTGGTTCTATTTTTGTTATCTACTTTCATGATAAATCATTCTAACACATCAAGGGTTAATTAAATTAATGTGGATCTAAATGTTTGTGAGGGTTGAAGTTTTAAGGTACAATTAATTCACCCCCCTCTTAGTTTTCTTGTGCATTTAACAATTGGTATCGGAGCAAGGTTCCTTGGAAGAAAGCCTAATCACTTTAGGTAGATCTAGGATGGCCCACAAGAAATATGTCCCTCTATTTGATGGACCAGGTTATGCATTCTAGAAGACAAGGATGGAAGGCTTTTTGGTTTCTCTTGGATTTGAAATTTGGAAGTCTATTGAGATTGGATATACTATACTTGCAAATGGTCCAAAGACCGATGATGAGATCAAGGCCTATGAAAACAATGGTAAATCAAGGTATGCTCTCTTAAGTGGTCTTGATAATTTTGAATTAGTGAAATTATGAATTTGAAAATTGCTAGAGAAATTTGGGTAAAGTTAGAAAGCATTTATGAAGTAGATGATAAGGTCAAGCAGGCTAAGATACAGAATCTAAAGATCATGTTTGAGACCCTACAAATTTTTGAAGATGAAAACATCACAAGCTACTTGCAGAAGGTGGATGAAGTTTTCAACGACATCGGAGGTCTTGGTGGAGAACTGAAAGAAGAAGTGGTAAAGAAGGTACTCATAACTCTTCCTAAATCTTATAGTCATAAAGTGTTTTCTATTGAGGAATTACAAAATTTAAACCAATATACCGAAGATCATTGGTATGGTTCTTTAACTGATTTTGAAATGAGATAATTCGGTACAAGTAATGCAAAATTTGAGACTGCTTTTAAGGCTATCGAATTAGAGAAGAATGTGGAGTCAGATCAGGAGGTTCTTGATGATGTGGAAGCTAAATTTGTGAGAAAAATGAAAAAGGTACTTAAAAGTATAGAGGTAAGTTTCCTTTCAAATATTTTAGTTGTGGAAAGATAGGTCATTATGCTTCAATATGTCCAAACAGATCTTTGAATGACAAAAATAAGGAGAAAAAAGGTAAGATGATTAAGGAAAGTTATTATGTTAGAGAAGATTCCAATATATTTGATGATGAATATGATTATAGGGATGATGAGGATGGTGAATTCTTGTTCATGGCTTTAAAAGATGAAACTAATTCTACCAAATCTAAGAGATGTGTGAAAGAAATTGCTCCAGAAGTAACTGCTAACATTGAAGGAACTTTGGTGTCTGCTTTTCATGCTAGACAGAAGAAAACTATTGGATCATTGATAGTGGATGCTCTAATCATATGACTGGTGACAAGAGTAAGTTTGTTAAACTTGAAAAATATGGAGGACTAGTGAGGTTCGGTGATGATACATCTACTAAGATATGTGGAAAAGGTTCGATCAGTTTTGATGGTAAGCATAATACTGATGATGTTCTCTATACCTCTTTAAATGGTGGCACCCCAACTACAACCACCATTAGGCTTCAAAACCACCCACATTTCTCACAAACCGTTATTGCAACCTTAATTGTTTACATTAACTATCAACATTTAATGTTAAATTTCTATGCTAACAATTATTTTAGCCACTAAGTCCTCTTAAGTGCTTAAAATAAATTATTTAATTTTTAGCATAACTTTCAAAAGGGACTATTTTTCAAATTTGAATAGTCAATAGAGATTGGGTTCCATCCACTATATTATGGCAAAGTCAATTTAAACTCTTTTACCTCTAAAGTCCAATATTTGTATTGAGTTTTTATAGGGCATAACTTTCTCCTTATTTAATAAAATTTTACAAAAAAATGAAACATATTAGAAAATCACAAGGATTTTGATTATAAATATAATGTTTAGATTTGAGTACCTCTTTTTTATCAAAAATTATAAAAAATTCCATGTTTTATAAATGGACAACTTAGGCTTTCATCTTGGACAAATTGTAATTATTGCTCTAATAAAATTTAGGGGGTTTATAAGGCACAATTCAAGTACCTCTTTGTGTGTTTCAAGTATGGATCCAAAAATTGATCTATCAAATAACTTTCACACATGAAAAATTAAAGTACAACAACTTCTTCAATCAAAGGGTTTATAGAAAATACTAAATGGTCAACAAATACAATTCATAGGGTTGTAAGAATAATTTGTTTATTAAAACAAGTTAGATGAGGCCATGAGCATTATTGGCCTCATCTATATGGTAATTTTTAATTTCATCTTGTAAATTATAACTCATAAGAAAATTTGGAATGATATTAATTACTTTTTTGATACAGTTGATTAATTCAAAATACTTCAATCAAATTCTAAATTAGCAAAATTGTCTCCCAATGCCTTCCCTTCTATTGAAAATTTTCTACTTGATTTTAAGTATTTGATTTCTCAACTTCAGCATTGTAGCAAACTAAAATTGAATAAAGTATGTGTATTCTTTATTCTATCAAAGCTAAAATTCCCCTATCAAGTTTATTATTCTACTTTCTACTCTACCATCTTGGTATAGGAATTAATATGCCTAATTTTGAATAGTTTTGTGAAATATTTGTGAGAGAACAATCTAAGTTAATCCCCATGGATTCTATCACCTCTTCAAAAATTCAAGCCTTAGTGGTCTAAAAATTTAAGGGAAAAGGAAATAAGTTCTATAAATAAACTAAGGTAGACTTAGCTTCAAGAAATTAGTATTCATCAAAGTTGAAGAATAAAATTGATTCAGTAGTCAAATCATCTACTAATTCAAGTAAGAATACTTCTATGACAAAAAGAAAAGAAAAGGACCATATAATTTTTTTGAATTAAATAATCACGATGTGTAATTTTTTATCATCAAAGGATTGTAGCCTTGGAAGAGGCCATGAAGAAACAAAACATTGATAATTCCAAATCTAGCAAGGGTTAATAACTTACAACTAGAGGTTTGGAGTCATCCACAAATAGCTAGATAGTTAGCTCAAAATACTCACATCACATGATCTTCTTGAGACTCTTTCTAATAGTGCTACTCAAATTATAGTGGGAAATTTCACAAACTCTAGTTTTGGGGTCAACTAATGTATAGCTGACATATGGTTGTATTGAGGATGTTCTCTATGTTATAAAGATTTATTCCAATCTTCTCTTCTTATACTATATTTTTCATATTGGGATGGGAAGATAATTTATTTTTCATGACATGATATAGTTATTCAAGAACTACAACATCTAGAGAATATTATTACTTTAGGTAGAGATAATCATGGATCTAGATTGTAAATGTTTCATGGTTTTGATTCATCTCGTGGTTCATCACATATTTTCCATGCAAATTCTTTGAGTATAATTTGGTATGAGAGGTTTGGACACCTCAATTATATGTATCTTCAATAGTTGATTACATTGGATATGGTACATGGTATTCCTAAGGTTTCATGCATAGAGCATGTTTGTTAAGGTTTTTTCCTAAAAAAAAAAATCATCAATACCCTTTTATAAAGGCAAGGCGGATTGTGAAACTACCTTAATTGAGCTGGTTCATAGTAAGCTCATTTCATTTTCAAGAGCCAAGTATGTTCTCACCTTAATTGATGATTACTCTCATTGCACATGGGTGTACTTTCTTAAGTAGAAGAGTGATGTCTTCATGAATTTTAGGGTCTTAATGTAGAAGAAATAAATTTCTTCTATTCAATGGATTTTCATAGATAATGAGGTACTATGTGAACTAGACATTTCACGATTATCACACTGAGCATGATTTTCAACATTAGTATTTAATTTCCTATAATCATTAGTAGAATGATGTCACTAAAAGAAATAATAGATCACTAAAGGAGATGAAAATTTATATTCTTTAGTCTTAGTCAATGGCCCCATATTTTTTTGGCTTGAACTAATAAATTGTTCCAATATATTAGGAATTGTACTCACTATAAGATAATTTAGCATCACTCTAGAGAAGAATTGGTCCAATATCAAGCCTAATGTTTCCTGTTGGATGTTGTGGATTTGTTGCTGATATGTGGTTTTCATTTATGTCAACACTATTAGAATTTCGTGTATTAGAGGTTGTATATGTCGAAGATATTGAGAAAATTGTAAAGGAAAGTGTTCCAGGTTCCTAGTGGAACTGTGCAAGTCATGGAGGCATCTTCTTCTATACGTTGAAGTTCAGATGTTGTAGACTAAAGGGTTTATTCTTGAGAGTATCTACATTATCTACCAGAACTTTCAGAGGTCCGTGTACAAATTTGGTCATGTTGTGGTCTGATAGTGTTTTTGTGGTCTATGTCAGTGTTCCCGAGTAAAGTTTGTGTGATTCTGGAAATATCAGTTGTTGTGGATGTTTCTCTATTATTTCTTGATGTTTTTGAATGTCTCTAGATCGTGCTCTATCTTTTCAAAGATCTTTTCTTGCTCATGGTCAAAGATCTTTTCTTGCGCATGTTCAGTTTTTCATGTTCCTAGCCGACATGATGATGGTAGTGTGTTGGGGATCTTCGAGGTGAAATTAACTGAAGTCTTTTGTGTTGGAGATATTAATTTGGGTCTCCACTATGTTGTGGCCAACCTTGGTGGGTTCACATTAAAAATTTATTTGTAAATTTGGGCTGACATTGCAAATATGTTTTATTTTCTTGGTTGACTAAGTTGTTGATGAAATATCATGTAGCAGATATATAAGAGTGATTGTTTCATTGGTGTAGTGTGTGGAAAAGGTGCTTCATGTGATAGGTGTGCTCTTATGTGTGTATGTGTGAATATCATTTGATTGCAGAGCAGAGTGTCAAGAGGATCGAGCGAAGTGTGAAGTAGTTTGTGAAGGAGTTTTATGTGCTTAATTGGAACTACAATCAAGCTTGTGTAGAAGCTATTTTCTCAGTTCATTCCCTCCAAATTTTAATCCTATTTTGTATTGTTGGGCAGTGAGCCCCTTCTGTAATTGAGCAGTGAGCTCTAGGCAGTGTCCCTGAATGCATGTGCATTCCCCTTTATTGATTTCATTATACTTTTAACAGGGTATAATCTTGTGGACTAACATCCACCATGGTTTTTCCCCTAACAGGGTTTCCACGTAAAAATATTGGTGTTCTCTGTCTCTCTGATGTGTTAATTGTTCTTGGTTAATTTCTTATTCATCAGATCTGAGATTAAGTTAAGTTTGAAAAGTTCATTATTTTGTGACAATTGATTCACCCCCCTCTTAATTGTTTGTCCTTGTTTTTCCAACAATTGGTATCAGAGAAGGTTCCACTAAAGAAGTCTAAAAGCTTGAGGTGATCTGAGATGAAAACATTCAAGAAGGACAGTCCAAGATTTGATGGAACTAACTACTCACTGTGGAAAGTCAGGATGCAATGTCACCTAAGGTTTATTGGTGAAGCCTGCTGGAAGATTACAAAAGATCCATATGTTATTCCTCAGGATGGTCCCTCCACTACTAATGAGATCAAAGATGTTGAAAACAATATCAGGGCTATTGAAGCTTTGGTGAGTGCTCTGAAAGATTTGGAGATGGAAAATTTAGTAGGACTACAGACAACTCATGAGATTTGGATGAAGGTGGAAACTTTGTATGAAGGAGATGCACATGTGAAGATGGCTAAGCTACAAAGTTTAAAAGGAAAGTATGAGAATTTTAAGATGGGTGAAGATGAAAATATCACTTCTTTTATGCAAAGAGTAAATGAAATAGTGATGGGTATTACATGTGTCGGTGGTTCTCTAGATGAGGATGAAATTATGGCTAAGATAATAAGATCCTTGCCTCCCTCCTACAAAGTGAAGGCTCATGCTATTGAAGAGCTTAGATCAGTAACAAAGATGTCAATAGACACACTGGTTGGTAAGCTTGCTACTTTTGAATTAAGTGAATTTGGTGAATCTGTTCCGAAAACTGAATCAACATTCAAGGCTACTATATCCGAAAGTAACAAGCAAATATATGGTCCAGGAGAATGCTCCAGAAAGATATCCAAGTATGATGAAGAACTGAAACAAATTGAAGACAAAGAAAGAGAGGTAGAAGAATTGGAAGCACTAATTGTAAAGAAAGAAGGCATAGGAAAAGGTAAGTATGAAGGAGTGTTAACTATTAAATTTTTTTCATGTAGTAAAATAGGTCATTTTGCATCAAGATGTCTTGAAAGAGTTCCTAGAACTAAGCCTAACAAGTCTAGATTCCAAAAGAAATGTTACTTTTTTGAAGGAGTGACTGATGATGAGTCTGATAAGGATAATGGAAATGAAGATGAATGGGTTTTCATTTCTATCGTTGAAAATAGTCATGTGGCTACTAAATCTACTAAAGATGAGAAAGCTCTTGCAGTCCGAGTTGAAGAAAATGATGAGTGGGTTATTGAAAGTGGATGCTCACATCATATGACTGGTGATAAAAACAAATTTGTAAGTCTAGAGAAGTATGATGGTGGTGTTGTAAGATTTGGAGACAACAATGTTGGTCTGATTCATGGCAGAGGTTCTATTTGTCTTGGTGGTAAGGATAACACTGATGATGTTCTTTATGTTGAAGGCTTGAAGCACAATATTTTGAGTGTTGGATAGATGGTGGGAAAAGGATATGATCTACAATTCAAAGATGGAAGATGCAAGATACGTGGAAGTTCTGGAAATATGATTGCTACAGGTAAATAGACAAAAGGTAATATTTTTCACCTGAATACTGCTAGTGGGAGTTGTTTAATTGCTCAAGTAGATGAAAGTTGGTTGTGGCATATGAGGCTATGTCATTTAAATTTTGATAACATTGTCAAAATAAGTTCCACTCATGTAGTAAGAGATCTACCTAAATTAGTGAAGCTTGCTAACACAATTTGTAAGGAATGTCAGATGGGTAAATAGACTAGAGTCTCCTTCCGGAGCAAACAGTTTCATTCTAATGACTTGCTAGAACTGCTACATACTGACCTCTATGGTCCCTCCAGAGTCAGAAGTATTCATGGAGAAAGGTACTTTATGTTGATTATTGATTATTACTCTAGAATGATATGGGTTTCCTTCTTAAGAGAAAAATGTGAAGCACTAGAAAAGTTCAAAAGTTTCAAGGCTATGGTAGAAAATGAGAAAGGTCTGAAAATCAAGTGTCTGAGATCTGACAAAGGTGGTGAGTTCACCTCCAGGGAGTTCAACTCTTTTTGTGAAGAACATGGAATCAAAGGATAGTTATCTACTCCTCGAACCCCTCAACAAAATGGAGTTATAGAAAGAAAGAATAGAACAATTTTGGATGCTGCTAGAATAATGATGATAGAAGGAAATGTGCCCCAAACCCATTGGAGTGAAGGTATAAGCATTATTGTGTACACTTTAAACCAGGTAAATGTTAATGGAAATTCTGGTAAGACCCCTTTTGAGCTATGGTTTGGTTACAAGCCTGTTATCACAGAATCTAGCAGTGCTCGTTCCACGGATAACCCCCCTACGAAACTTGTCCGTTTCCTAGGATTCATGAAGTTCAAATATGCATAACAGAGTGATTTTCAAGCCACCTCAAAATGCATTCCCAAGTCTCAAATAGTCAATTCGAGCATTCCCCCTTGTTCGCCTCTCGAAGACCTTCGAAACGAGATCTTTTGCGAAGCTTCACTGTTCATACTTAGCAAATTGCAAAAAATGCAGTGGCACTGAAAAAGTGCGCTCCTGCCCTGAAGCCAAAAATTGGCTAAGTCTGGAAAATGCAAGGGCACTAAAATTTAGCGCCCCTGCATGCAGTGAAATTGCCAAAAATGTAATAGCGCTAAATTTTAGGGCCATTACATTTTTCTTCAACACTTAAACTTTTTCGTGGCTCTGGCACGTTTCTTCATGTTTTCGCATTTT
This sequence comes from Sequoia sempervirens, assembly GCA_007258455.2. Taxonomy (NCBI): domain Eukaryota; kingdom Viridiplantae; phylum Streptophyta; class Pinopsida; order Cupressales; family Cupressaceae; genus Sequoia; species Sequoia sempervirens. Next base: position 8,763,169 of record VDFB02373365.1, on the reverse strand, counting down.
TCATCAATCGTGCCACTTTTTGTGCCTAAATTTATTGCTCGACTTAAGTTATGTTTTTAATTTTCATTTTCACTTAAGTGAATGAATTCGCCATTTTAGTTGTTCATATTTTATTTTTCTCTTCTCTCCTCTTGTTGTGCGAGTTCCTTTCAAACTGCAAATTCGCGTTTTGGAGATTTCGCCATTTCTTCAACATTCTTCGCGTTTTGCTTTGGTAAGTTTTTCTTTTGGCTTTGTCTTTATTCTTTTCATTTGTATGTGTTCAATGTTAACATACATGTTTTTGTTGCTTACGCGTAGTGTTTTTCATTCGCGTTTTTCACCTCTACGTGTTTCATCCTTCCCATTCGCGTTTTTCTTTTCAAACGCACATTCCTTCTCTCCTCCATTTTCGTTTCCTTTCCCTACGCATTCTATTCTTGACTCTTCCTCCGCGTTTTACCTTCGCATTTTTCATTCATTGTTTGCCTTCATCGCAAGAAGAATGGCGAGCCTTTGTAACCCTACGCGTTTCTTTCCATACTTTTTCCTTGCGCTTTCCATTCGCCATTTCCTTTATGCGTAATGTTCTATCAAAACTTGTATCTTTCCAACATTTGTTGTGCTTGTTAAAGCACGTTATTCATGTTGCTCTCTTCATGCATTTTGGAACGAACTTTAAAATCTCAAGAAAGAAAGAGTTCTTGATAAAATCCTTGAATGCGTATGCATTGATATTGAGACATGGTCTTCAAAAGCTTTCGTGATCCAAACAAGTTACATGTTGCCAAGCACGAGCGCCCTCGCCATTCTTCCCTACATCTGCATTTCAAAATTGAGAAAATTTGCAAAAGCGCTGAATTTTAGCGCTGTGACATTTTGAAGATGTCAAAAAATGCCTAACACTGCAAAGTGTAAGGGCGCTAAAATTCAACGCCCTTACACCAAAAACAATTTTCCAGAGATGTAAGGGCGCTGAATTTTAGCGCCCTTACACTTTTTTCAGGCTTTCCTCAATTCTTCCCAAATGAACTTTATTTTTGACCAGTGCACTCCTGAACCTCATTTTTTTGCATTTGTGCATCGTTTTGCATGCCTCGTCATCCACTTCATGATTTTCCATCCTCGTGCTCATTTCGTGCTTTCCCATGTTTCCTAACAATTGATGTTTGTTCTGACTAAACGGATTGCAGTCTACTTTCAAAGATCGTCAAGTCAAGAGTGATCAGAGTTCTAGTTTCTTTTGATGACTGCTACCAAGCCTCCTTCTTCAAAAGCAAAAGGCAAGATGAAGTACAAATATCAAGGCGTCTATCTACCAACTATGGTGCTTTCCAAAGTCAAAGAGATAAAAGATACAGAGGTTGGTCATCAAGACTTGGTTGACTTTGCAAAGCTAACCGAGACGAAGCCTCTTCTTGATTCAATGAGAGCGATCGTACACAACAACCTCCATTTGGTGGCGATGTTTCCTACAGCTGCGCACAATACCGAGTTTGTTCTTCAAGTTGCGTCTCATTACATCAGAGAAAGCAGAAGCGTGATCGACTCTTCTAGGCACGAGATTCTGAGACTCGACCTCGACTTCTTTGATATTGTCTTCAAGGTCCCTCATATGGAGAAATACATTGACATCTCCATATCAAAAGCACAGGAGATCTTTGATGCTGATCCCAATAAAGCTAAACAGTTGATAAACACTCAATGGTTCAAAAAGCCTAGATCATCTGTTTCTAGATGGCCGAAAGGACTCCTGAGAAGTGACTTCAAAGATGACGTCAAGGACATGATCACATTTCTAAGCAGGGTGAAGGGCTTGCCGGAATCATCCACTTTTCACGATTGGATGTATGAATACATCAGGATCATAAGAAGGCAGAAGGTGCATATTGACTGGGGCAAAAAAATCAGTGATGAGATGCACGAGCAGTTGATCAATGCTCCTTCTACATTGAAGTTCTACATGACTTCTTACCTGGTGTACGCAGTGGCTGTGATGAGACAATTCCCAGGTCTATCTACAAAAGGGAATAGAATGATGGTGCCTGTGTACAGATATTTCTATCAATTGGAACTAAAGGAGAGCTTTCATCATTTCAGATGGGTCACTGATGCCTTCTTTGCACCCTTACTCTTCAACTTTGATCCAGCCTTGGAAAGAAGAAGAGTATCTGATGAGGCTTATAAGGTGGTAAGTAAAGTTGGATGTATTTTTCTCCAATTCCCAACGTTTACTTACTTGAGAGTAGGCTGTTACACTGGTTGTCCCTACATGCTACCATGTTATCCTTCGGATAAGTGGATTCTCATGGAAACATGCAGACAGCTGATGTCAGTGAAAAAAGAACGAAGGAGCAACCACAAGCGTGGGTTCAAGTTCCCACTAACCATCAGCCGATATACTATCCAAACTCCACAAAAAGCTAAGTCTGTCTATGCTGAGATGCAGATCATGACCATCAAAACCTACAGGTATAGGTTTGATTTCGACTACCGAGATGTCAGGAAAAAGTTGCAAAAGGGTCACCAACACAGGTACCGTTTTGAAGACATCTGGGTAGATTGCAGAGATGAAGAAGCCATTCGTAAAATGGACTATTGCAGATTGACAGTTCAACAAATCAGAGATCTTGGTATTGCTGATCTACCAGAGGATTTTGAGGATCCAGTGATATCATGAACGCTGTCTATGATGAGCAAGGCATTTCTAAAAGGCCGTTGCCTGCAATACAATGGTCTAGGAAAGAGGTTACCGGCATGAGAGAAAGGCTGAGACCAATCCTAGCCAATACAGAAGAATGGTTACATAAACATGGTCATGCAATGAAAAGTTTCAGAATAGACTCAGAAGGAGAGGAATCCGAAGCAGAAGCTCGCCAACAGCAGGAACTCCACGACAAAAACAAATTAGCGGCCATTCCCACTTCTTCGCGAAGAGGTCCTAGGATCAAGTTCACTGTTGGTAAGAAAGATACCCAGGCTGTCCAAGAGACAGAAATCATGAAATCTCATCCATCTCGCTCTAAGGGTAAAAAGCCTATCCCAGAGGAGATAGATTCCGATGAAGAAGAAACTTCAAGCAACCAATCCGCTGAAGATGAAGATTCAGCAGAAGCAGACTCCGATGCCGAAGAGGTTTTTGAAAGCGGGCAAGAGTCTGATGAAGATTCTGAAGAAGGATCTGAAGGTGACTTTGAAGGTGAGCCAGAATTGGAGACAAGAGGGTGATCAACAGGAACCCGGGCATGATCAAGAAAGAACTACTTCTCTTCCTGAGAATGTAATTGAGGAAATTCCTAGAACATCATCGCCTGTGACTTCAAACGTTCCTCATACCCCTCCAGATTCAAGAACTCCTCCACCTCCTGTTCCCTCGTCGCCTATTCCTACCACATGCATTCCTGCAACTGAGATATCCCCTATCCCTGCAGCATCAACCCAGCTTGATACTCCTTCAGTGACAAGCATCCATACGGTTGATATACTGTCAAGCCCACCATCGTCCATTCCTAGCTTGTCTTCGCCGACGTATGATATCACTTCTAAAAATGAATTCAATCGTTTTATGAATGAGTCAATGCGTGATCAGCTCAATGTGTCAACTACAGGAGCAATGATGATAGACACTTCTCCAATTGTTACGATACCAATGGTAAGTTCAGATGTGACAATAACTTTAGAAGTGGCAATGGAAACCGAATTGATAGTAGATCCAGAAGTTCACACTTCTTTTCTTCCTCCTTGGCTAATATCTCAAGTGTCAAAGCGCAAAAAGCAAATGATTTCTCCAGAGGAGCTCGACCTTGAAGAGATAGTTCTTCCAAAAGCCAAAGGGAAGAAAAAGGAAAAGGTATACTCAAGGCTGAATGTTGATAAGTCTGGCCACAAGTATGTTGAAATTGGCATACCACCGAATCAAGAAGGTGATGTCAATATGGAGGACTACACAGTAACAAAGGTCCAGCTTGGCAAGGTTACCAACGAAAGTGCAAAAGCCGATGTGCAAGTCACTTTGGATATCTTGGCAGGAAGGCTGGATAAAGTAGAGCAAGCTCGTAACATGTACAAACAAAGGGCAGAGCATTATGCCACTGTTGTAAAGAGACTTGCCAGTTCTCCAAGTAATGCACAACCACTGACCGTGGTAAATATTGAAGACCCAACTGTCAAGAAAGCTGAGAAATTCGCCTCCAAGGGCAAGGTGTTATATGATTTTGTTGAAAAGATCATCGAAAGCACGGATCTCAGATAATTTTGGCTGCAGACGAGAAAACTACCATGTTGGCCAAGCTCACCACAGAGCTTGATAAAGAAAAGAGCGTACTTTCCCAGGAGCACAGTGACATGGAAAAATGCCTGTTGTCATGGTCAGAAATGAAACAGGTAAAGCTCAGCAAATTGGTGGAGGTTGGGGTAATTCCTGACAAAGAAAAGTTTGTAGAGGTAAGGGAATCACTGAACAACATAATTCAAGTGGTTCAATCTCTCATAGAAGATCTTCACCAAGTACAGGAAGATGTTGACGGGCATCGCACCATTCTTGACAAAAGTATCAGAGAGTTTCCTGGTCAACTTCTTGAGGAAAATCGTATCTTCCTGCCGGCCACAGAAATATCCTTGATCTTCAAGGAAGCCATCACAAATTTGATTAACAGTTCAGACTTCTCAGAAGCTTCGCTGAACATCATTTGTGATACAAGGCTCACATTGGACAACCTAAAGACGCATCTTGACAGGTGCAAGAAGGTTCACTCATCTGCCATGAGATCGATCACGAGAATTCACACCATTGTGGATTACACCGTTGGTCCAGATGAGAAGTTTGTGCAGGAGACTAGGAGGAAATTTGAAGACTTCCGCACCCAATGCAAAGAAACGTGAAGCAGCCCCCTATTCTCCAGTGTTAGACATTTCCGGTGCATCCCATTATGCATCTTGTAAATATTTCTCGACATTTTCGAATGTCATTTTGTAAATTGTAATTACACCAAGTCCAAAGATGTAATATTTTCAAAACAAATTACACTTTGACTTTGGTCAAAGTTAAGTGAGATCTCCTTAAATTGCTCACCAAACTTTCCTGATTTTCTCAATCCCTTTCCTAATTTTGCTCATCCCTCTTTCTATATAATGTGAGGGATTTTCATTGTAATTTATCTTTTAGCCTTTTGCAACGAAGTGCTACCCTTTTGTAAGAAAATTTGTGAAACTTTGCGTTCATGCTTTGTGAATGAGATTCGATTAATAAAGAAAAGGATTGCAAGCCAAACTTTGCGTTGGATTCGATACTTTTGTGAGTTAATCTTATTTGGTAGTGATTAGTTCGAAGAATCTGAAAGACTCTAAGTAGTTTATGTAAACTTTGTGTTACATCTATTATTTAGATTGCATTGTTATTTCTGTTTATCATCAGTTGAATGATCTATAAGACTTTGTGCTTGTAATCATTCATGCTCTTGCATGTTCTGGTTGAGTGATTTACAAGACTTTGTGCTTGTAATTATTCATACTCTTGGATACTCTTGTTGAAGGATCTACAAGACTTTGTGCTTGTAATCGTTCGTGCTATTTGACACTTTTGTTGGATGATCTACAAGACTTTGTGCTTGTAATCGTTCATGTTGTTCCAAGAATTGTTGCGTCTAAGAAGACTTTGTGCTTCTAACGTAGCAAACGGTACGTCTACGTAGATCCAACACTGATAAAGCTACGGAACAACTTTGTGCCTTCGTGAGCTTTCCCTTTTTACTTTATTTGTTTGTTATTAATCACTTCTGGTATCTCTACGCTTTGCTTTGACGAGATAGAGATATTGGTATTACTGCTAGTTGTTAGTTTTAGGTTATTAAGAATTCTAAACTTCCAACGGTGAAGCATTGTAAACATCTTCTCTGAAAAAAGAGAGAAGGATGAATGTAACACACCCCCCCCCACTCCGTGAATTGCGTGTACATTTTGTAATTATCTGTTTGATTTACTATCGCTTCTGTTAGCAGTAAGAAGGGCGCCTCCCCTTTCTGAGAGGAGAGATTCACATCTCACATAGCTGTGGCTAAAGTTCAAGTTGTGTAATCTATCGAAAGCTGATTACATAATTTTCACCCAACAAAGCCTACTGTTAAATATTTCAAAATCTTTGGAAGCAAATGTTATATCAAGAGAGATGATGATATAGGAAAGTTTGATGCAAGAAGCAATGAAGGAATATTTTTAGGTTACTCTACTAAAAGCAAGGCCTACTAATGCTATAACAGAAGATTGAGAAAGATGGTTAAGAGTGCAAATGTCAGAGTTGATGAGGATTCTGTCAAATCATCCAAATATTGTGGATATGATTTAGATGAAGACAATACAAACAAAGGAAAGAATGTTAAGACACATAATCAACTTCAAATTGTGCCATATGTTCCATATGTTCTAGTTGTTCCAGTGAATCAAGGTGGTTAGGAAGCAGAGACAAGTGCAAGTGCAGAAGAAAGAACAGAAGAACCAAAAGTTTGTGAAAGTCCCAAAACTACAAGGTATGTAAAGCTGAATCATTTTGAAAGTAAAATTATAGGAGATAAGAATAAAGGAGTGCAAACTAGAAGGAAGATTGCAAAAGAGTATTACCTGATTTCCAAGATTGAACCTAAAAATGTCACTAAAGCCTGCCAAGATGAACACTGGATGAAAGCTATGAAGGAAGAGTTGACACAAATTGAAAAGAATGACACGTGGATACTAGTTCTCAAACCTAAAGACAAAAATGTGATTGGTACTAAATGGGTGTTTTGGAAAAAGTTGAATGAAAAAGGTGAAGTGGTCTGAAATAAAGCAAGACTGGTATGTAAAGGGTATTCTCATATGGAAGGTGTTGATTTTGAAGAAACTTTTTCCCATGTTGCTAGAATCGAAGTTGTTAGATTATTTCTTGCTTATGTTGCATACAAGAACTATAAAGTATATTAGATGGATGTGAAGTCGACATTTCTAAATGGAGAACTAGAAGAATTATACATTGAACAACCAGATGGATTTCAGCTAACTGAAAAGGAAGATATGGTTTTCCGCCTGAAGAAAGCTCTATATGGACTCAAGCAAGCCCCCAGAGCTTGGTATGCTAGATTGGACAAATACTTACTAAAGCTTGGATTCACTAAAGGTATTGTTGATACCAACTTATATTTCAAATTGGATCATGATAAAGAGTTAATTATAAAATTCTTTATTGATGACATCATTTTTGGAGGAAATGACAATCTATGTATGAAGTTTGTTGATGAGATGAAGGATGAATTTGAGATGAGTATGATTGGAGAGATGAAGTTCTTTCTAGGATTTCAAGTGACCCAGTTAGACAAGGGCATATTCACATCTCAGTCCAAATATGTGAGAGAGCTACTGAAGAAATTTGGGATGGAAGAATCAAAGCTTGTTGGTACTCCCATGGTGATTGTATGCAAGCTAACACAGAATGATGATTCTCCTAAGGCGAATCAAACAAGATACAGGTCATTGATCAGTGGATTGCTTTATTTAACCCAGAATAGACTAGATATTATGAATGTTGTATGTATAGTTGCCAAATTTTAGGCCGATCCAAAAGAATCACATGTGACTGCTATTAAGAGAATCTTCAGATATCTAAAAGGAACATTTGACTTTGGACTTTGGTATCCAAAGGATGATGATCTCACTTTGAGTGCATATACTGATGCGGATTAGGCCAAAGATGTAGATGATAGGAAAAGTACTAGTGGTGGTGCTTTCTTCCTAGGGAAGAAGTTGGTGTCCTAGTTGAGCAAAAAGCAGAATTCCATTTCTCTATCTATTGTTCAAGCAGAATATATTGTTGTTGCAAGCAACTATACTCAAGTGATATGGATGAAACAGATGTTGAAAGATATTGGGGTGATATATGAAGAACCTATTGCCATATATTGTGACAATTCAAGTGCAATAAATATTTCAAATAATCCTGTGCTGCACTCTAAGAATAAAAATATATCAATCAAGTTTCACTTCTTGAAGGAGAAAGTGAATGAGAAAGAAGTCAATTGGAGTATGTGCCTACCAAAGAGCAGATTGTAGACATCTTTACTAAACCATTGCCAAAGGATACTTTTTAGTATCTTAGAGGAATGCTAGGGGTAATTACCCCTCCTGATAAGAACCAAGAGATGCATTTACTTGCATCAATCTGTGAGCTACATTGTTATATTCTTATCTGGATCGATATTTTTGTGGCTGCTACTCAGGGGGAGAAGTCAAATGTGTAGATATGCAGTTCAAAGTGTGTATATGGAAAGTTCATGGTTACCTTTGCCATTGATGTTAAAGGGGGAGAAGTGCAATGTGAAAAATACTTTTAAGGGTTGAAGAGAAATTGAGGAGAAGAGTCAAAACCAAAGGGAAAGCAAGTGTGTTGGGTTGATGGTATTTTTCACATCATGTGTTTCCATCAATGCCAAAGGGGGAGATTGTTGGATGATGTGGATGTGTTTCTGATATGTGGTTGTCATTGATGTCAACACTATTAGCATTTGGTGTATTAGAGGTTGTATATGTCGAAGATATTGAGAAAATTGTAAAGGAAAGTGTTCCAGGTTCCTAGTGGAACTATGCAAGTCATGAAGATGTCTTGTTCTGTACGTTGAAGTTCAGATGTTGTGGACTAAAGGGTTTATTCTTGAGAGTATCTAGATCATCTACCAGAAGTTTCAGAGGTTCGCGTATAGATTTGGTCATGTTGTGGTCTGAGAGTGTTTATGTGGTCTCTGTCAGTGTTCCTGAGTAAAGTTTGTGTGAATCTGGAAATCTCAGTTGTTGTAGATGTTTCTCTATTATTTTTTGATTTTTTTAGATGTCTCTAGATCATGATCTATCTTTTTAGTATGTCCACATCAATCGGTGTGCTCGTGGTCGAAGATCTTTTCTTGCGCATGTTCAGTTTTTCATGTTCTTGGCCGACATGATGATGGTAGCATGTTGTGGATCTTTGAGGTGAAACTAATTGAATTATTTTGTGTTGGAGATATTAATTTGGGTCTCCACTATGTTGTGGCCGACCTTGGTGGATTTACATTAAAAATTTATTTGTAAATTTGGGCCGACATTGCAAATATGTTTTATTTTCTTGGCTGACTAAGTTGTTGATGAAATCTCATGTAGCGGATATATAAGAGTGATTGTTTCATTGGTGTAGTGTGTGGAAAAGGTGCTTCTTGTGTTGGGTGTGCTCTTATGTGTGTATGTGTGAATATCATTCGATTGTAGAGAAGAGTGTGAAGAGGGTCGAGCGAAGTGTAAAATAGTTTGTGAAGGAGTTTTCTGTGCTTAATTGGAACTGTAATCAGGCTTGTGTAGAAGCTATTTTCTCAGTTCATACCCTCCAAATTTTAATCCTATTCTGTATTGTTGGGAAGTGATCCCCTTCTGTAATTGAGCAGTGAGCTCTAGGAAGTGTGCCTAAATGCATGTGCATTCCCATTTATTGATTTAATTATACTTTTAATAGGGTATAATCTTGTGGACTAACATCCACTGTGGTTTTTCCCCTAATAGGGTTTCCACGTAAAAAATCTTGGGGTTCTTTGTCTCTTTGATGTGTTAATTGTTCTTGGTTAATTACTTATTCATCAGATCTGAGATTAAGTTAAGTAAATTTTGAAAATTTTATTATTTTGTGACAACTGATTCACCCACCCTCTCAGTTGTCTGTCCTTGTTTTTCCAACATTTCCTTCTTGAGGGTATTTGGTAGTGAGGCTTAAGCATTCATACTAAATGGAAAAAAGAAGATAATGGATAAGAAGATCAAACCATACATTTTTATTGTCTATTGTGAGGATGTGAAGTCTTATCAAATCCAACCACTAGAGATGTCTATTTTCATAGAGATTTTTAGCTTGATGAGTCTTTACACATATGAATCATTCATCTACTTCTTCTTCCTCACTACCACCCCTACCTTATTTATCTCATGAGGATACCTTTGCACTTGAGGATACTTTAGATTATGGTCTTCTTCGACCACTTCTACCACCTACACCACTACCTCCACCTCCTCCTACTCATTTTTTTTTATATGGTCTTGTATAATTATTTAGAAGATTGTATCTTTCATTGATGATCCTATGATTTCTCATTGTACTCACTCATAGAATTCCAATACTATTATTTTGAGTCATGTTGTATCTATTGATCCACATAATTTTTTAGAGGCTTTTGGTTCTAGAATGTGATAGTGTTATAGTAGATGAGTATTCTTCCTTGATGAAAAATTACACATGGTATTTGGATTATATTCCTAAGGGAAGAAAGATGGTTCAGTGAAAGTGGGTGTACCACATGAATTATAAAATAAACGGTTATATACAAAGGTATAAGGCATGTCATATAACTAAGGGGTTTTCAAAAGTTTATGGTATTGATGAATTTTTGATATTTTCTCTTATATCCAAGATGGATTTATTTTTCCTTTTACATTCTATTCTTGCATCTTAGAGATGGTCAGTTTTCTAGATGGATGTGAAGAGTACTTTCTTGCATAGTGATCTTCATGGAGAGATATACATGGAGAAACCTCTAGGATTCATGTAGGAATCTTAACTTTTTAATAAGATTTTACATTCATTGTATGATCTCAAACAAGCCCCTAAGTCTTGGTATGAGAAGATTGACAATTTTTTTCCTACATCTAGTTTCACTTACTACATGTTAGATCATGCAACCTAGATTAAAATGTATGGAGATGATATTTTGTATGTAGATGATTTGATACTCATTAGTATCTCCTCATCCAAGCTTGAATATATTCAACATATCTTGGTAGAGAAATTTAACATGACCAATCTTGGTATTTTCTATTTCTATATTGGTCTTTAGGTTCTAAAATCTACTAAGGGGATATCCACATACTAGTAGAAGTGTGTCATTTACTTTCTTCATCAATTTTATATGGTTTTTGGAGGCTAAGATCTTGAGACCAAATGGGAAGCACAAAGAGAGATAATATTATATGACAAGAATAAACTATATTCTTATCAATATGATTCAATGATATGATGTGATGTACAATGTAGTAGAATCCACTTGGTTATATAGCCAAGGTGAGATGCAAGATGTCATCGGATTATGACAAGCATCTTAATCATATGACATGAGACAAATAATCACACTTACCTAGGTTCACATGTGTTACAAGTCAAAAGATAAGATAAAAACTAATGACAAATAACACCTATAAATATTCCTTCCTATGACCTACGTAAACTTAACATGTGTAAATAAGTCCCCTAGTAATGAATTAACTAGGTACACAACTTTATTTACACCAACACCCCCCCTTAAGTGCAACTTAGGGAGTAGAAGATTATTATGAAAATGACACAAAGATGGGTCCTGACTACTAGGCCATGTTAGGTACCCATGTACATGCAATGCAAATGAAATCTCTCATAAACGAAGAGAAGGGGAAAACCCAACGGGACAAAACTCCTCCCCAAAAGAGAGATAAAATACAAAAATGAAATGCTCTGAATGAAGAATGAGAAGGCCAAAACCCCATGTGAGGAAAAATACCCCCCCATAAGAGAGAAGAAGAAGAGAGACAATGCATCACCCCTCAATGTTGAGTCTCCTGCAATGATGGTAGAAGCTCGACATTGAATGTTGAAGATGATCCAAAACCATCGAACAACATTCCTCATCGTAGGAAGAAACAAAACCATGGATGTATGTAGGATGTTAGGAAGATGGATGATGTATGATATCTTTGAATCATGCTCAAGTTATCCATGTTGATGTCGAAAGAAAACACACTCCAAACAGGCATTCTAGGCCACACTGCTGAAGATGACGATCTAGAATCTAGTAGAGATGAATGAAGAACATGATCCAAAGATAAATATTCCTCTCTGAAGACAAAGAAGCCTCCTCCAAATGCTGTCCAAAAGTATCCACACTCACGCTAAACTGTGAAGAATGATCATGTAGAGATTGAACAAGAGGGTCAAGGTTTTCCCTTGTAACAACTGAAGAAGAATCTTCTCCATCAAAGAGAAGATGAATGTTATCGATGATGTCCCCCAAATCTGCAGTATGAGACTCTACAAAAATGTCTGAAATACCTATCAAGAAGTCATCCAAAGTAGCCATATTTGGAAGACAACCAAGATCCTACTGCACTTAATCACAAGGAACCAAAACTATGGAATCAAAAGCATCATCAACTGTAACAGTGGATGGAGGAGATGAAATACATGACTCAAGAACTGGATCTGATGTGAGAACTCCCAAGTTCAAGTAGCCAAATATCTCCTCTATATCATGGTTCATACTAGTGTGATCAACAGCTGAAGGAACAATGTCACCATCAGAAGCAAAATCTGCAAAGGTACACAACCAAGATGAATGATCAACCATCCCACTAGCAGTGATCTTTCTACTCTCCAAGTCTCGAATGATAATTGAACTAGGTGTGAACTCCACAATCCTCCCATCTCCACCATGTGTAATCTGATATATGGAAAGAATATTGTTCGTCAAATGAGGAACACACAAAACATCCTTGAAAGTGTTGTCCCGAAAGCTAATAGATCCCTTCCCAATTACACTCATGTATGTATTGTTTCCCATCAAGATAGGAGACATAGCACAAGGATGAAAAGAAGAGAATATAGACTATGAAGATGCCATATGATGAGGTGCTCTTAAATATAGAAGCCATCTCCCTAATCTTGGACCTGAAAAATCACAGAGAGCTTGTCCGTTATATTTTGATGTTGAAGCTTTACCTTTGTCCTTTTTAGACTATTTTGAAGAAGAAGGTGATTTAGACATTCTAGAAGGAAAATCAATGTGATTCTTTTTGAGAAGATTCTTCAACTCATCAATATCCTTCTTATAACAATAGTGTTCTTCATGTCCATCCTTCTTGCAATATGCACAAAAAGGCCTCTCCTTCTTGGATGATTCTCCTTTTGAAGATGAGGATTCTAATTCTTTATGTGGCTTTGAATAAGGATTGCAAAAACCTTTAGCTCACTACCTTCAAGAATCCAACACAATGAAGTATTGTTGTCTCAACTCACTCACACACATACTTATGCTCTTATGATTTGTGGATCACTTTCATCACTTTGCATCACACTTTTATACAATTCTTCACAATTCGACTTGCTTTTATACCATTCTCAACCTTAGAAACTTTCTCCAAGGTCGGCCACAAATACCTCATTTCATAAATTCAAATTAGGTCAACAACTCAACATTCCCGTGGTGGAAAGGAATGAGAGTGGACCAATAAAACATTTAACCAAGACCAAAAATAATGTCTCAGATCAACCACACACTTCCTCAATTTAATTTTATTCTTCGAGTGAAGTGTAAACACTAGGTTGACCAAACCTAATGAAAACACAAATGAACATTGATGTACACACTTACCAATAAGAAGATGACACATGAACTCCACAACATGCTTCATTATGCACAAGAATACATCTCATATTTCTTTAGATACATCCGCAACAAATGCAATATGCTTCAAAATCTGAACACATTTCACCAGTCCATCCAGACTGTGCAAACTCATACTGAAACACTAAAACATGACTTCTGGATCACCAAACTTCAACCTTCTTTTCCAAAACCCAGAGAACACCATATCAAGACATATCTCAGATCTACAAGATCTGAAACAAAATAGTAGAGGATTGCAGAGCAGAAACATTTTTCTCAGTCCACAAAATATCAACTATGCCAGAACAATTCACACACTGGTGAACGTAACTTTCATGTAATATCACACCAGAAGCTAAAAATCAAGATATATCACCACAAGATCACCATTATCAAATATTCAGATCCACACAAGCATAGGATCAACACAGGAGAAACACGGAGCACATACTAGAGCACATTTTGAACACATTCATCACTCAGACTTCTCTTCTTTATTAATTTTCTCAAAAGAACTTGGAAATTCATCAACACAACACAACTGTAATGACATAAAGATAGCTCCATGTACTCACAACATCAAAGTAGCATGTCAACTATACATGTATAATCTACAACATACTGAACTATGTTGACATCAATGACAACATTAATGACAACACCACCAGACTAGCTCATACTTGCAACAATGTATTTGATGAACCTGACTGTGTAAGGATTGAAGAAGTTGTGGAAGAACAGGAAAAGGATGAGCAAGAGAAGAAAAATGAAGAAGAGGAAGAAGAAGCTCTGGTGGTGTCCCCAAACACACCTAAATATGTGAAAAAAATCATTCAGAAAGTCAAATAATTGGAGACAAGACAAAAGGAGTATTGACAAGAAGCAAAGCTGCTTCTAGTGAGATAAATCCGTGTTTAATTTTTGAGATTGAACCAAATACCATAAGTGAAGCATGCAAAGATGAGCATTGGATGGAAGCTATAAAAGAAGAACTTATGTAGATTGAGAAAAATCAAACTTGGGAATTGGTCCCTAGACCCGCAGATAAAAACATAATTGGATCAAAGTGGGTATTAAAAACCAAGTTGAATGAGAATGGAGAAGTGATTAGAAATAAAGCAAGGCTTGTGTGTAAGGGCTACTACAAGTAGAAGTAATCACAAGTAGAAGGCATAGATTTTCATGATAATTTTTATCTGGTGGAAAGGATGGAAGCTATTAGGATGTTTTTAGCGTTTGATGCTGATAAAGATTTCAAGGTCTATTAGATGGATGTTAAGTTTGCATTTTTGAATGGTGATTTAGAAGAAGAGGTCTACATGAAACAACCAGAAGGATTTTTGGATATGGTCTGCAAGTTGAAGAAAGGTTTATATGGATTGAAGCAAGCTCCTATAGCTTGGTATGCAAGGTTAGACAAATATTTGATTCAACAAGGTTTCAACAAAGGTACAACAGATAGTAATCTGTATTTTAAAATTGAAAATGACAAAATATTGATTATGGTTGTATATGTTGATGCCATAATCTTTGGAGGAAATGAAACTATGTGTAAGATTTTTGTGGAAGAAATGCAAAAAGAATTTGAGATGTCCATGTTTGGTGAGATGAATTTATTTCTTGGGTTGCAAATTAATCAAACATAGAAAGGGATTTTTATTTCACAAAGTATGTAAGAGAGATGTTGAAGAAGTCTGGGATGGATGGTTCCAAACCGGTATGCACTCCTATGGTGACTAGTTGCAAATTAAGTAAAGATGATGATTCACCTAAGGCTGATTAGAGAAAATATAGATCTATGATTGGTGGACTATTGTATTTGACTGCTACTAGACTGGATATTATACATGCAGTCTATCTTGTGGCTAGATTTCAAGAAGATTCTAAAGAAACACATGTTGTTGCTATTAAGAGAATATTCATATATTTGAATGGCACTTTGGATTATGGCTTATGGTATCCTAGGGATATTGACTTTACACTAAGTGCTTATACAGATGCAGATTAGGCTGGTTGTGTAGATGAAAGAAAAAATACAAGTGGTGGTGCATTCTTTCTTGGTTACAAATTGGTGGCTTGGTTGAGTAAAAAGAAAGATTCAATTTCTTTTTCCACTACTAAAGTTGGGTATATTGTTGTTGCATCTTGCTGTACACAAGTTTTATGGATGAAACATACATTGAAAGATATCAAAGTAATGTATGATGATCCTATTTCTATCTTTTGTGATAACACAAGTGAAATTAACATTTCAAAGAATCTAGTGATGCATTTGAGGATAAAGCATATATCTATCAAGTATAATTTCTTGATAGAGAAGGCTGTGAAGAATGAAGTAAAACTTGAGTATGTACCTACGAAGGATTATATTGTTGAAATATTTATGAAGGCTCTTCCTAAAGATACTTTTGAGTATCTCCAGGAGAAGTTAGGGGTGATTTCCCCTCCTTTCTTGAACTAGATTCATATGGAGATGCATCAGTCTAGTGGGTCTATGGATCTATCTTTCTTCTAGACTAGTGTTTTGGAGGCTACCTCTCAGGGGGAGTAGGTAGTGTCATGTGTTGTCATTGAAAGAGTAGTTTTTGCTTAATGTCAAAGGGGAAATCAATGTAAGACATCTTTTTCCTTTTCCATTGATGTCAAAGGGGGAGATGAGGAAGATGTGAAAAAGATTATCTACTGAGATGAGGAAGATGCGAAAAATATTATCTACTAAGGGGGAGAAACAAAAAGTAAAATCATGTTTAGAGCTAGCGTGTTGTCTTTCATGGTTTTTCACATCATGTGTTGCCATCAATGAAAAAGGGGGAGATTGTTGCAAGAATGAAGGTGTTGTCATTGATGTCAACTAGTTAACTGGTTATCAACTGGTTGTTTTTGTCATTGATGTCTTGGATGCAGGTTATTGGTTGTATATATCAAGGATATTGAGAAAATTGTAATGAAGAAATTTGTAGGTATTTAGTGGGTGCTTTGGGTTTTTCTCCTATGTTCGTGTGGTTGTAATATGTTGATCATGGTTGTTGAAAGTTGCTATATCCAAATTTTGGGCTTTTGGATCATTGTCCGATGCGAGTTATGTTCACCAGTTGTGAACTATGTTTTTTAGGGTATCTGGCTAAGGTTTGGGAGAAATGTAGTTGATCCATATTCCTTCTTGGTTGAGTCTTATGACTTGTAGTTCTAGAGTTAAGCTATTATGATCCCGTTGAAGATAATTTTTTTGTATGGAAAGATTGGATCGTGTTAAGGGTTGTGTATGCTTAATTTTTCTATGTATTTTACACTGGTTTGGTCGACCTTGTGTTAAACACTACTTTCAAAGTTCATGAAGTGTGTTGGGACTTATTTGGGTCATCATCAAGCATGTGTTTGGGTTTCCCTCATTCTAATTCCACCCTAGAATGTTTTGGCACCGACCTAATTTGAACTTAAATGATGTATGGCCGACTTTGGATATTTCAAAGTTGAAGATGGTATAAATACATAATGAGATATTGGTGAAAGGTATGCAAAGAAATAGAGCAAGATAGATGCAAAAAAATGTGTATATGATGTGATTTTGGCAGATCAGTGTGAAATCTAATTGTTGAGTTTCCTGATGCAGTGAGATGAAGGTGTACTATATCATTATGCATTTTTGTAGGTGGTTGAGTGAATCATGGTGGAAATGTTTGTTACGTTGAGATTGTATTCTCTCTGTAACATATCTCTTTTATCTTCTTTGTATCTTTGTGGTAGTGATCCCTCTAGGTGGTTAACCCTTGTTGGACAGTGAGTCTGATTTTGGCAGTGAGCCTACTCTGGCAGTGAGCCTTTGTAATTGGTTTTGATATTCTTTATATTGTGAGATAATCCTCACTGTGGTTTTTCCCTTATTGGGTTTCCACGTAAATCCGGTGTTATTGTGTATGTGTGATGCTTTTTCAGTTTCTTCCTTTGCAGTTAATGTTTAATTATTTTATTCGAGTAAAGGATTTGTGATTGATATAATTTATGATAAAATTTTGTAAAGGATAAAATTTGGCACAATTGATTCATCCCCCCTCTCAGCTGTCTTTTTCAGCAATGTTCAAGTGACATTTGTTGTCCGCGAGGTGTTGTTGGATCAAAGGAAGCATGTACTAGTTTAATGATGTTTATATGGGTAACGACCGACCTTGGTGTTTATACTAATTGTGGTGGATGTTTATTTCTTGTAGAAGCATGGTGTGATATATTTGGGTCCCAGATAAGGAATGGTGTAGTTCACCTTCACTTCTATCCGCCATGAAAGTGTTTTGGTGTTGACCTAATTTGAATTTGCACAGTTGATGTGCATAGCCGACCTTGGAGAATGGTTTCAAGGTTGAATATGGTGTAAATAAGAGTTGAGTCATTGAGTTATGAAGTGATATACAAGTGAGATGTGAATTATGTGAATTACAGAGTGTTAGAGTGTAAATTTGGAAAGTGCGGTGTGACTTTCATGTGTTAGATTATTGGATGCAATGAGTAGAAGGTTTCTATAATTCTTTAATCATGCTACGAAGGTGTTGATGATATTGTGGTGGATTTGTTTATTGCATTGAGATGGATTTCTCTTTGTAATATTCCTCTTTATCTTCTTTTATATTCTAGCAATGAGCCTTTGACAGTAAGCCTTTCTTTCTTTGTGCAGTGAGCCCTCTGGGAGTGAGCCTATTGTATTCGATGTTGATATTATTTTATATTGTGAGCTAAACATCATCATGGTTTTTCCCATCTTGGGTTTTCCACATAAATTTGGTGTTCTTTTGTGCATGGTGTTGATTTTTTTTAGTTTTTTGTTATTTTCCTTTCATGCTAAATCATTATAATAGATTAAATGGTTAATTGTATTAATGTGGATCTAAATGTGTATGAGGGTTATGAAGTTTTAAGGTACAATTGATTCACCCCCCTCTCACTTGTCTTGTGCATTCAACAACTTGTTGGTAAGTGTGAGTATTATTATATTTTTATATAATAATAAATCATAAATAAATCTTATCTCTAATAATTTTATACTACCATGACCTATTGGAATAATAATAAAATTATGTCAGTATCCTATAACTTTTACAAAATAAAAATGCACAAAAAATACCAAAAGCTATCATGAAAATGAATGAAATGCATAAGGAAACTCTGTGTATACGTAGGAGAAGGAAGAAGTAGGAAGGAAGAGTTAAAAGTTGGATAACCCTCCAAGAGGTGTGACACATGTAAAAATATTTGGATAAGTGTGAAAGCATGTTTCCTATGCCTATGAGGTGATACAATCGAATCACTAAGTGAACTTAAGCTAGTGTGAATAGGTCTACTAGTTATAAGAACTAGATAAATTTAAACTAGATGTGTAATATCCATTTTCACACTAACTTCCCCCAAATGATACTTAGGGATGAAATCACTAAAAATAAGTCCTAACAACAAGCCCTAATGAGGTACTCACATACAAAATAAAACTCTCTTACAAAGTGAGTAAAGGCGAAAACCCTATGGGAAATAATCATCTCCAAAAAAGAGAAGAGGACTCAAGACTATGTTAGAATCATATTCCTAAGTAGAAAAATACTCTAAGGAGAGAACACATCATGGATAGGTTGTCAAATCAAATAAATGAGAATCTTGATGTGCTTAATCCTCTAATGTTCAATTGGGTTGCATGAGATGTGATTGAAACTTTGGTTATCACACCACATAATAGTAGGATGATTAGGTGGTAGAACAAACTCTATCATAAGCTATTAAAGCCATAAAACCTCCTAGATGGAAAGAACTATACTTCGATACTCAACCTCAATGTATGATAATTTAGTAGTGGTTTTCTTCTTGTAAGACCATGTGACTAGACTAGAGCAAAGGAAAAAATTAATCCAAAAGTGTACATTCATGAGTCAATGTTACCTACCCAATTTGAGTTAGTGAAGCCTATTATCTATGAAGCAATTGATGTGTGTTGAATTCCAAAATGTATAGCTCCTTGAGTATAGCTCAAAATTTTATTTGTCACCTTACAATGACTCTCATGATGGTCATATAAAAAGAGGGAGATAAGCCTAACAATGAAGGTGATATCAAAATGAGTGTGTTTCAAATACAAAAAAACTACTATCTAATTGTTTATGTTGGTGTAAATAAAGTTTTGTACCTAGTCAATTCATTACTAGGGGACTTATTTACACATGTTAAGTTTACTTAGGTCATAGGAAGGAATCTTTCTAGAAGGTGTTAGTTGTCATTAGTTGTTATCTTATCTTTTGACTTGTAACACATGAACCTAGGTAAGTGTGATTAGTTGTCTCATGTCATATGATTAAGACACTTGTCATAATCCTATGACATCTTGCATCTCACCTTGGCTATATAACCAAGGGGTTTCTACTACATTGTACATCACATCATATCATTGAATCTTATTGATAAGAATATAGTTTATTCTTGTCATATCATATTCTCTCTCTTTGTGCTTTCCATTTGGTCTCAAGATCTTGGTAGCCATAGCCAATTCTAACATGGTATCCGAACGGGTTGGGTACCATTGGAGAGTCTTCTTCTGAAGAGAGATTGTTGGTGCAAATTTGAGCTCACCATTAAGTCCAGAAGGTTCGAGAAAGTTGTTTTTTCCTTTTGTTTCATCCAAATCGGACATACGAGGCCAAATCTATGAGGGTTTGAAGCTGAAAAGTGGTTGCTAGATCCAGAAGGTAGCTACATTTTTGGAGCATTTTGGGTCAAATCTGACCCTGCCATAGCATCTAGAAGGGCCAAAAACCCTAAGATTGACTGTCAATTTGTCCAAATTGGAGCAGTTGTCCGATGAGGCGAATTTTATTTTCCCAAAGAGCTATATGGCCTCCCAGGGCATCATAATTACATAGGCGGTACGATTTCTAAAAAATAAAATATTTTTTTATTTCAAAATTTCAAAATTTTTTTTTCTTATAAAAAAATATATTATCTACCTGCTTGTATTGTTTAGAAAAGTTTTTATTAAAAAATAGAAAAGCATAATTTTTTTTCTGCGGACCTATTGTACTATGCAGAAGTACCTTTGAGGTATGCTAGTACCACAAACTCTACATTTTGTGCGCGGTATGTTGCGTGACCTCACGGTCGTGACCACCTGTAGATTCCGGGGGGTGTAGAAAGAATTTCAGCCTCTTTTATTATTCCAAAAACTTCAATAAAGTGGGCAGACCATTGCAAAATATGATGGTATTTTTATTAAATCAACTAGCGAATAAGAAGATTCTAGTAGAAGAAAAGTCAAATCACTGGTAAAAGGACAATATACCAACCCAAAAGAGCATATTCTATCGATAGCAAGCGATCGCTTGACATCCAAATAAAGCATCAATTTTAAGCCCAACAACCAAATGAATATTTGGCTAGGGGAGAATATTCCTTTTGATGGCCGAGAAGACGTCGAATTTAATACCATATATTTTTGACATCAGCATTTTCTAAAAAAAAATTCCCCCCCTCATGGATTGTATTTTCATTTTGGCAGTTCAACTTCAAAGCCTCATATCTGTCATACGAGCTCATTTTTCAATGCAATTTTTTTTTAATTTGGGCTAATTTTTCATGCTCTTCATAGTGGTGCAATCATTTTTTGGTTTTAGTGTCTAGTTTTTCCAAAAATTTCAGATTCTCACAAATGTTGCTGCTTCGCCCTCATTTTGTGAACTTTAGGGGCTCATATCTTGCTCCTATGGTGACATGTTTGGGTGTAGTGTTTTTTGAAAGTGCATAATTTTTTGTGTAATTTTCAATGGTATGATCAAATTGATCTCATTTTGTACCAAAAATTGTACTTGATTTTGTGGCCTATTTTTGTATCTGTAAGCACTAAGATCAAATTCTACTTCGTTGTTTTTGGCAAGTGGCAACTGTAAATGAACTAAATATAAAGTGCCAAATTAGATATTGCTTGGGGGTTTTCTTGATTAAGTGATTTGGGGGGGTAATCTTGTAGTGGTTGCTTGCATTCTTTTGCTTGGTTTGTGTTCTTGCAAATGGGGAAATCTCAAATTGAACTCCTAACTCCACATAATTATGCTGCATGGAGAAAATTAGTATGGAACTATCTCATGGGAAAAGGTCTAATAGGCTATCTAAAGGAAACCATTTCTCAACCTATTGATGCTTCAAAATTGGAAAGATGGGAGATTAATCATGAGAAAACACTTGGATCATATGTAAAGAACTGGCATTTTTTGCAAGATTTTACCAAAGAGTGGGAGTTGTTGAAAAGTGTTGGCCAATAGTAACCTGCGCACATGATTTTGACAGCGGTGGTCTTAGCGGAGAAGTGTCCGCCTGCAACACTCTTGTGGAACATGTCAAGGATTCTCTTTGCTTACTTTGCAGTAACGCATCGTAGGAGGAGACCATTGAAATTCCTTTTGAAAAGGACCCCTTCCACTAGCGCATATCCACAATTCTGTAGCCGATAGTATCTCCTCTTTTGGGAGAAAAGACCTGGTGGATACTTTCCTATTTGCATAAACCTCATTCTATCTATTAGCCAGCAACCCTCAGATTCTATCTCATTTATCAGAACAAGCTCTGGTTGCTCTTCTTTGGTGGGTATCTCTTCGTCCTGCGCTATGTATTCGCACAGTCCTCTTCCTTAGATAGTTTTAGTGGGTTTGACCTCAATTTCATATTCAAGGATCTTGTTGATCCAATTAGCTCTTTTTTCTGTGATTTCTCCCTCCATGATATATTCATGCACATTGGAATGCGTGACATAAACAAACACTTTGTTGCAAGAAATTAGATGGTGGAACCTTTTAAGTCCCTTCACTATTGCAAAGGCTTGTCTTTCGACAAAATTATAATTCATCTCATATTCCGTCAGGGTCTAGGAGTAGAATGCCACTGGATGCTCTCCTTTTCCTTCATTATCCTTTTGGGTTAAGACAGTAGCAATACTGGACTTGCTACTGAATGCATACATTATAAAATCCTTAGATAGATCTGGATTAACTAGTACCAAAGCTACGGAAATAGCATCCTTGACTTTTTCAAAGGCTTCCCGAGCTTCTGTTGTCCACTTGAATGCTTGATCCTTTTTAAGCATCAGAGTGATCGGCTTAATTATTCCTGCAAAGTTGGAAATAAACTTGCTAACAAAATTTATCTTTCCTAGGAAGGACTGAATGCCTTTCTTGTTCACCGGAAGGGGAAGTTCCTTGATGGCTTTCACCCGCTCGGGGTCGATTGAAACTCCTTCTTTGGACACCACGTGTCCTAATAGCTTGCCTTACAGCACTCTGAATACACATTTTTTTGGATTTAGGGAAACTATGAACTCCTGGAACTTTTAAAAAACTATTTCTAAGTGGTCGAAATGATCATCCTTACATTTAGAAAACACAACAAGATCATCTAAATAGATTAGAATAAACTTATTGATTAGCTCGCTGAAAGCGATGTCCATCGCCCGCTGGAATGTTGCCCCTACGTTGGATAAACCAAAAGGAATTTTAGCGTGTGCAAATGTTCCCCACTTTGTAGTGAATGTAGTCTTGTGTTGATCGTCCTTCTTAACTTGGATCTGATTGTAACCAAAGAAGTCGTCCAGCAAAGAAAACATTTTTGATCCTACTACCATTTGTAGGATTGACTCCATAGAAGGCAGCGGATAATGATCCTTCAAGGATGCTCTGTTTAGGTCTTGAAAGTCCACACACAAGCGGATATCTCCATTCTTCTTCGGAACGGGACCAGATTGGATACCCAAGTACTATGCTTGATTGAGAAGACAATCCATGACTCAATTAGCTTGGTTAGCTCTTGTGCCATTAGCGCTTCAATTTTTGGGTTTACTGGCCTCTACTTTTATCGTATTGGTTTTGCACCTTCTGTCAGCTCGATCGTGTGTTGGATGATGTCAGGATCGTATCCCTTCAAATCATCATAGGACCAGGCCACTACTCCATATTTCTCATAAAAATTGATGAGCCTTTATTTATCATGGTATGAGACACCTTTCCCGACTCGAAGGTTTCTGCCATCTAAGACCCGAAGGTCTACATAATCACTTTTTTTTGCCACGAACTTCTGTCTATCATTTCTTGCATCATCACAATCAAATTTTTTTTTGAGAGTAACCAATCCTTTCGAAAGCTTGTTGGATTTGAGCTGCATGATTTGTCCTTCATAAGCCTCGATGATCTTTGGTTGAAGTTGATCGAAGAATTCCCTTGACTAATAGATGAACGGGGAAATATGTTCATCACTTTCAAAAACTTGCCAACTTTGATCATTGTCAGGAATCATTGGTCAGACTATTACTCGTACAAATTTTTCATTATGTATAAGGTAAGAGGCAGGATCAAACTGAGTACCAACCACGACCATGTGGTCTGCGTCGCCATTTTGTCCTCGGGGAACAGTATGGGTGTTGAAGGCTTCAAAACTCTCAACTAGGTCCCAGACTCGGTGCCGATAGGATCTCATGCAGACATTCCTTGCCGCGGAAATCCACCAAACTTGGTTGAATACTAGTTCAAAATCTCTGAACACCATTAATTGCTTAATTCCCATTCGCTTCGCAAGGCTCAAACCTTGAACTAATCCTTCATATTCGGCTTCATTGTTCAAACAAGCAAACTAGAAGTGGAAAGACCTTAGTATTTTTTCATTTTGTGGGGATATTAAACATATCCTCGCTCTGGTGACTACTTTACCTCTTTCTCTGTCAAAGTACAATGTCCATAGCTCAGATGCTTGGACACCTTCGAACTCTTTGGCAACCTTTAGGAGCACTTGGTCTTCATCATAAATTACATAGGTGCCCAATCCTATAGCATGATAATTGTCGAAAGGGTCATTGTCCATGTGTTCACTCAACAGAGCATCTTATTGATCATCCCAGTCTCTGGTCACCTTTTCTTCCTCTAGTAATTCAACACAATACATTTTTTGCTTGGTGATCGAGGTATACATGGCTTCAAAATTGATCAGGGCTTCATCTGCTACATGTTCAAAATGTAAAGTCTCCAATTCTATCTTCATTTTTGCATAGTGCTCAATTCTGAGAATCAGATGTGACCAATCCAGGGACATGTATCCACCCACCTTTGAAGTAAATTCTTGGGAAAGACAGAGGTTGAACATGGGAGGAACATCTATGATCATAGTGTCTTGCAACACTGTGATACTAGGGCAAGCCAATAGAGTTTAAGGAAGTTCCTTGATGACACCTATGGTTTCAACTTTGGTCCCATCAAGCTGCATTACTCCCCTTTTCATAGGTTCATAGGCGAGTCCTAAAGCTTCAACTATTTGTTTAGGCATAACCGTGGTGCTAGCGCCAAAATCAATCATAGCATTGTGCAATAACTTCTTCCTTATAATGAGAGTTAAGAAGGTTTGCGGCTTCAACTTATCTCTAATTTTGACAGGGGATTATTTTGTGTTGTTCGTAAGGACTTTAGCTAGAGATAGTTGATTAACAGCCTATGCATTAGCTAACTGCTCTGTTGGCATTGCACTAACCTCTACTTGAAGCACCTTCTGTAATAGCATTTTTTTCTTTGGGATAGCTAGAATTTCCCATAGAGACACATTAGCGAATGATTTTTCAATTCTTCTACCACATTAAAAGGTGGCAAACTTGGAGGTTTCTACTCCTTTTCTCTTGTTATGATAATTTCCTTCTGTGGTTGAGATGGCAGTGACATAGTAGAAGTGCCAGGTATTTGATCGGAAGAACCTTTAAGTTGTGGGTTGGCTAGATGTGGAACAACTAACTCGCCGGTAAATCTCCTCTTTGAGTGATTGTTATATTCAGATTGCACTTGTAGTGTTTTGGATATGAACATATCATTAGCAAGCACCATTTCTTCTTCTTCTATCCATGAGAAGAGTGTGTGATCAGGAGCAATGTCGGATTCTTGTTCTAGAGACATCCCTTGAATTTGTACGGTAAGAACCGCACTCTCCATTTGTGGTGAGGCATATACATAACCTTTGTGGTCTGGCGTCGCACCTTGGTTGCATTGCTCCACCACCTTTTGTTGTAAGTTGCCATGCAGACAGTTCTGGGGCATATGCGTATCGTTGCAAGGGAAACACCACAGATTGATGTCATCAATGAGTTTATTCTGCCCCACGGTTAATTCTCTACTTGATCTTGGTGAAGCACTCATCAACGGAGTAGGCACCAACACCATTTGGTTGACTGTCAAAGCTGGTGGATTAGTGTGGGAACCGCCTTGGTACTGATTCTGTTGATATGATGGTCGTCTGCCTTGATAGTTCTGATAGGCAGGCTTCAGAGGCATTGATTGGTTCCACTTGAGGGTGGTTATGTCATTTTCTATAGTCTACAACATTCTTTAAGATCGCTCATTTCATCCTTGGAAGAACCAGATGTAGAGGCAACATTTTGTGGCACTGTCGCATATGTGTACATTGACTGGGGAGTTGCAGGCATGCTAGTTGATGCGAATTCTTGTGTAGGTATCAATATGTTAGGAAATATCAGCATGATAGACCGAGGAGGAAACTTTCCACAATCTATCAAATGATTCTCAGCTTTGACAGTGACATCGTAAGCATCTGGTAGAGTAGCTCCTCCCAAAGACTTGATCATCATAGAAATGTTGGGATTGATGGACTTCAGATAAAATATGAATGCCAACTCAAGAGTCAGGCATATAGTAACAGGGATCCTCTACCAATTCATATGGAATCAAGCATTGAAGTCTGTCATAGCCTCCTGGGGAGCTCGTTTTATGACAGATAGTTAATAATATAGTGAAGAGCGATCTTCGTCATTTGAGAACCTCTCATAGAATGGATCTTCGAGCTTGTCCCAAGTGCGAATAGTGTTAGGTGACAGTGTTTGGTACCAATCCAATGCCTTTCCTTTAAAAGACATGGTGTGAAACCTTAGAGCTAAATTATGTGTTGTGATCCCATGCACCAGACACACGTCTGTCACATCTTGCAGATGTTTTGTGGGTGTTCTTGAGCCATCTCCAGTAAACTTGGGTATAGCTTTCATAGCTAAAACTGGGATAGCACCCCAAAAAGTGGGTGCTACTGGGGCTGCTAGGGGACTTCCGGTGTCCCATGCCACGTAATTTATGTTGGCGGTTGGCAACATGGTTAGAGGAATGGGTGGCAGTAGTGGAATGGTTACCAACTAATTTGTGGCCTACATTGTTCCTAGTGGAGGTACTAGTAAATTGGGGTTGCTTGCGGTTTGAGATCTAGTTATAGTTCGATGGCTCATACACCCTTCTAAAGCGAAAATTCATTTAAGCTCAATCGCACCAGGTGTGCCAGAAAAAGAACAAACTATTGATGCCAAAATTTGACAAGGTAACAGTGTCTTATGGGAAAGTTAGTTTATGGGGGAACATTTTGCACTAAACTGAGTGACCTCCAGGTTTTTAGAGAAGTCAACTTCTTATATAATGGGGTTTTGGAAAGGGAAAAGGAAACATATATAATAAAATAAAGTCTAACCTAAGGCAAAACGCCAAGACTTAATGATAGGCACGATAAATCATAGATCTAAGGGCCCGATTAGTATTTGTAGTGTTCCAGAAAAGCATAAACTAAAAATTAAAGCACAGACAATCCATTCATTGACATAAAATAACATTGCATACATTCCTACTGCCAAGAAGAGTCATTAGACATGATCTAGATCAGCAAACTTGCATTCAATATATATAGAAGTTCTCAAATGGAATGTCCAGACAATAGTAGCACAGTTTACAGTTTAATCAAATAACATGAAAGAACAAAAAGGCCGAACAATTGGCATAGTCTGAAAGTCTTTTGCAATAAAATAAAATAGTAATAAAGGCCTGGAATCTTTTCCTAAAACTAGTGTTCCTTCAAAATTTCAGACCCTTTTTCTTACAACAAAGAGAAGTATGTATAGCAAAAAACTCCCACCGCTTCGGAGAGCAATAACAAAAAATATTTCGCGATCCCTGGGAATGATGCAGAAATAATAATATTCCCCAAGCTGTTGCAACAGAAAATATTCGAAACCAAACATTTGGTCATTCCAGGCTCATGTGCATCTCTTGCAAATGATGGCAGTGGTCCCGACAAGGTTAAATAGACAAGCGTCACCATCCCGTGCAAATGATTATGACATGCGGTGGCCAATTGCAGCATTTGGGTCACCTGATTCGTTGCCCGAATACGAGGTCCATCGAATAGGCACATGGCAACATTTCACTGCTCGTGTGAACCTTTATCTCTCTCTGCTGAAGACATGCACCAAGGCTACACGTGTTGAGTGGGCAGAGCTCTATCCAAAAGTGGAGGAAATGATCATTGGTTGGGCGCAAAAGAGACGCGTGGCATCATTTCTCTACCTGTGGTCGTTATTTCATCCTCTTGCTGAAAGATTTGCAAAGAGTAGACATGTAGCAAGAGTGCATCACAGACAACAATTGTGGGGCCCGCCAAATTTCTTTGGGAATGAGAGCTTTGTGGCACTTGAGCGGAGCCCGATGAGGAAGCAAAAATGAACGATAAAAAATGGCTCATAGTTACAACACGTGGAAGTATAGCGGGGATTCTCGAGATGTAAAGGAAGGGAAACCCTTGGGGTACGCAAAGTAGACACGTGGAGGGGGAAGTAGACCTTGATAAAAGGCCAAATGGATTTCCTGTGATGCGCGGGCTGATACTTAGAGTAAAATACACCTGAAGGGAGCTCGTTGAATATTTATTCACAATAACATAATGCAATTAATCAGAGCATCAAGAACACCAACATACTCTTGCAACAATTTCCCCTAATAATGATCTTCTTCCTTCTCATATGATTGACACCAATTTGACAACACAAGCTAGTTGAAATCAATGACAACACCAATTTTGCATACTTGCAACAATATCCCCCTTTGTCATTGATGGCAACAGATTATGTGAAAAACCATCAAAGACACAAAAACTCTGCTCCATATCTATTTCCTTTTCTCTTTTCTCCCCCTTTCACAATATACTCATTACACTCTCTCCTCCATTGATAACTTATATTTTTCACATGTCTCATTCTCCCCCTTCGACATCAATGGAAAAGGAAAAATTATTTGCATCATTTATTCTCCCTTTGACATTAATCATACTGTTCACCACTACTCTACAACTTCCTTTCCTTTATTGGTCCGCATACTCCCCCTTAGGAGCATGCACCATACTGCACCAAAAAACAACCATTGCATAATTACAACACTTACTCCCCTTGACTACAACAACCAACAATGTCACTACCTACTCTCCTTGAGAGGTAGCCACCAATATGAATCCAAAAAAAAGAATGGAACTTGAAATCCACTGGACTTATGCATCTAGCTTAGAGAAGGAGGGGAAATGACCCCCAAATTCTTCCAGAGACACTCAATTATATCTTTAGGAAGAGACTTAGTGAATATATTAGCAACCTGATCCTTTGTAGGAACATACTCAAGCTTTACTTCATTCTCTACAACCTTCTCTCTCAGAAAGTGATACCAGATTGAGATATGTTTTTTCTTTGAATGCACTACCAAATTCTTTGAAATTTTGTATTATCACAAAAGATAGAAATTGGTTCATATGGTATCCTTCAATGTTTGTCTCATCCACAACACGTGTGTGCAGCAAGATGTTCCTACAATGTATTTTGTCTTTGTAGTAGATAAAGACATTGAATCTTGTTTCTTACTTAGCCATGACACTAATTTGCATCCAAGAAAGAATGCACCACCACTTTTACTTTTCTTGTCATCCACACAACCAACCCAATCTACATCTATGTAAGCACTCAGAGTAAAATCAGTATCCTTTGGATACCATAAGCCATGATCTAGAGTACCCTTCAAGTATCTAAATATCCTCTTCATTGTTGCAACATGTGACTCTCTAGGATATTCTTGAAATCTAGCCACAAGACAAACCGCATGCATGATTTATAGTCTAATAGCAGTTAGATATAGCAGTCAACCAATCATTGATCCATACTTTCTTTGATCAGCCTTAGGAGATTCCTCATTCTTGCTCAACTTGCAACCAGTAACCATAGGAGTAGACACTAGTTTATAATCTTCCATTCCAAATTTCTTCAATATTTCTTTGACATACTTTGATTTTGAAATGAAAATTCCTTTATCTATCTAATTTATTTGTAATCTTAGGAAGAAATTCATCTCCACAAAAATAGACATTTCAAATTCTTTCTACATTTCTTCTGCAAACTTCTTGCACATATCTTCATTTCCTTCAAATATTATGTCATCAACATATACAACCACAATCAATATTTGATATTTTTCAAATTTAAAGTAAATATTTATATCTTTCAAGTACCTTTATCAAATCTTTGTTGTATCAAATACTTATCCAACCTTGCATACCAATCTCTAGGAGCTTGCTTCAATCCATATAATTCCTTTTTCAAATTTTAGACCATATTTGGTTTGTGTGATAACTGAAATCCTTTTGGTTGTTCTATGTATACCTCTTCTTCGAATTCTCCATTCAAGAAAGAAGACTTCACATCCATTTGAAAAACTTTGAAATACTTATGTGCTACAAAAGCCAAAAACATCCTGATAGCTTCCATTCTTGCCACTAGGGCAAATGTCTCCTCAAAATCTATCCCTTCAACTTGTGAGTAGCCTTTACACACAATCCTTTCCTTGTTCCTTACCACTTCTCCATTCTCATTTTGTTTTGTTTTGTTTTTTTTTTTTTTGAATACCCACTTAGTTGCAATCACATTTTTATTTGTTGGTCTTGGGACAAGTTCCCAAGTCTGATTCTTCTCAATTTGCAATATTTCTTCTTTCATAGCATTAATCCAATATTCATCATTGCATGCCTCAATCATTATTTTAGGTTCAACTTTAGAAAGTAAACATAGATTTATCTATTCTTCAACAACTTTCCTTCTTGTTAGTACACTTTTTTTCTTATCTCTAATAATCTAATCTTCATAATGATTATTTTTCACATACTTAGGCATTTTAGGAGTCTTTAATGAAGCTTCTTCCTCTTCAATCTGCACTTTGAATTTTTCTTCTTCTCTGCAAGAAGACTCATTTGATTCATATCCATCTATCATCATTGAATTTTTCTACAAATCTTCATCAACCTTAACATTTTCACTCTCAACAATTTTTCTCAATCTCTTGTTGTAGCACCGATAAGCTTTGCTTCTAGTACAATATCCAAGGAAGATACCTTCATCATACCTCGCATCAAACTTTCCTAAGTTGTCTTCATCCCTTTTGATATAGAATTTTCTTCCAAGCACTCTAAAGTACTTGATAGTAGGAATGCTTCCATACCATAGCTCATAGGGAGTCTTTATACCATTTTCTCTTGCTTGAACTATGTTAAGTATATAAATAGTAGTATGAATTTCTTCTCTCGAATAGAATTTTGATAGATTTTCCTCTTTCATCATTGTTCTTGCAGATTCTCAAATAGTCCTATTCTTTCTTTCAACCACTCCATTTTGCTAAGGAGTCCTAGGGTCAGACAAGTGCCTTTGTATGTCATGATTCTCACAAAAGATGTTAAAATCATTGGAGGCGTACTCTCTGCCTCTATTAGATCTCAAACAATTTTTTTTCATATCCATTTCATTCTCAGCCATAACTTTGAATGCTTTAAACCTATCTAGAGATTCTAATATTTCTTTGAGAAAAGTAACCCATGTCATTCTAGAATAATTATCAATTAAAAGCATGAAATAGCCATCACCTTGAAGACTTCTTACTCTTGTAGGGCCATAAATATCTATATGCACTAATTCCAACAGTCCAGTAGTAGATTGTTCTTTGACTTTGAAGATTCTTCTTTCTTACTTTCTAACTTGACATTCTTTACATATAGCATTGATAGGTTTTGTAACCTTTGGCAGATCTCTTACAACTTGAACTGAACTGATTCTTACTAAGTTATTAAAATTGATGTGGCACATTCTTCTATGTCCTAGCTAGCTTTCATTAATTTGAGTCATAAAGCAGTGACCATTAGCACACTTAAGTTGGTAAACATTTCCATTTGTTCTTTTTCTAGTAGCAAGTATAGTTCTAGATCCTTTTCTAATCTCACATCCATCATCCCGAAACATAAGATTATATCCTTTACTACACATTTGTCCAATACTCAAGAGGTTATGCCTTAAACCCTTAACATAGTAAACATCATCAGTATTATGCTTGCCATCAAACTTGATAAAACCTTTTCCACATATCTTAGCATATGTATCATCACCAAATCTAACCCATCCTCCATCATACTTTTCAAGTTTAATGAACTTACTCTTGTCATCGGTCATGTGATTTGAACATCCATTGTCAATGATCTAGTAGTTCTTCTCCTTTCTAGCATGAAAAGAAAATACCAAAGTACCTTCAGTCTTATCATTTGTCTCTAGAGGGATTTCCTTCACGCATCTCTTAGAGTTGTTAAAAATAGATTCATCTTTTAAAGCCATGAAAAATCATTCATCATCATCATCACCTCCATAATCAGATTCATCATTAGAAATACTTTCATCTTCTCTAACACAATAACTTTTCTTGATCATCTTACCTTTGTTCTCCTTATTTTTTTTATTCAAAGCTCTTTTGGACATCTTGAAGCATAATGACCTGTCTTTCCACAACTGAAACTTTTGAAAGGCAACTTACCATTGTACTTACAAGTACCCTTCTTTGTTCTCCTTACAAATTTAGCTTCTATATCATCAAGATCCTCCTGATCTGATTACTCGATCTCCTCTAATTTTCTAGACTTAAAAGAAGTCTCAAATTTTGCACCACTATTTGTACCAAATCTCTCATTTCAAAAGCAATTCAAGAGCCATACAATTGATCTCTCATATATTGATTCAAATTTGAAAAATCTTCTATAGCAGAAACTTTATGACTATAATATTTAGGAAGAGTTCTGAGAATTTTCTTTACCACTTATGGTTCTTTGAGTTTTCCACCAAGACCTCTGATGGAGCTAACCACTTCATCTACCTCTACATATAGCTTGTGACATTTTCTTCTTCAGACATTTGCAAGTTCTCAAACATGATCTTCATATTTTGCATCTTAGCTTCTTTAACCTTATCATCTCCTTCATAAATGCTTTCTAACTTTTCCCAAATTTGATTAGCAATTTTTCAGACTCATAACTTTCACTAATTCATAATTTGTAAGACTATTTTAAAGAGCACACCTTGCTTTACCATTTCTTTCATAGGATTTGATCTCATCAGTAGTAATTGGACCATTTGTAGGTTTAGTATTTTCAGTCTAAACTGACTTCCAAACATCATATCCAAGATAAACCAAAAAACCTTCCATCCTTTTCTTCCAAAATGCATAATCTGTTCCATCAAATATAGGGATCTCTTTCTTGTGTGTCATCCTAGATCTACCTCAATCGGTTAAGATTTCTTCCAAGGAACCTTGCTCTGATACCAATTGTTGAATGCACAAGACAATTGAGAGGGGGGTGAATCAATTGTACCTTAAAACTTCAAAACCCTCATACACATTCAAATCCATATTAATACAATTAACCCTTTAATATGTTATAATGATTTAGCGTGAAAGGAAAATAATAGAAACTGAAACAAATCAACACCATGCACAAAAGAACACTAGATTTATGTGGAAAACCCAAGATGGGAAAAACCATGGTGAGGATTAGCTCACATTATAAAGGAATATCAACATTGAATATAATAGGGCTCACTACCCAAAGAAAAAAAGGCTTACTACCAAAGGCTCACTGCTAGAATAAAAAACAAGATAGAGAGGAATGTTATAGAGAGGAATCCATCTCAATGCAACAAAGAAATCCACCACAATATCATCAACACCTTTGTAGCATGACTAAATAATTGTAGACACCTTCTCACGACATCCAAAAATCTAACACATGAAATCTTGTACTGCACTTTTCAAATTCATAGTCTAACACTCTGCAATTTGCATCATTCGCATCTCACATGTATATCTATTCATCCCTCAACAACTCAACTCTTATTTATACCATATTCAACCTTGAAAAAAATCTCCAAGGTCTACTATAAACAAAAAATATGTAAATTCAAATTAGGTTGGCTCCAAAACACTTATGTGGTGGATAGAAGTCAAGGAAAACCACACCATTCCTTATCTGAGACCCAAATCTATCACACAACACTTCTACAAACAATAAACATCCACCAAAATTAGTGTAAACACCAAGGTCGGTCGCTACCCATATAAACACCATTAAAATATTAAGTACATTCTTCCTTTGATCCAACAAAACCTCACGAACAAAAAATTTCACCTAAACATAATCTAGGATATTCTATAAACATCCCAAAATCCAACAAACTCCTTTGCAACAACTTCCACCTGAGAAATGTACACACCCAACACACTCAAATAAATCTGCCATGTACTACAACTTAAGAAACTGACTTCCAAATCACTAAACCTCAAAAAAACTCAACTAAAGAAAGATACCAACACTATCAACACCCCTTTAGATCCACAATACTTGAAACAAATTGTGGAGAAACACGAAACAAAAACATTTCTCCTAGACACCTCTGCAATACATTGTTCACATACTAGTGAACACAACTTTTTTACAATGATCCAACACACCAAATTTTGAATATGCCTCTAAACACCTCTTATCAACATATTTGAAATGTATAGGAATATCTTCAACCTGGAAGAAATGTGGAGCAACACCAGAACACTACTATACAACCCAAAACAACATTGAAACACATTGTTTCCTCTTTTTATCAATTTTTCTCAAAAGAACTTGAAAATCAAGCATCAAAGACACATCCTCATCACCTTCAGTACTTCCTCATCACCACCTAGCCAACTACAACATAGTAACTCAACCATATATCCATAGGAATAAGCTTATCAAAGCAACACTAGAGGTTGACATTAGTAGCTTACTAATGACAACATAATGCAACTAATCAAATCGTCAACAACACCAACATACTCTTGCAACAATATCCCCCAATAATGATCTTCTTCCTTCTCATACAGTTGGCACCAATGACAACAAAAGCTTGTTGACTTCAATGACAACACCAACTGTTCATACTTGCAACACAAGCTTGAATCTTATACATCACCATGGCCATTATTTACTTGAGGACTTGACTTTGTGGGTAAAATTGTCTTGAGTTATTGTGAAGGACATATATTCATTATTACTAGCATAGATCATTTTATGAAATGGGTGGATTAATACTCTTGCAATCCACCATAATTGTTGACATTGGTAATTACAAAATGGATAGTATAATCTCTAGATTCATCCCACTACTATTGTGATGGATAATGATAAATACTTTAAAAATAGGGAGGATAATAAATTATTAGAATGATTCCACATATGTACAATAAAAAATTAATTTCCATATTATTTACAAGGTAATGGACAAGTTGAGTCTAGAATCTAAATTGTAAAAGAATATTTAAAAATAATTGAAACATTGTACTGACTAGCATTTGTGAGGTGGTAGTTAACCATTGAATATTACCTATCTTATACCACTTTTTACATTATGAGCCTTATTGTTCTATCTTATCCATATAGGGGAAATTCATTCTATATATGTCTAAATGGTTATATCTTATCTATTTACACTTTCATTCTTATGCATCAACATGTTTACCTAGAGCTAAGCAACAAATGGCATTTATTAGCATTAATCAAAAATTGCATACCATTGCAATATGACACTATATTTTTTTTCTCACTTTGGTCTCTACTCCCTTAGTGTGTTTCTAGGCTCATTTTAACCCTTGCATCAACCTTTTTCACTCCCATGGTGCTTAGTCCTTGCCTCATGAGTTCTATTTTTGTTAAGTTGATGCCATATTTGTGTTATCCTTATTTTTTGCTAGTTTCATGTCACTTTGCAACCCAAACCATCTGAACTCTAGTGCAATGTGCCAACATCCATGCAACATGCCAGTGTCTAGTGATAGTTTCTTGTTCGGTGATTATTTATAAGTGTTTCACCACTTATCACCTTCCCAATTTAGTGGTATGGTAATAGCTTGGAATGAATCCAAACAGTTCATCAACCTCTTCCTCTTGGCTTCTCTTCCATTTTTGAAGAAATATTTCACTCTTGGAAAATCTCGTCTCTCTTTGGAAACTCTCTTGCACTTAAAAAACTCTCAAGTTATCTACAACCTTTTACAAGAATTACTTGGAATTAGGTTCTCCAATAACATTCTTCCTACAACACTCTTATCTTTGTGGCTTCCTCAAGTCCTCATAGGTGATATTGTTCTTTTATTTTTATTATTATTGTAGTTTATTATTGTCATTCCCCTGAGCACCTTGAGATATTCATATCCTTTTTATTTCATTCATTCTAGTTTAAACTATTTTCACATTCACAACTCTTACTA
Organism: Sequoia sempervirens; assembly: GCA_007258455.2. Taxonomy (NCBI): domain Eukaryota; kingdom Viridiplantae; phylum Streptophyta; class Pinopsida; order Cupressales; family Cupressaceae; genus Sequoia; species Sequoia sempervirens. The sequence continues at coordinate 8,727,303 of VDFB02373365.1, read as the reverse complement.
TTCCTAGACACACTTGGGATAAGATAACACACACAATATTTTTAATCTCTTTATCATTGGCTACTATAGACATAGAAATACCAAGATAAGGGTTTGACTAATGAAAACCCCCAAACAACCTCAAACAATTTTCCTTTTCTTTTTATTATTATTTTGAGATCACTCAACATACAAAGGTATGCACATATTTTATTATTTTTTATTAAATTATTTTATTCATTTAAATAATGTAATTATAATCATTCATTATATTTCTTTATCTATTTCATCATTTGGTAGTCACTAGTGCATTCTCATTTCTGATTGAATAGATTGAGCAAACCATTAGATTGGATTTATGTGTTTTCTATAATCTCTTCTATATTTTGGGCCATATGGATGACAATACATATCTCAAATATCCATGTGATATTTTAGAATATTGGGAAGTGAATTCCTCTATTTAGTACTAGGTTCTTAGATCTTAATTACCTTTTCTACTTTGTAATCTACTTTTATAAATACTTATTTAATTTTATATGAATATTAAAGCATTTCTAAGATTTTAGACTTTTTTTAATAATAAAAAACTATCACAATCCTAAATTAGAAGTAGAGAACATCATTTAGCTATTAAACTTTAGTTAAATCATGATGCTTCTTTTTTATAATTAGGTCAATTAGGGCTATCTTACCTCATTATCTAGGTGGTTATACATTATTTATGATCCTTTATCATTACACCTTTTTTTTCTTATCACAATATTTTTCCCATATGGGTATAATTATTTGGCATGTCATCTCACAAACATATTTCACACTATTTTGTTACATGACCTACCTATTGTCTTACCTCAATCATTGTTTTCTCATTCTACCACATTGGGGGCATATGCCTTTTCTATCATGTTATTATCTTACATGGGTTTTTTAATCTATTTAGGGCCACATCACTGATTTTTTCACACATTAGGGGAAAATTATTCCTTGATATCATCTACATTCTAAATGCTTACTACCCTCATCATTCAACATGATTCACTTTCTTAATACAAGATAAATTTCTTCAAGTTATAGATTTTGATGCAGGAGCGTCCAAGGTGTAAGGCAATCTTGCATCACAAAAAATATTGCTATTTTATTTTGTTGTTTTAAATAAGGGCTAAGTTGTGTGGAAAAACAAATATTTTAATTTGCAACATTGTAATTTTACCTTATGGTGATTTTCAAATGTAATTTTTGGAGGAAATATGCTTCAATAAAAGTTTCAAAGGCATTTAAATTGGAATATTCCATTTGGGGTGTCCAATTCTAGGTGGGAACCACTTTGCATGTATTTGCATGTTGGTGCCACCAACTTTGCATGTTGTGCATGTCCATATTTGGAGTCGTTAAAGCTGTTGAGAATCAATGGAGGTGTCATTGTTGACCAAAGATGATTGGCCAAAAGATAGGAACCCATGTGAGGGCCATGTAAACAATTAAGTTTTATGTTTTATATTTTTAATCTCCTCAAGTTGGGTGTGGGATTTCTTGGAGGTTTTGGTAGGTTCTTTTAGAAACCAACAATGGTTTTCCTCTCACACACTCTTCAATATATTGATGCTTGTTCATTTGGAGAAGTTGGCTTGGAGGAGTTGAAGTTTTGCATAATAGGATGCTATTGGATTTTCTAGAGGATTGTTACTCCAAATATTTATAGTTTATGTAATTATCAAGCCCATTGTAATGTTGTAATCATTTGATTTTAGAGATGTTAGAGAATATTGTTTCCATCTTGCATTTGCTTGTGTAATTTGTTGTTATGATTGTGAGTTTTAGATTTGTAAGAGGATCATTTTCCAAATTTGTGGAGGATATTGAGGTGAAATCCTTAGAGAGGAGTCCAAAACTCCATATTTTTTAGGTTTGAAGATGTTGCAGCAGCAAAAGGTTTGAGAATCAGAGGTCTATTTCAGCTAAGTTTTCCCATTGAAGATTGTAGATTGTAGTAGCAAAAGTTTGTGAAAGAAGATTGGTTTCAAAGGAGACCATTCTTGTGATTGATTTTTTCTATCATAAATCAGTTCTATATTAGTTTTTAAATATATTTGATCAGTCCTCATGGCTGTAAAACAATGTTATTTCAGATTTTCTATGTTATTATGTAATTTCATGAGATTTTGTATGAGAAACTAACACTTCTTACAGATTTTTGGTGTCATTTCAGAAATGGAGGGGAAAAGGGGAAGAAACCATAATTCCCTTAATGTAAAGGAGATTTATGGTTTAAAGTCCCTCTTCCCAAACATTTCATTAAGAATGTAAACCAACAAGGTCAAGAGATTGACTTTCAACCTCAAAGGTGAGTCAATCAAACCTGAGTTGGTGATTCTTTAATGATGAAAAATGATTAGGAAATGATTTAAACTAATGCAACTAAATGAACTATCTAACCTAGTATACAAGTTACATATTCCTGAAGATGTATAGACTATAACAACACTTTGTAGGCATATTTGGGAGATATTGGTGGGCATGTACCTCTCACCAAAAAATTGATTCTGGAATGTGTAGGAGGATTGGTTTGCCCCTGGGAGAATGGGTCCTTGATAGGTCTTCTAAAAACACTTTTTATAGTCCTTTGGTGTTGGATCTAAGATGTTGATTTCCAATTACAAACTTTTCGAAATGACGAAAATAAATTTTGCAACTCAGATTTCATGTCTAGGTAAGAATGATGACAACAAATTTAACAATGCAAAATTTCTCTTCAAGATCGTTTTCAATTCTTCTTCAACCTGTAATCTGCACATACACAAAGAGGGAAAAAAATTGTTTTGTTTGTATGGGGGTTTGCCTTGGTCAAACCCCAGTTTGGTAATTAAACCTTGATAAAAAGATAATGAAAGGGAAGGAAATGATTAATGAACACTGGCTGCAACTCACCACCCCTCAATGGCTTCCTTGAAGGACCGAATTCATACACATCTCTTCAAATGAATTGGATCTTGCTTGCTTTATTTTCTTGAATGCTTGAATGTATGAATACCTACAACACTTAGTATCCTTCACAAGACAACATGAATACACATAAACTTGTACAAGATATTAGGATCTTGATTGCTGCTACAAATGATTGATAATGCTGCTTGTGAATGCTCTTGACAATAATTTTCTCAATAGGGTTGATCTTAGAAGGTCTTCTCATGCATGTTAGATTTTAAATGATCAAATGACCATGTATTTATAGGTGTTTATCTAATTTACAAAAAAATAGATTTCAAAAGTTGACACTTACAATTTGAATTTGGGTCATTAAAAGAATACCAAAAATATATTTTAAAATGGTTCCTAGTACATAAAGGGGACCCATTCGCCCCTGGGTGAATGGGTCCTAGCCTAAATTTCCAAGACACTCATAATCCATGGAAATTAAAATATTAAATGTATTTATTCAATGTTGGTTCTCCTTTCAGAAAATAGTAAAAATAAGGTTTTGGAATGCATAATTTGGTATGCATTAGAAGCTTAATTAAGTCCAATAAATTAAGGGACCCAAACATAGTATGAAATTATAAAGGTATACAAGTTACTACACAAAATTTTGCCCCCACTTTAGTGAGATATGGACTTATGCTCAGACTCACACTAAAGTAGAGAAATATATGTCAAGAGGGGTCCAAGTGCACAAATATTGATGAGATAGGATGACAAAGATCAAGGAGGGTGATCAAGCCCCAAAGATCTTATGATCCCATGGAAAACCAACATAAGCACAAAGGGACACACATGCATGTAAGATATGTGCAACAATATGAGATACACAAATATTCAATTTCAAAGCTAATGCAAAAAAATGAAAAAAAGGATGGACTACCAAGCCTATGTTGTATGTCCATAAAATATGTCAACGCTACACTAGGTTAGACACTTGTGAACAAAGTGAAGCAAAAATTCCAAGTTCACTTCATGGGGTGTAAATAAAATTCACCTCAGGGGGTGGAAATAAAATTCACCTCAGGGGGTGGAAAAAAAATTCACCTTAGGGGGTGCAAACAAAATTCACCTCAAGGGGTGCAAATAAATAATACCAATGCATGCCTCCACTTTAAAGAAATTTCTAAACACCAGGTTGTAAGAAATTACTTTAAAGTAGAAAATGATAGATATCATTCAACTAAAGATCAAAAAGAGCATATTGGATAATTCCTATTCCAATGATATGTTTCCAAATAAACTTCATTGGGATAAGGGCCTAACCCCCCAGAATATAATTCCATGAACAACATAGAAAGGTACGATGAGAGATCAAAGAAGGCAAGACACATGGAGAGAGAGAAAAAAAGAAGCTTTTGGGTCAACATGGAAGAGAAATGTCTCAATGCCTTGGTTTACAAAATATAGAATAATTGAGATAAAATAGAAGAATGTCATGCTAGATTCATTTCCTTTGTATCCTTGCACCAATGGAGCAACATGTGTCATCCAAAGAAAACCCACAAATATAAATGCATGCCAAGCAATGCAGTATGGGAGAGCACATTACATGCAAGCAATCACAAATAATATATAAAGAAAACATAAAGTAGTATGTCACATGCAAGACAACCTAGAGTAGGTCGTCTATATCCTAATATTGTTCATCATAAATGGAAGTTGGATAACTAGCTATAGGGACTACAACAAGTGTCATGGTAGGAGCATCACTAGGTTGAACGTGTGGTGGGTCACTCTCATCAGGAGGATCATCACAGTTACCCCCATCTAAATTCATAGAAGTGGAAAATAATAGATTCAACTCATTATGCACTTCTTCATCAATCTAAGAAATCTCATCATCATCCAAATTAATCATAATAGGATATTTTATGATTATTTCCTTTGAATCTTCTTGATTTACCTCTTTTTTTAATTCAATTTCTTGTTTGGATGCAGGTTGGATCTCTTCTTGAGTTGTTTCCATGGGTGTAGCTGGTGTTGGTTTATTTTATTCTTCTATTTGACGAGTGATAACACGACATCTATGCCTACGCTTTTTAGCATTTTAGTTTCTTTTGGTATAATTTTCAAGTTGGTATGGTGTAGGAGTGGGATTATCAACATTGGTTTCTTTTATTCCTTTAAAGGAGGAACAAAAGGAACCACTGAAGGTTGGAAAACTGTTGTCTCTTTAGGTTTATAAACTTGTTTTTATCTTTGGAGGCACAAAATGGATCATCTTATTATCTCTTGATCTTTTATAGGAAATGGGTGGAGGAACTATGGTGAATTTGTCTTGGTTACTTGGAAGGGATTGTGGCTCAATCATAGGTTCATCAATGGTAGGTTGAGGAGAAGGGGTAACTATAGACCCAAGAATATTGCTAAGAGATAATTCTGCTATGCGCTTTGCCTTGAATTTTTGATAGGACTTGAAAAAGAAATCTTCATGAGGATTTATGAGTTCCATAGGTCTAGGAAAAATAAATCCAATGAAAAATTTCCATGGGAAGATAAGGGATGAAACCCACTATGATGCACAGGTAAAAGTACAAAGATGAGTCCACTTCTAGTGGAAGTTTCAAACTTAAAAAAAAAACCCAAAATCAAGAAAATCCCATTTCGATTTGAGACCCTAAGCCTAAATTTAAAATGAGATCCTTTTTTGTGGCAGGATCCCGAGCCTAGAATTAAGAAATGGGATCTTGATTGCTATGAAATGGGATCCCAATTGCTATGAAATAGGATCTTGATTTGTAATAAATGGGATCTCCTTTTGTACAAGTATTTAATTTTTAGAAATGGTCTGTGACCCCACTTTCACCAGCACAACGAATGGGATCTCAGGTCACAAAGCACTATTTTTGGCCATCTAACAATTTAGGTGAGTTTTCTTTCCATTTTTTTCATTTTTTGGTATTTAGTTATTTGTATTTAGGTTTTATTTTGTGTATTTTGTAACTTAGGTTTTTATATTTTGTTTGAATCTTCCTACAAAATATTGAAACCCTACATTCAATTTCAAAACTAAAAAACTTACCCTACACACAAAAAATAACCCTAAACTAAATCCAAACAAAAATATTTACCCTTCAAACCAAAAAACTTACCCTACATAGAAAAACAACCCTAAACTATTTCCATTTACAATGCTTATTGTAAATTTTATGGAAATATTTCAAAATCAAATAATATTTTCATTAAGAAAAAAATCTAGAAAAAATATTTTCATTTGCATTGCTTTATGTTTTAAATCTGTATGCAAATATTTCAAAATCGGATAATACTTAATTTCCTTGACAAAAAATCTAGATTTTTCTAAGTTTATTTCATTCCATTATTTAGCAATTATTATTAATTGTTTAATCTCTAAGTCACATACAACTAGAATTTGCAGCACATAGCATCCATATGTACCCAAAGCAAAAACATCTACTCTCTAACATATTAACATACATATAGTTTTCTATCGGCATAATCCTTGAATCTCCTTTAGGAAAGGTTTAAAAAACTCTCAAGTAAACACAATTTCAATAGGTATAAAAGGTTAGACTCTAGCAACTTCACCAACATCCTCCCTCCATGCTCTCATGTCCTCTTCCTCACAAAAATCATCCATCTTGAACAAACCTTCAAAGCTAAAATTTGACCAAATCAACCAATCTGGAATCGAACCAATCAAATTAATCAATCCAATAAACTTAGTTCATACCCATGAATATTCATATGCATTTATCTCAAGTACCCCATTCTTATGATTCACACTTTCGTACATAACTACCCTTATCTCACCCCTATGTTTCTACATCTCTATAGTTTTTTAATCCATGTCCCAATTAGAGTTACGTATGTACACAATTTTTATTTCAAGATTAAAATTTTAAATTTAAAAGTCTACCTACAAGAGGTGACTAAGAACAATTTTATGTTTTATTTTTATGCCCTTATATTTAAATTTATTTAATGAATTCATTTTTCATGCCAAATATTTGTGAGTCCTCTCTTAGTCCAAGGATCAAAGCACTTTGATTTAGTATACTATTAGTAATATATATCTACATAATTATTTGTAGGAGCATATATGATTGAATATTTTTGTTTTTAATCATTTGTACACATTTATGTGGATCAACCTAAGAAAACATGTCCTCTTGTGACATAGTAGTAGCCCTACAAAAGAATTTTAAATTTATTTCCAATCTATTAGATATTAGAAAACATCAAGGAAGCTTTAACAAATTAGGTAACATGCAAAATAGAAGGTTGTGAATTACATATATAAAATAGATCTATGATGAAAAACTTCTCCGTGATCTATTGACTTATAGTTTGGAGGAAAATATTAATCAATATTTATTATTTCTTAATCCAAAAACTTCACAAAATTATTAATTTTCACTAAAATCATTCATATTCAATCATAAAGTAAGTACCTTTACTTCTATTTATATTCCTACATTTAATAAACAATTAGAAATGATTATAATATCAATACTAAATTAACTATCATAATTTTACTATGCTCAAACCATTCTAGGGACTACCATAACTTTAATTATGATAAAAAACCTCACTCATAGCAGATTGAGAAAAAAAACCCTAGAGTCTTGCATTAATTAGATTATTGGTTTGAAAGTGTTTTATTTCAAAGGGAGAAACTTAAAATCCTATTGATGGGTCTTAACAAAATTAGTTAAGGTCCCACAAATAATGGTGTTTTTGATTGGAATAAATATAAGTGCTTATGGTTGGAATAAATCTCAAAATTTGTATTTTTTTGAATCCATACTTTGGGTACTTTATCTTGTTTTTTTTTCTTTTTAAGATATTAGATTTCATTTTAATATTATTAAGATTATAAGTGCTCTTAATAAAATTAGTAAAGGTTCCATAAATAATAGTTCATTTGGTTGAAACAAATATACGTGCTTATGATTGGAATAAATTACATATATCTTTTTTAAATGCGTTATTTTTTGAATCCATACTTTGGGTACTTTATCTTGTTTTTTTTTCTTTTTAAGATTAGATTTCATTTTAATATTATTAAGATTATAAGTGCTCTTAATAAAATTAGTAAAGGTTCCATAAATAATAGTTCATTTGGTTGAAACAAATATACATGCTTATGATTGAAATAAATTACATATATCTTTTTTAAATGCGTAATTTTGGTAAAAAGGTATTTTAACTTATTTCTATTGTTCTTTTTTTTACACTTAAAGGAAATGTAAGATTCCTAATCTTAATATTATGATTTTTAAATGATTTTCTAAAAATTATAATTATATCATTTTATGTCACCACATTCATCTTTATAAATTATATTTTTTTTATAGCCTATGATTTTAACATAAATTTATTTTTATACATTTTTTCTTATTATAATTTTATTTTTTATATTGTATTGTAGAAACACATATACTTAAATTAATTGCTTTATAATCTTAAAATTAAATCAAATTTATTTATGATATTGTTCTATTAAGAAAAAATTTAATGATTTTAAACTATAAATATTTTTTAAATATTAAATCTAAAAAACTAATTATTCTTTAGCTCAAGTAATATTTAATTTTTCCCATGACAATTAAAAATTACAATGTGAATCCTATTTACAATTGATTTATTAAAAACCTTTAATATTATTTATTTAAATAGTTTTTATTTAAGCCTTTTTTTCTTTTTTTTCAAGGAGTGTCATTCCCAACCCCATGTGTGCGAGAGACATCAAATTCATAAGTATATGATTATGAGTTTTAGGTTTAGGATTTTAGGTTTTTGTTCTTATAGTATGAAATCTTTGAAAAGTGTTTTTTTATTAAATATATATTTATTTATTTTTATATGATTTTATGATATTCTAATTGAGTCAACATATTTTATAGTACCCTTGTTAATAGAATGAATCAAATTATTTTTTTCTCATGGTAAAATCCATTCAAATAGAAGAATGTTTAGTGGACTACCATATTTGCAAGGAAGGGGATGTTAGTAAGAGACAATGATATGATTTTTGAGATGGGATTCATATTACTTTAACTCAATTTTTAAGGAAAGAGTGTTTTATGGTGGATTATGGTATTACTCTATAGGGTTGGATGTAAAATGATGAGTGTGTTTAGGAATTTTCTTGTAATTTATTGAAGTGCAATTATTATGATTTTGGAATCAATAAGGGCAATGAGTTCTATCTAGAACATGTTATCTCTTGTGTAAGACTATTGCCTTATCTTCTATTATTCATTTTCTTCTCAAATTTTTCTAAGAAGGGGTATGTTCTCTTAAACTTCATTTATAACTAACTCAATCTAATTTTCCTTAATTGTTGGACACATTTGGCATGAAAAGTTAAGTGAGAGATAGGAGATTTGAAGGAAAAAAAACTTGACATTTGTTCTTACTTGATTGAAGTTATTATGTTTCCTTCAACTATTGAATGCCTTGTGATGGTATCAAGGGCTTCTCTCTTCTTGTTTTTCTTTTTTGAATATTTCAATAATTCTAAATAAATTTGGTAATCTAAATGTATGCAAAGAACTTTTATCTATTTGATATTTTTTCATGCTTTTCCAAAATGAGTTTGAAGTGATATTATTGAACCTTTTATTTTAATAGATAATCATCTTTTTCAACCCAAGTGGTGTCTACAGGCTAGTTTAGGGTCCTTCCCTAAAAGTTAGTCTACTCTATTTTCAAAGGAAATGTACATACACACTAATCTAATTAATTGAATTTAAAGAATGAACTAGGAATTAAAATGCTTATGTCGAATTCAAAAGACTAACTGTAGAATGAAAATTTTGAAAAATAGACCTCTCTACCAATACAAATATCAATTTCCAAAGTCCTTGATAAGTTCGACTTCAATCAAAGAGTGATCAATATCATTTTGGAATGGTGCCCCATGGTTTCTTTGCGGCTGGGAGGGGTATTAGACAGGGGGACCCCCTCTCCCCATATTTGTTCATAATGGTTGTTGATGTTCTAAGTAGGAATGTTGCTTGTATGTTGTCAAAGGGCTCCATCAAGGGTGTCAAGTCGGTCACCACTCTTGACCCTGTTACCATTCAATAATTTATGGATGACACTATGTTATTTGGGAAGGCCTCGGTTGTGGAAGCCAGGAAATGGAAAAGTTTCCTCAATCTTTATGTGGCTTGTTTAGGTCAGTGTGTTAATTATAATAAAAGTATGATCTATTTCTTTAACTACACTCCTAGTATGCAGGATCATGTGACTGTTGTTTTGGGCTATGTGAATGCCTCACTTCCTTCAATGTATTTGGGTCTCCCTCTCACTGTAAAGGAAGTCACTCCCAATTTCTGGAATACTATCCTTGAAAGGATTCAGAGGAAGCTTTCATGGTGGAAAAGTTTGATTCTGAGTCATGATGGTAAACTGCAACTCCTTACTGCTGCCCTTCAGGGGATTCCGGTTTATTTCCTCTCTATGTTTAAAATGCCTAGTTACATTGCTAAGAAATTCGAAAAGATCCAAAGAGTCTTCCTCTAGTTTGTTACTAAGGAAAAGAAGAAGACTTTTCTTGTCAGTTGGGATAAGGTGTGCCTTTCTAAATCTAGGGGAGGTTTGGGAATTAGGAAAGTCCAATCTACCAACAAATCCTTTCTTGCCAAGGTGGGGTGGGACCAGCCAAGGAATAAAAAGGAATGGTGCAGGATAATGAATGCCAAATAGTTGGGAAATTGTCCCCTAATCAGGTGCATTTCAAATCATCACCCCCATCGGTCCTTAGCTTGGAATATTTTTTTCAAAATGAAGACACTGATTCAATCAGGACTAAGATGGAAACTTGGTAGTGGTAGTTGTATTCACTACTGGGAAGACCCTTGGCTATTTGACTCCCCATTGGAATTTTTTGAGTTTAATAACCTAATGGAACCTACAATTCAATTCTTTGGTAGGAGTTTTTGTGACTACCTTCATGGTCTGCCAGGTGTCAGAAGATGGAAAGACTTAGGCTTATGCTGCCCTCTTTCCCCTAACCTGAAACAACTAGCTATTTTCTTATAGGATTTACTCCCCTTATCCAGAATCCCCTTATCTAATGTCAAGGATGATTTCTTTTGGTATTTGGAAAGCAAGGGAAACCTTTCCGTCAGGACAACTTATAGTTTGTTGTCGGACAATGGCACTCAAAGTAGGATTTGGAAACAGGTTTGGAATCGACACTTGATTCCAAAAATAAATTTCTTCTGGTGGACGACTTGTCACAAAGAATTCTAACCCAAGATAGCCTAAGGGAAATGGGCTTTCTAATCCTAAATAGATGTATGTTATGAAAAAATAATGAAGAGTTAGTGGATCACCTGTTACTGCATTATCCTTATGTTGCTGAGGTTTGGGACCTGGCTTTCCAAAAGTTGGATACTCACTGGACCTTGAATAAGGATTTAAAATCCTTTATTGAAGGATGGTCTGGACCTTTTCAACACCCTCTTCCCATGGAAATCTAGAGGAAAACCCCCCCATCATCTGCTGGTGCCTATGGAAAGAAAGGAACAATCAAATCTTCAGAGACATTGAGAGGAGCCCCAAGGAAGTCTTTGGCATTAGATCCAAACTTATTTATGAAATTATCTCCCTGTTCAAGTGGAAACCATTGGAAATTTCCCCTACTGATTGGGAGATCAAAATGGAAAATTCTTGGAACATAAAACTTGAGACCAACTCCTTTGATAACTCCAAGTCCTTAGCTCGAAAAAACAATGTTTGGAAACCTCCGGGTTTTGGTTGGTTTAAACTGAATTTTGACAGTGCAACCAAGGGGAACCTTGGTATAGCTAGTATTGGTGGTGTTATAAGAGACTACAAGGGCTACTTGGTTGTTGGGTTTGCTGGAGTAATTGGCATTCATTCTTCTATGATAGTGAGTCATGGGCATTGCTCAAGGGCATCGAGATCATTGTCACTCTGGGTATAAAAAATTCACATATTGAAAGGGACTCTAAGACCGTGATTGACCCTATTAATCATGGTTGGTTGCTTGGTTGGAACATCAAGGATATATTAGTGGATATAAATTTATTGTTCCAAAAATTGGAAAGGAAGTAATTTTCTCACACCTATAGGGAGGGCAACCAGGTGGCCGATGGTCTGGCCAACTTGGGTTCCACTTGGAGTTTGTGCAAGTGTTGGAAAAGGCTTCAGGTGCTACCAAAAAATATACAAGGATTAATCCTTGTGAAATAGAGGAATATAAATGCTCAATGATGGCTAACAATTCTATTTATCATGGGTACAGGTGGCACTTCACGTCGAGACCTTGGATGATGAGGACTAGGTCAGGTGAGGTGGTGAGTTTAAAGCGGGTTGCCAAGTGGTTATTTTATTTCATAACTATGTATGGTGGGGTCCTTGGCCTTTAAGAACTATCTTTTCAAATGTACTACATATCCCATCAAATCTCCAAGAATGTGTGTAATGGATGTTCATCGCTAGCTTACTTGATAATTCCAATTTAATCAACCTTATGATAAGCATAAGATCTTATGAGATATACTTAAAAATTTCAAATCTTCCCCTTGCAACTAAAAGGCCTAGGGAAATGTGTAATTTCAATGGGGCCTTTGGCATGGTAGGTATTATTTATTCAAATTTAATTATCATGGATTATTTCCTTAGCTTATGGTTCTTAAGGGATGATTATGGCCCCATAGAGTTGGCGTCATTGGGAATGACCGTTGAAGCGTGTAAACGTCTAATTGATTTTATTGTACCTTACTGTCTCAGATGGTGGATTAATGATGGTTTAAGAAAGGGAAAATTCACTGGTAGCCAGTCCATTTTCTAGCTAACTTTGTTTCTCTAGGCCAGTTCTTGTGTGTTGTTGGTTGAGATGGGTGGCAATAGGGTTAGGACCAAGTCATACAACTGTGAGGAGTTTCATAGGGACCCCATAGCTTAGCATATCTATATGGAGGGAGGTTTGGTACTGCTTTTAGAGAGTCTTGTGGGCCACAATGAGAATTTTTTGGCCTAGTTTGCTAGTTTGTGGAAGGATAGGTGGGTCACCATGCGTGGAATTTCATTTGAGGTGGATGAGGAAGTGATTGGTAAGGCAATGGGACTATCCTGTGATGGAAAGAAATACCAAAAACACACCAAAATGCAAGACCTAGAGAGTCTCAATGCCTTGTTCAAGGACTAAGAGAAATCGGTTAAAAATAAATTGGGTTTCAACCGTGAGGTGCTGCCAAAACCCTAGGACAAGGTGTGTCTTGCTCTTATGAAATATGTTACTTTATAAGGTAGATACAAGGTGGTTTAATTTTACCATTTTCCGCTATTGAATCACCTTTGGCACAAGATGATCCTTAGCTTTCCTTTCTTTCTATTGACTTCCTTAGAAATTTTGATCAAAGATTCCCATGATGTTGTCGCTCTCAATCTTGATATTCCACCTCTCCTGATGTTGCATCAAGGCCTAATACTTAGGATCTATCACTTCCATTTGTCCTTGTGCCCTCCTAAATCCATCTTGGTTGTATGTGTGGAGGAATTGGACCCTCCTGACATTTCCCCTGATAATCCTTCCCTTGCTACTTTGGTGGGTCCTAAGAGGAAAACCCCCATGCCTGAAAATGAACCAAATGTTGAGCCTAATTCTAAACCCCCATCAAAAAATAATAAAGGAGATGTTAGGTTGGCCTAGTCCAAGGCTATGGCTAGGTTATGTGAGCTAAAAAATAAACCCATCAAGAAGGACAACAGACCCACTGCTAAGAAGAAGGGGGAAAAAAATTCATGCCAAGTGGACATGTCAACCACTAACAACGAAGGAAAAAGTGTTGAGGAAAAAGAATCTAAGGGTGACACCATGGTGGTCGTGAGATTTGATGTGGGGATGGAGCAAACTAGTGTGAGGAGGTCCCATAGACTGGCGGAGAAAAAAAAAGGGGCTCCAATGGATGAGATTTCTAGTGATTTAGAGCAGACTGGTGGCAAAACTGAAGGCAAAAAAGACACTATTGAGGAGATGGAACAAGATTTCGTGGAGGGCCCTATTCATTTCTCAAACATGAACCAGATTATTAAAGATGACTCCACCCACTCCTCAGATCCCAGGGCTAGTGAGGAAGAGGTGACCCAGTGCAAAAAAGGCAAGTATGAGGACTTCGACATGCTGCAGGAGTGGGTTATTAAACTTGAACGAAAATTCAATAGTCTGGCTTGGTTCACTATTAAAATGATTCACAAAGCAACCATCACACTTTCGGATTTCATCAAGAAGGAAGCAGACAAGAATACTATGGGTGAAGGTCCCAACTAGATTGAGACAATGTTTTAAACCTTCTCGTCAAGAAATGGGAAAGTGTGGATAGTTAGTGGTCAGGTATGTGTTGTGTTGGGTTTTCATTGTTAGTGTGGTGTGTCTGTGTCATGTTTCCATTATTTTTAGTATAGTTTTTTTGATGTTGATGAACTTGTTTCCTTTTTTTCCCTACATGATTTTCAAGTAAAGGGTACAACACCCTGTAAATGCAGCTTATATTATAAAAAATAATACAAATATCAACTAAAGATAAAATCACAACTAAGAATTTTATTTTTGGTGTTTTGTTGAAAAATAAACAATTGAAACAAATTAAAATTCAACACCATTTTTTTAATTTTTGTTTCCTTATAAGATATAGAAATCCATAAATTTCAAATGCAAACACAACAATAACTAGCTTAACATACCTACAAATAACACAATACGGATCAATAATGGTTACTTCAACACACTCATGTAATAAACATTAAATACTTATCTAAAGTAACATAGGTACTTTTATAATATTAATAAATAAATATTTTTTCATGAACCTTGAATGCAAACCTGTTCATACAATGGGTTGGATTGCTTGGTGGATTAATGTCATTAATTGTATAGCATGATTTCTTTGCATCTATGGCCGCCAACTATCCATTTTTTGCAAGTGATCATACAAGGCCACCATCTCATATCTTCAAAGTGTTAAGGATTCCTTAGCTTCCAACCCTTTCTCCTCAACCCTGCACGTCAAGGTGGTGGCGTTGATACATCAAAAGAAAATTGTTGATAGCTATGCCACCAGAGGTGCGCAGATCAAGGCCAGATTGTACAAGCTTAAAACTTGTGATCTTTCTTTGAAGGAATTATTCCTTGATATCAAAACTCGACACACTTCTCATGACATCAAGAAAATAAAGGAAGGTAATAATGTCCTCACAAAATTTCTTGACATTCTCTAGGATTTTGTTAGGCATTATGAAAAAAATTTCACTACCAAAGATCACACTCCTGAGCATGCTAGTTCTCTCCAAAAGTGTCTTGAAGTTGTGCCTAACAATCTTTCTTCTGCTCAAAGGACTTTTTGCAAGCAATTTCTCACCATCAAGGATCTCAAGGAAGTCGTGAGCTCTATGGCTAATGATAAATCTTTGGGAATTGATGGCTTTCCCTATGAGTTCTACAAATTCCTTTGAAGTTGTGTGGAAGAAGATATTCATAAAGTTTATTTTGAGGATTTTCATTCTAAATACCTAGGCCACATTATAAACAAAGGAAATATAAAATTCATACATAAGTTTGGAGATCTCTAAGAAATTTGCAACTGGTGGCCCATTACACTCCTCAATGTCTCCTACAAAATTATAGCCAAGGCTCTTGCCTTGAAGATTCACCATCTTCTTCCTTAGATGATTTTCCTAGAGAAAACTAGGTTCATTCAATCCAAATTCATTTTGGATAAAATCATTGTGGTTTGGGAAGGTATGGAGTGGACTAGGCGCTCTCATCGGAAAGATTCTTTTTAAACTAGACTTTACTAAATCTTATGATTGCATCAAGCGGATTTTCATTCTTTCCATGTTTTCCACCCTGGGCTTTGGTCCCAATTTCATCCAATCTATGAGCATGCTTTTTATAGATGCCTCTGCCTACATCACCATTAATGGCTGCTAGTCCTAGACTTTTGATTTGTTTTGCTCCATTCAGTAAGGTTGCCTATTGGCCCCCTCTCTATATATTTTTTTTGTTGAAGGTTTTGGGATTACCTTGCCTAATTCATTGGCCCAACAAGTTAATGGATGCAACAATATGGGTGGAAATGGATCTCTCAAGGGGAAATATTAAATTTCCCCGGCATTCCCTTTGCCTTCTAGGCCTCTCCCATTGATTTGTGGAATTTTTTTCTCAATGGAATTGAGTAAAAGTTGTCTTTCTAGATCACCAAGCCACTCTCTCTGGTTAGAAAATTCTAGGTGTGCTCTAAAATATTGGTTGCCACTCATGTTTACTACTCTTCATTTTGGGATCCTTCTAAATCCTCTTACATGAAGTTAGAGAATTTTCTCAAAGATTTTGTTTGGGCCTCTTCTAAGATGCACAAAGGATTCCATTGTGTTGCCTAGGAGTTGTGGGCTTGGCCTCTTGGCCACACAAAGACAATGGATTTATCTCTATGCAAAATGGATTATCTGAGCCCTCACTAGAAATGAAGCCTAGAATATTCTTTTCAAACATTGCATTTCCTTTGGTTATCATGTGCATAGACTAGCATGGAAAGGGATTGATCCTCAAACCCTTCTCATAATGAAAGATCCTATTTAGATAGCAAGCACCTTTGTTTCCAAAAGTATTTGGCATGCCTGGGAAGCCATCAAACCCTAGCTTATTTGGAAAGGCACTGAATTTTAGGAAGGCTTGTCTTTTAACCAGCATAATATTTGGTGGTTTTTGTTGTTCTCCAACCTATAGAGCCCTCTGGCTAAGGTTCATTGGCTCAAAGCGCTCAAATTTCACAAGAAAGGTATTCAAACTCCTAAGGACTTGTTTTCTAGACCCATGATGAGTCTCATGTCATGGAGAGTTTTCAAAGCCAAGTATGGCTTAAATCACTATGACTAGGAGATATTTGAGGGCATCATCAATGTAATTTTGGTTGATATGCTTCACAAAATTAGCATTCACTCTATCAAACCTTGGTGAGAAGATTGGAAATGGGTGCCAAATACTTCCTTCAGAAGCTACAAGCCTCATCTTGGATACTAATGGATTTTTCCTCATATTTTGATGGTTGATAGTTTGAACTAGAGATGACATCTACAATCACCAACTTCTTTTTGGCATTGCAAATTCACTAATGTTTGGGTTGTTATTGTTGAGAACAAACTCGCCCACTTTGCTTGGTATATTCTTTTCCAAGGCTTACCAGTGGGATATTGGCTCATACATCTAAGGTTCTTGACCCTTATTTCCCATTTTGTGGGAAACCTAAGACTTCTAAGCACTTCTTTTGGTTTTACTCCAAATCTTAATAGTTGTGGAATTGGTTTCATGATTTCTTCTGAACTTTCATGTCTAAATCATTCTCCTAGCACATGATTTAGTTGGGGGAATGCTCCCAAATTCCCCATAAGTATACCTAGATTTGGCACACTTTCAATCTAGAAATCCGCTTTAGCATTTGGAAAGATAGAAATTCTATTTTTTTCTCATAGCTAGAATGATAAGCATTTTTCACTTTTTGCTAATGCTACAATATGCTCTAATGTGCTAATGCAGATTCAAGTGTAATCCAACAAAGTTGCACTAGAAGTGGCTCACCTCCAGGAGCTCTTGGACCTTTGGGGGAATGCCCCCTACATTGTTTCTCGCATGTCACCTTCTTTGATCTCCTCATAGGGCCACTCACCTTCTTAGGGTTGTTCTCAGAGTAGGAGTGGCTCTGCTCAAGACTCTTAGGTGGCACATCCCCGCTCCACCACCTAGGCTCAACATCACAACAACTTGGAATCCCATAGACACTCACCTCCCCCTCCTTGATCTGCTTTGGGGTGGCCTTTGCAGGGGATTTTGGTGGTGCCTCAGGTTGGCCTTCTGGCAAAGCTCCTAGTTGGTCGCTTGTAGACTCCTCTAAGTGGCTCTCATAGCTAGATCTGGTGATTTCTCCCACTTGGAAAGAAGATAAAGGAAAATATGATGATGGTTGGGCTCCCTATAACATCATCCTGGACCCTACAAACATATGGGGTAAATCGGATGACAAGGAACCACCTCTTGTTGATGGAACTGCTCTCGCTACTTAGCAACTTTATCTTTGTTTTTATATGTTTATGCTTATGGGCTAGGCTCATGTGACTCTAGAGGTGTGCCTTCTTACCACCCACCTTTTTTTTGTGAATATGTGTGATATTATTTTCTAAATTAATAGTAATGGCACCTATTCATCAAAAAGAGGATATAATAACCAACTAGCATCTAATTAATTTTGAATACTTATAAATATTTACAATGTATCCTTATAATATTGTGACTTGCTAAACATGCACATGTTATTCAGATTCTATCATAAGTCTTAACTAAATATGAATACATAAGTTTGTTATAAAATTAATGAAATGTCTATTTTTAAGCATAAAATAAGGAAAATATCTTCAAGGATGACTCCCAATAGAAATCTACCACTGATCGGGATCAATTTTTACAATCAATAAATTAAAGAATTACTAGGTTTGCTAATCCTACCACCACATGTGAGGAATCTAGTGTGAGAAAACTAGAATTGTTGGGTGTATATTTTATTATAAAGTCTAAGGAAACATAGTGGTGTTGTTTTCTTTAGAGCTTGCAACTTTGAAAGTTGGTGAAATTGTTTCCATTGTGAAAACCCCCTAAAGATCGTTGAATGATTTTTGAGCTAAATAGAATCCTCCAAAATTCACCAAAGTATCTTTCTCAGCCAAAAATAAACCTTTTTCATAAAATATATTCAACATTTGGATCTTATTAACCAATAATTATTAAATAAAAATTATGCATATTATTACATTTCAATTAATTCATAACTTTTTAAGAAGACACTAACTTAGCATGGAACAAGGGGTGGACAAGGAAAAGAAGGAATATTACTTATAAAATTTATGAAGCCAAATTTGTCCCCATTATTTCTCCCATGTCTATTATTTTGCAGGTCTTTCTATAGGTGTAGAAGAGGGGGAGATTTTCCTTTGTCCCCATCTTTCTTTCGTTGAACACTCAGAATAGTGAGAGAGGGGGTGAATCAGTATTCTTTGAAACCACTTAGACACATATTCAAAACATTTAATCCAATTTGTAGAAATGAAATGAAGTAATTAAAACATGCATCACATCACACAACACAAGAACACCAGATTTACGTGGAAAACCCAAGAAGGGAAAAACCATGGTGAGGATTATCTCACAATATATTATAACCAAATACAAGGTATTATAGAAAAGGCTCATTGCCAAGTGGACTCACTGTCTAGAGAACTCAATGTCCAAAGAATAAGAGAGAAAGAAGAAAGGGTGGCTCACTTCCATTATTTTGAATGGATACAATGCATCTAAAACATGTTGGAGACAATTCCACTGAAGCTCGATATACTAACTTAACACACTTCATGTTCCTCAAAACTTACACCTACTATGCTCTTATTGCATAAAATTCACATACTCTACTTAGGAATTAACATCATCAGTACACACCATCACATTTTATCAAAACTGAAATAAACTTACATTTATATGCATTACATTCACAAACACCTACAACATCGATTAGGTTGGCCTAATTAGATGAAACATGTAATATATCAACCTATCGATCCAAGATCCAACCACAAACACCTTAAAAACTTGTAACACATCAAAATAGGTCATAAAAGACCTATAATTATTCAGTTAATACCACTCAATTCATACTTTAACTTCACACAACCCCAAACTCTTTAGGTCGGCATCAAATAGAAAAAGACTGGTGACATGAACCATCTATTCATCCACAACACAATGTGAAAACCACCAAAATACTTTCCACTTGGACAACTCATGATTCAGACACCTGTAAGTACTCCCACAAAATGACATAACCAGATATTATTCTACAGTGGAATGTAGAGCATTACAATCATGTACTTTGTACCAATAACACTGTCACTAGAAAACCCGATACTTTGTCAATCATAACTTTTACACTAGAGGACATCAAGACATGAAACTTTGGATTTAAGATCCTCCAACATATACCAAAATTTCCTTAGAACTACATAACCTGATTCTTCATGGCGAAGCAATGCGAACCTCAAAACTAGTTCATTATTCATTAGAAATTGAACTCTATGACTTAGCCAAATATCGAACACATTTATTCTACACCAGAACAAAACTCTTGCACTTGTATATTGGATTGTCATCATCACAATCACTCATCTTCATCAAAAAGTTGTACACCAATGTTGATATCAATGAAAACACCATATACACTCATGCTCATGTTGCCAATAGTCTCATCAATGACAAGAAAACTTCCAATAATCTCCCCCTTTGTCATTGATGGTAACATGCCCAAAACTCTTCTCCAAAATATTCTCCAACCAACTATTTTTTCAACTACTCTCCTTCTTAACTATTCTCCCACTTTGACATCAATGGAAAAGGGTTCACTTTTCAAGCATGCATACTTATCCCCCTTAACTAATATATATATGTGTGTGTGTGTGTGTGTGTGTGTGTGTGTGTGTGTGTGTGTGTGTGTGTGTGTGTGTGTGTGTGTATGTATATATGAGAGTACCTAAACAAAATTCTTCAAAAATCAAGCCAACTCCCCCTAACAATATTATCCATCAAAAAATAATCAAAATTTGCACTACTAGACTATCCACTATCTTCCGCATAAATACAATGAAATCTAAAATTGCATAAATAAAATAGAAATACAATCAACTAGAGGAAGACAATTGCAATTTTTCAAGGTGTGCCTCACACTCCTTTCCTGATTCCCAATCCTTCTTAGTGAAGGCAAGTAGAATACAATGGATTTCAAGATGTATGAGAATATCTCCTTCATCAAAGGTACCAGGTATCAGACTCTTTTGCACCACATTTTTTGCACTTGCTACCACATCGATCAAGGCTATAATCCTTGCACTTACCAAGTTCCTGAGCTGACCATACTGCACAATGATTTTCTCTTTTTTTTCTTGTAGTTGAAAGAATTTTTCATGTAAATATTCAATAACCATCCTTGTTGTACCATCTACATCACTTTCCAAATCATAGATACCAGAGGCCTGAGCAACTTGTGACTCTATTGAGTCGATTTGGTCCTTAATGCTCTTTGTAGAATTAGGCCATTTCAAAGAAAATTGAAATAAAACTTGTGCTTCACCCAAACAAATCTACATATTTTTTAGGTTCTCTTGTAATTTTCTATGTGCCACACTGCATTTGTCTGATATCTCAGACAATTTCCTATCATTCATTTTCTTTGTCACCTCTTTCTCCAACCTTTCTTCTAAACTAGAGGAGTAATCCTTAAAGGAATCTAATAGCAACCTCACCTTTTCAACACCAGATAGAGACTCAACAATTGTATCACCGAGAATTCCTTCTTGCAATACCTTGATTGCTTCTTCAATTAACTCGGTTCTCTTCTGGTGAGTGGAAATAATTTCCTTCCTTTCGAAAGCGTGAAACACATCACCAATTTGAAGCTTCTACATGGGAGATATTTTTCCCATGTACACTTGACCTTGCATTAAAGGAAGTTGCAACAGTTTTGCAGATACAATAGGCTCAAATTGCAACTGCATGTTTAATAGACCCTTGAGTGAATCACTGAAGGATTCACCAACAACCTTTAAGCTTTCCTCTTCCTTTTTCTCATTGCTCTTTTCCTTGTCACCAATGCACTCTCCATCATAACTATGCTCCTTTTCTGGACTATTGGATTCTTTCTTAGTTTCCTTCTCTTCAACCTGTTTCAAATCATCTTTTTCCTCATCACCAATGCTAGAGTCAAGTCCTTTTCATTCTTCTCTTATTTTTCAGACTCTTTATCTTTTGAGAGAGGAAAATTTTCATATTTGTGTGCCTCTAAATTCTTCAGGTCATCTTTCTTGTCTTCCTTTCTCTATTCACCACTTGTCTCATCATTTGGAGGGGGCATGTTTTTCTCTATCTGCACTTACTACTTATGCATTTCATCATCCTATTCTGCTCCAACAATAATTTCCTCTATCAAAGGAGTATCATTAGTAAAATTTTCTTCTACATTGTCTTCTTTGGGTACATGCTCATGTTCTAGATCATGCTCATGTTGTGCATCTTTTTTTCATTCAATTTCGGGATAGACACACCATCATGCAATTGTTCTTTGTTGTTCGGAGACATTCCTAATTTGTTCGCTAGATTGGCAACCTTTTCCACTGTCTCATTTCTTAATCTTTATATATCTTCTTTGTCCCTTCTTATCAGGGTACTAATCCTCTGCTTAGTCCTGAATTATTTATTATATAATTGATATAATTTAGCTCTATCCTCTTTTGTGAGAGAAGCACTAATCTTCTCCAAAGAGAATGTTCTCATTTTAGCATCTTCATCATATGCTTCATGTTTTCTTGCATATAATGCACCTTTCAAATCCTCGGGTAATTGACTCTCTATATCCTTCATGTTAACATCAAAAGTGTTGGTGTAACTAAAGTCTTGTACCTAGTTAATTCATTACTAGGGGACTTATTTACACAAGTTAAGTTTACCTAGGTCATAGGAAGGAATCTTTCTAGAAGGTGTTAGTTGTCATTAGTTGTTATCTTATCTTTTGACAACTACTTCATGTGAACCTAGGTAAGTGTGATTAGTTGTCTCATGCCATATGATTAAGACACTTGTCATAATCCTATGACATCTTTCATCTCACCTTGGCTATATAACCAAGGGGTTTCTCTCATTGTACATAATCATCTCATATCATTGAATCATATTGATAAGAATACAGTTTATTCTTGTCACATTCTATTCTCTCTTTTTGTGCTTTCCATTTGGTCTCAAGATCTTGACACCCATAGCCAATTCTAACATGGTATTAGAGCTATATCTCAGTTCTAACATGGTATTAGAGTGTGTTGGGTGCCATTGGAGAGTCTTTTTCTGAAAAGAGATACCAAATTTGGGGGTGTTCCATTTTTTGGCTCTTTATTGCAGGTTCATATTGGAGCTTGTTGGTGCAAATCTAAGCTCACCATTCCGTCTGAAAGGTTTGAGAAAGTCAAAATTTCCTTTTGTTTCATCCAAGTCGAACATACGAGGCCAAATCTATGAGGGTTTGAAGTCGAAGAGTGGTTGCCAGATCTAGAAGGTAGCTGCATTTTTGGAGCATTTTGGGTCAAATCCGACCTTGCCATCATGTCTAGAAGGGCCAAAAACCCTAAGATCAATTGCCAAATCATCCAAATCGAAGCAGTTGTTTGGTGAGGCAATTTTTTTTTTCCCAAAGAACCATATGGCCCCCCAAGCATCATAATGACAGTGTCAATATGAATTTTCTAAAAAAATAATTATTTTATTCACCAAATTTTTTTTGAAAATGTTTTATGAAAATTCATTTTTGTTGATTAAAAATCATTGTAAAAAAATTATTGAAAAATCATAAAAAAAAATCAAAAAGGAAAATTTCTATGGATTTTTCCACACACTGTACATCATACCTTTCTCTATAGTATCGGGTACCTTCAGTACCCCGCGTACCGTGCGCTCTCCACATGGGCAGGTTCTATTTACCTGCCACATTCAATTGCGGCCCCACAAGGACAGTCGATCAGAGTTCATTCATAAAAATGACCACTTTCTTAAAAATCTGGGAGCTATTACAAGATTCTGGTGTTGCATATTTCCATTGGTGACAATAGGGAGAGGGATATACCGATAGCTACGAAACGAATATACCGGCGAGCTTGCAGAATATTTTGTTCATATTTCTAGCCCAAGGCGACGACAAATTTGACAGGCCTCTAGCCATCAAATTTAATAAGGGGGTATGCTGACATCATCACTACATCAACATTTTAAAAAAAAAATTCCCCCCTCTCCAATTGACTTTTTGATTTTGCAGTTCAACTTTGGAGGGTCATAACTTGCTCATTTTGACTCCTTTTTTCGAGCAATTTTTTTTATTTGGGCTATTTTTTTGTGCTCTACATGATGGTACAATCAATTTTTGGTTTTGATGTTTGGTTTTTCCAGAAATTGTAGATTATCACAGGTTTTGTTGCTTCATCCTCATTTTGAGAACTTTGGGAGCTCATATCTTGCTCCTATGGTAACATTTTTGGGTGCATTTTTTTTTTAAAGTGCATGATTTTTCATGTACTTTTCAGTGGTATGATCAGATTGATATCATTTTGTACCAAAAATTGTACTTGATTCCATGGCTAAATTTGGCATTTGCATGTACCAAGATCAAAGTCCACTTCGTTGTTTTAGAAAGTGGCAACTGTAAAAGCACTCAGTATAAAGTGTCAAATCAGATATTGCTTGGGGGGTTTCTTGATTGATTAATTTGGGAGGGTAATCTTGCAGTGGTTGCTTGCATTCTTTTGCTTGGTTTGTGTTCTTGCAATGGGGAAATCTCAAATTGAACTCCTAACTCCACATAATTATGCTACACGGAGAAAATCAGTATGGCACTATCTCATGATGAAAGGCATAATAGGTCATCTAAAGGAAAGCACTCAAAAACCTACTGATACTAAATATTTGGAAAGGTGGGAGATTGATCATGAGAAAATACTTGGATGCATATGTTCATTAGTCTCATTTGATTTGCAATTTCATATTGAATCATGTAATACACCTAAAGAAGCTTGGGAGACTTTTGAAAAATTGTATGGTAAAACAAATAAGATTAGGGGCTATCAGATTGATAATGATTTGATGAATCTTGATCCTAAAAGTTTTGACCACATCCAAGACTAAATCTCCAAAATCAAGCAACTAAGAACACAGTTGAAAGAATGCAGCATTGATAAAGAGGATTTACAGTTGATTCTGAATGTGTTATCCAAGCTTGGTCCTGAGTATTCAGTGTTCATTTCTGGATTTCATACCCATCAACTTTCTATGGGAGCATCATATGTTGATCCTAAGCTTGATGACTTTGCAAATCTCCTAATCCAAGAGGAAGCTAAGTTAATGAACATGGGTCTAATCAAGTCTTCCAAGTCACAAGCATTGTTGACTAGTGAGTCAAAGGGACAAAAAAAATCAGGGAATCTTGATAAGAAGCAAAAGAAGAAAAAGAACAAGCCACATAAAGAATCAGAATCCTCATCTTCAAAAGGAGAATCATCTAAGAAGGAGATTCCTTTTTGTGCATATTGCAAGAAGGATGGACGTGAAGAACACTCTTGTTATAAGAAGGATATTGATGAGTTGAAGCATCTTCTAAAAAAGAATCACATTGATTTTCCTTCTAGAATGTCTGAATCTTCTTCTCCTTCTACTTCAAAATAGTCTAGAAAGGACAAAGGTCAAGCATCAACATCAGGAAACAAAGGTCAAGCTCTTTATGCTCTTTCAAGTCCAGGATCAGGGAGATGGCTTCTAGATTCAAGAGCATCGCATCATATGGCATCTTCATAGTCTATCTTCTCTTCATTTTAGCCTTGTACTATGTCTCCTATCTTGATGGGAAACAATACATACATGAGTGTAGTTGGGAAGGGATCTATTAGTTTTAGGGACAACACTTTCCACAATTTTTTGTGTGTTCCTCATTTGAAGAACAATCTTCTATCCATATATCATATTACACATGGTGGAGATAGGAGAGCTGTGGAGTTCACTCCTGATTTAGTCATCATTCAAGACTTGGAGAGTAGAGAGATCATTGCTACTAGGGTGGTTGATCATTTATCCCAGTTGTATACCTTTGCAAATTTTGTTTCTGATGATGACATTGTTCCTTCAGCTATTGATCATTTGAACCATGATTCAGAGGAGACATTTGGGTTCTTGAACTGGGGAGTTCTCACATCAGATCCAGTTCTTGAGTCATGCACTTTATCTCCTCCATCTACTGTTGTAGTTGATGATGCTTTTGATTCCACAGTTTGGGTTCCTTGTGATTTAGTGCAGCAGGACATACATTGTCTTCTAGATATGGCTAATTTGGATGACTTCTTGACAGGTATTTCAAACTTGTTTGTGGAGTCTCATCTTGCAGATTTGGAGGACACCATTGATGACACTCATCTTCTCTTTGATGAAGATGCTCCTTCTTCAGTTGTTGTGAGGGAACACTTTGACCCTCTTGTTCATTCTCTACATGATCATTCTTTGCAGTTTTGCATGACTGTGGATACTTTTGGACAACATTTGGAGGAGGCTTCTTTATCTTCAGAGGGGATATCCTTGTCTTTGGATCATGTTCTACATTCATCTCTACTAGATGTTGGATTTTCCTCCTCAGCAGTGTGGCCTAGAACGCCTGATTGAAGTGTGTCAACTTTCGGCATTGACATGGAGACACTTGAGCATGCTTCAAAGACATCATCATACATCATCCATATTCTTGATGTCCTACATACATCCATGGTTTTGTTCTTCCTAAGGGGAGGAACATTGTTCGACGAGATTGGATCATCTTCAACATTTAATGTTGAGCTTCTACCATCATTGCAGGAGACTCAACATTGAGGGGGGGCTGCCTTGTCTCTCTTCTACTTCTCTCTTATGGGGGGTATTTTTCCTCACATGAGGTTTTTACCTTCTCATTCTTCATTGAGAGAATTTATTTTTTTATTTCATCTCTTTTTTGGGGAGGAGTTTTGTCCTACTGGGTTTTCTCCTTTTCTCTGGTTGTGAGAGATTTATTTGTCATTTCATGTACATGGGTACCTAACATGGCCTAGTAGCCAAGGCCCATTCTTGCATCTTTGTGTCATTTGCATAATAATCTACTACTCCTTAAGTTGCACTTAAGGGGGGGTGTTGGTGTAAAAAAAATCTTGTACCTAGTTAATTCATTACTAGGGGACTTATTTACACAAGTTAAGTTTACTTAGGTCATAGGAAGGAATCTTTCTAGAAGGTGTTAGTTTTCATTAGTTGTTATCTTATCTTTTGACAACTACTTCATGTGAACCTAGGTAAGTGTGATTAGTTGTCTCATGTCATATGATTAAGACACTTGTCATAATCCTATGACATCTTGCATCTCACCTTGGCTATATAACCAAGGGGTTTCTCTCATTGTACACAATCATCTCATATCATTGAATCATATTGATAAGAATACAGTTTATTCTTGTCACATTCTATTCTCTCTTTTTGTGCTTTCCATTTGGTCTCAAGATCTTGGCATCCATAGCCAATTCTAACATGGTATCAGAGCTATATCTCAGTTCTAACAAAAAGAAACAATATACCTGACAATATATTCTTCAATGGTGGATTTGTCCACATCATATACAGTAGGGTATAGTGTAGTAGTCTCCTCTAAGTTACCATATTCTAAAATGTAGCTTACCAAGGCCTCAAGCTTCATAGGGTTTTGTTTCCGGACTGGAGGAGTCTTCTTCCTTCCTTTCCCTTTAGGTGGTTTTCCTTCCTTTTCATACTTCTCCCTCATATAAATCATGAAATTTGTCTTCTCCTTCTCCACTTTTGCCTCACTGTCAGTGTCCACAATATCAAATTTTGCTTTCTTCACACTTGTCTCTACTTGAGAGAAACTGGTTTTTCTCTTATAGGACAATTGTGGTCCTTCTTCTTCTTCCTCATGTTCATCTACATTTACACTCATATATTTCTCTCTTCTTTCCTTCTCTTTTCTTCTCCTCTATGGAGCACTTTGTTTTTTTGTAGAGGCACTGGAAGATTCTTTCCTTTTCAAATCAATTGCAAGTTTAGTATCAGAGGACTTAGCAGCAACCAGAGAGGGGGTAGAAGTCCTATCAGAACTTCTTATGTTTTGTGTACCAATCAGAGTGCTAGATATGTTCTTGGATTATTCTATAATTCCCTTTGGAAAAACCATCATCTCTACAATCTATTCTTGCATCTTCTCAGCATTTGATATCTTTTAATTTGTGTTCCATATGCATAGCACTGGATTTCTCCTCATATGTCCCATATCTCTCTTCTTTGGGATCCCTTGGCATGCTCAACATGTGATTAGCAATACGAGTGATCACATTATCTTCTATCTCATATCCCATTTCATGAACCCATACTATCCTTGGCTCTATATCTTCCATCATACAACAGTCTTTCCTCACCATGAAAATAATATTATTCTTATACTTTTCAACCACACTCTTAAGTATTCTTTCTCTTCCCTACATCAAGGATTGGAATGTTTTGAAGAATCTCCACAAGGCTTCATCTTTTGATGGTGAATCCAGATACCTCAACATATGGTCTTTGATCTTTCTATCCATTGGAACATTTTCTAACAACACCACATTCCTTGCACTATGCAACTCTCTAAGAAAGTAAAATAATAAGCATATAATCAAGGTACCATACTTGAATAGGTACCGGGAGTCCTTAGTCTTCTACAATTTTTCTAATAATTATTGCCTTAGCAATTCACATAGGTCATAATCCATTCCTTTCTTCACCATCTCATATGATGTATTTATTGTAGTAGCAAACACTGAATTCTCTTTGTTTGTGAAGAAAAATTTGTATCCAATCATTATAAAGGCATACTTAATTGTCGGATCAACAATGTCCTTAACTGTTAGGGCTCTCTTGTCATATTTTGTACCTGTTAATTTCATCACCATTTCATTTTTCATAGATTTGAGTGTCAGAACTGGTCCTTCAGAACATAACCCTATCACAACCCTAATGGATTATTTGTTAATCATGTGTGGCAGTTCTAACTAGATGAATTTTTCATGGATTCTACTCAATGTGTATCTCACCCATTCATCCACATAGCAAAAGATAGGGAAGTAATTCCAAGCATCAAGTTTCTTCTCTATTATACTTTCGTACTCAAGTTTAAACTCAAAATCATTATCGGTAAGCTCATTAACCCATACTTCTCCTAGCTTCACATGATTTTATACCTCCAATTTTGCATGAATACACATCCTTACATCCTCAATATGCATTACCACAAAAGGAATGTGTGAAAATGCACCGTTTGGATCCCTCACTTTTGCTTTATCAGGATGCTTCTTAAATTTAGGCCGAGGACGATCTACAACCTTAACTACTTGCGAGGTGTACATCTTGCAATACTCTTAAATCACCTATGAAACTTAGGGAAAAGTAGAAATCCATAAATACCTTTCGAATCTTTGTCAACTAGGATTTTGCACATGAATTCTGAATCACTTCCCTTACTCCTTCCCTGCTCTTCTCTCCTTGAGTGCTCAATTGAAAATGACTTAAACTTATGTGAAATCACTTATAAATACTTTTGGATGACCTAAAATGTATTACTTGCATTGAAAACTTATGTGAAATCACTTATAAATAATTTTGGATGACCTAAAACGTATTAATTGCATTGACTTGAAGTTAGGTCAAAATCTAATGAATCCTAATTGTAGTGACAAAGTCACCTTCAAACTCTGCAAATCTTCATAACAAAATATTTTCCACCAATGTTTTCATAAGTAGGTAAATCATGTCAACCTACATCTTATATCAATGTGTTGAAGGCATTAACACCATATCTTTGGAAGGGGCTTAATGATTATTTGTTAAAACTCCCCCTGAGCCAAAGCTCTTCATTTAGTTTCCGTAGGAAACATCTGCAATAGAGGTTGGTACAAACTCAGTCTTAACCTTATTCTCCTCTTTCTTTTTCTAGATATTATTCATCTCTTTCTTCACTTCTATAGGATTAGACATATTCACTAGATCATTCTTCTTTACCGGATCAACCTTCACATTCTTTCTTCTATAAAATTTGGCTATATGTCCAGGTTTATTGCATTTGTGACATATGACAATATTTTGAACAATCTTACTTCCACCAACTAGATTTTCATACATTAGCCTTATTCCCAAATCCATTGCATGCATAACAATAGCCATTGAAATATTGAAACCTCATGTTATTATTGTAACCATTCATTATCTAATTTCTACATTCACCATCCTTATGTCCAAATCTATTGCATGTATAACACTGACCAGGAAATGATTGAACATTCTGATTCATTCTGCTTCTACAATCTATAGCCTTATGTCCAAACTTATTGCAGGAATAAAAATAACCATTAAAAGATGGGTACCTTTGTGCATTTAGTTTTCTGATAGGTGGTCTTTTGAATTATTTCCTTTGATTCCGGACCTACTTTCCATTGCTCTTCTTGTCCTCAATCTTCTTTTTTTCATTTTTTTGCTTTTCAATACTTGGTGTTTGATCTGCCTTTGAACTTTCTCTTTTTTGAAACCCTAATCCTCCTTTGTCTTTAGAATTCTTTTGATTTGCAATCATTTCATCAAGTATTGTGGAGCTCTTCTTGAATTTATCTTCTTGATTATTTTCTTTCTCTAGATTTGGTCTCAAGGTCACAATTTCTTCTTCAAGTCTTGAACATTTTGTAGATTTTCTTTTCCATTTGTCATTCAGGAATTCTTCAACTTTTTTTCCTTCTTCAACTTGCACTTTCAAACTAGTGATTGTCTCATTTGATTACTTCAAATAATCATTAACCTCATTATGTATTTCTCTGAACTTCTTGATTTTCTCCCTCAACTTTCTAATGCATTCATCTACTTCCTTGACATATTCTTTCAAAACTCTATTCTCATTTTCAGTTCATTCCAGATCTTCAAGGGTTGATCTGAGTTCTCCATTCATATCAACAATGGAATCTTCTTCAATTAATACTACTATAAGAGTTTATTTCAAAGGAGTAGGATGTCTCCTAGTATCCATGTGTTCAATCTCCAAGATCTTCCTCAGGTGGTTAAGCTTCTTCCAAGGAACCAAGCTGATGTAGGAGAATACATGGCTACATGCAATCCTGCATTGGTTTGAAGGTTAAAATTTTGTTTCAATTTTGAAAATTTGATTTTGAGATGGATTATTTGGTGGAAAATAATTTTGGAATGATTAATTTCATTTATCCTTGTGTGAAGTGATCAAAAAGCATGAAAAGCATTGACAAGGTGAAAAGTTGGTGAAAAAGTAGGGTAATAATGCAATTTTTATTTTCCAAATTTTAAACTCTTGAAAATGAATTTATAAGGAATTTAAAATTGAATAAAATAATGTTTTAAAAATCATTTCAAAAATCCCTAAAAATTAGGGATTGGGGGAAGTGGATGCCAAGGTTAGCCAATCTTGGATTTTGGCCTTTTTTGAGTGAAAATGGTCAAACCAATGGTTGCGGGGAGTTATGATTTTGATTGGATGGAGTTTAATGTTTTTATTTTTAGCTTTTTGGAGAGAATTAATAGTGCAGCCCAGAAGTATTCATTATTTTTTTGGGAAGAAGGAAAAATGAATGTGAAAACATTCATGGAAATGGTGAAAAATCTGGAAAAGGAGGTTAATTTCTAAGTTGAGTTTTTGAAGAAAACAAGTAAAGTCATAGAAGAATGCATGGAATTCATGGAGGATGTTGTTTGAAGGTTTTTATTGCATGTTTGGGACTATTCTACCATGGTCCATATCAATTCTAGATTGAAAGAGGCAAGTTTGAGAAGCTATAGGAGGATTATAGGTGTTGGAGAATGCATTATTTGGCATAAGCTCTCATTGTTTGAGCTTGAAACCTTGTTGTGGTAATTTAATGGAATGTTTAATGAATTTATTTTATTTTTAATTGTTATTAGTCCCTCTTTACTAATTTATTGATGTGATCCATCATTCCTTTTATTGCAAATAAGAGTGCATATGTGCAGATTTGAATTTCTGAATTTTAGAGCATTGTTGCCAATTGTTTGACTAAATGTTTGTGAGGATTTAAAAGGGTTTAAGGTAGTTTTTTAAGGGGTTTTCAGCACTTACATTAGTGGTATCAGAGCTAGAAGATTCCGAGTGTGCAAGAAGATTCGCTGAAAGGAGGTAGTTTGCACCAAGATTGAGCTTGTGGGTATTTCAAAAAATGTATGTAAGAGGAGCCCAACGTGGTAGGGGCAGAGATAGAGGAAGAATGGAAATTTTTTTCCATGGAGATGACTTTAGAGCCTTAATAAGGAAAGTGGAGACACTCCAAGAAGAGATAAGAAGATGGTTTGCACAGAGAAGAAAACCAAAGAGTGATGAAGAAGAAGAAGCCTCGAGAATGCCAGCCTAACAAGTGAGCAAAGAGATGCAGTTGTAGTAGTTGCAAATGACCCATTGTTGAGAGACATTTCAAAGATTGGAAAGAGGCCAAAGATTGATGTTCCTACACTCAGTGGAAATTTGAATCCATAGGAATTTGATAGATTGGATTAATGATATGGGGGAGTATTTTGAATTTGAGGAAATTGAGGACCCTGATAGAGTAAGGTTTGTAGAAACCAGATTAAAGGGTCATGCTTCCATTTGGTGGAGGAAGATTCAGTTCGAAAGAGGAAGAAAAGGGAAGGAGAAAATGACAAAGTGGGATAAAATGGTAGAGAAAATGAAAAGGTATTTTATTCCAGTGGATTATGAGCTAGATTTGCTCAAGAAAATGTAAGGATTGAAACAAGGAATGAAGACAGTGAAAGAAAACACTAAAGAGTTTCATCGGATTCTCATTAGAACGGGACATGCTGAAGCAACTAAGGATAAGGTTGCAATATATATTAATGTATTGAGGCCAAACATTCAAGAGGAGATGGAATTGGTGAGGGTTTTAACCATGGAGGATGCATATCAAGTTGCCTTGAAGATTGAAGAAAGAATGAATAGAAGATTTGAAAATAAGCAAAGAGGAAAGGGTAAAATTAATGTACAAAATTATGAGGATAAAAATCATATTGGATACTCTAAGGGAAGCAAGGAATAAAGAGGTGAGAGTTCAAATCATACCAGTGATCAAATTTTTAGAGGAAGAGGAAGATTAGGTAGAGGATTTGGAAGAGGAAATTATAAAATGACTTGTTTCAGATGTGGAGAAGAAGGACATAGATCATATGAGTGTCCAGAACAAGAGAAGACAAATAGGACTGAAAATCATGCAAAGGCAGCGAATGTGAATGAGGAAGATGCTAAGTCTTCACACTCAAAAGAGGCAGAGAGTGGAGAAACACTTGTTTCAAGAAGAGTCTTGATGAACGAGGGAAAAAAACCTGATCAAAGGAGAAGATTGTTCAAAATGAGATGCAAATGTGAAGTTAAAGTTTGTAATGTTATTATTGACAGTGGTAGTACTAACAATATTGTTTCTGAATAAATGGTGAATAAATTGCAGCTAGAAAGGAGGAGACAACCACATCCATACTGGATTGCTTGGTTGCAAGATGACCACAAAGTTTTGGTAAATGAATAATTTTTGGTAAAGTTTAAGATAGGTGATTATCATGATGAATTATTATGTGATATAATGTCTATGGATGTTTGTCACGTGTTATTTGGAAGACCTTGGAAGTTTGACAGGTGTGTAATGCATGATGGGTATGCTAATACATACTCTTTGACCAAGGATGGAATCAAACACAAGTTGAATCCCTTGAATAAGGAGGATGGAAAAGTATGTCAGAGCATTGGAAATTGTTTGGTTAATGGAGTTAAACAAATAGTGAGAGAGGATGAAGATGAAGATTTTGATTTTCTAATGCAAGTTGCAGCAGTATTGATGGCATACAAGAGAGGTAAAGTGAAGGTTTCAGTGGAGAAAGAAGAAGAGGTAAAATATGATTTTTGTAAGAATGATGTTAAATATGATTTATTTGAGCATGGTAAAAGTGTTGTAGAAGATGAGATTGCAACAAAGAATGCATTAGTAAAAGAAGGAACAATGGTTGAAAGTAAGGAAGATTACAAGAAGGAGAATGTTGATTTGTTTGGTGAACTTCCCTTTGCATCATTTGTTGATTTATTTGATAAAGAGATTGGTGAGAATGGTAGTTTTTAGCAAGTTGGAGAGGATAAATATTTTGATTATGTCACTAACATTGAAAAGAATGCAAAGGATGAAGTGATTGCAACTGAAAATTGTCTTTTAGAAGGCATGAAGGAGGAAGAACATAGTGTTGTAACCAAGGGTGATGATGAACAAGTGGTTGCAACAATAAAAAAGAAAGAGGTAATGCATGAATTTAATTAATTTCTTGATGTTGAAGTTAATGTTTATGATTTTCCAGAGTTTCATAGTGTAGGTTGGTGGGAGATGAATTATGTGAAAAGAGGAAGAAAGAGAGGAAGAATGAAGGATGGAAGAGATATCAAGTTGTAGGGATATGTGAGAAATAATGTTAAAGTGGGAAAGGTGGGAATATGGATTCAATTTGATCACGGAATCTACAAATGTTTATGAGTCAATCTCATGAAATATTTCTTTCTACTTTGGGTGTCTAATGCAAGAGCATCCATGGCTATGAGCAATCCAGTATTGGTTTGAAGGTTAAAATTTTGTTTCAATTTTGAAATTTTGATTTTGAGATGGATTATTTGGTTGAAAATAATGTTGGAATGATTAATTCATTTATCCTTGTGTGAAGTGATCAAAAAGCATGAAAAGCATTGACAAGGTGAAAAAGCAAGGTAATAATGCAATTTTGATTTTCCAATTTTTAAACTCTTGAAAATGAATTTATAAGGTGTTGGAAATTGAATAAAATAATGTTTTAAAAATAATTTCAAAAATTCCTAAAAATTAGGAACTAGGGGAAGTGGACCTCAAGGTTAGCCAATCTTGGATTTTGGCCTTTTCGGGTGAAAATGGTCAAACCAATGGTTGCGGGGAGTTATGATTTTGATTAGTTGGAGTTTAATGTTTTTATTTTTACCTTTTTGGAGGGAATTAATGGTGCTTCCCAGAAGTATTCATGAGTTTTTGGGGAAGAAGGAAAAATGAATGTGAAAACATTTATGGAAATGGTGAAAATCTGGAAAAGGTGGTCATTTTCTAAGTTGATTTTTTGAAAAAAAGTAAAGTCATAGAAGGCATGGAATTCATGGACGAGGTTGTTTGAATGTTTTTATTGCATGTTTGGGACTATTTTACCATATTCCATATCAATTCTAGATTGAAAGAGGCAAGTTTGAGAAGCTACAGGAGGATTCTAGGTGTTGGAGAATACATTGTTTGGCATAAGCTCTCATTGTTTGAGCTTGAAACTTTTTTGTGGTAATTTCATGACATGTTTAATGAATTTATTTGATTTTTATTTTTTGTTATCAGTCCCTCTTGAATGATTTATTGATGTAATCTATCATTCCTTTTATTGCAAATAAGATTCCATATGTGCATATCCGAATTTCTGAATTTTAGAGCATTGTTGCCAATTGTTTGACTAAATGTTTGTGAGGATTTAAAAGGGTTTTAAGGTAGTTTTTGAAG
This sequence comes from Sequoia sempervirens, assembly GCA_007258455.2. Lineage (NCBI taxonomy): Eukaryota > Viridiplantae > Streptophyta > Pinopsida > Cupressales > Cupressaceae > Sequoia > Sequoia sempervirens. Next base: position 8,692,116 of record VDFB02373365.1, on the reverse strand, counting down.
GGTGTTGCATCCCTTACAACACAAGATTTGATACCAATTTTTGAACACTCAAAACACTGAGAGGGAGGTGATTCAATATTCTTTGAAACCACTTAGAAATGTATTCAAAACATTTCATCCAATTTTTAGAAATGAAAAGAAGAAATTAAAACATGCATCAAATCACAAAACACATGAACACTAGATTTACATGGAAAACCCAAGAAGGGAAAAAACATGGTGAGGATTAGCTCACAATATATTATAATCGGTTACAATATATTACATAAAGGTTTATTGTTAAGTAGACTCACTATCCAAAGAACAAGAGAAAAAGAAGAAATGGTGGTGCACTACCAATATTTTAAACTAATACAATGCATCTACAACATGTTGGAGACAGTTCCATTGAAGCTCAATATACTGACTTAACACACTTCATGTTCCTCAACACTTAAACCCACTCTACTCTTCTTCGCATCACATTCACATACTCTTATTAGGAATTCACATCATCAGTACACACCATCACATTTTATCAACACTGAAATGAACTTACATTTATATGCATTACATTTGCAAACACCTGCAACATCAATTAGGTCATCTTAATTAGATGAAACATGTAATATATCAACCTGTTGGCTCAAGATCCAACCACACACAACTTCAAAACATGTAACACATCGAAATAGGTCAACAGGGACCTATAATTATTCCCTTAATATTGCTCAATTCATACTTTAACTTTGCAAAACCCCAAACTCCTTAGGTTGGAACGAGATAGAAAAAGACTAGTGATAAGAACCATATGTTCATCGACAGCATGTGTGAACCACCAAAACACTTGCCACTTGGCCACTCATACTTCAAACACAGTTTGTAAGTACTCCCACAAAACCACATAACTAGATATTCTTCCACGGTGGAATGCAGAGCATTCCAATCATGTACTTTGTATCAATAACACTGTCATTGGTAAACCCGATACTCTATCAATCATAAATTTTACATCGAAGGACATCAAGACATGAAACTTTGTATTTAAGATCCTCCAACATATACCAAAATTTCCTTAGAACTGCATAACTTGATTCTTCATGGCAGATCAATGTGAACCTCAAAACTGGTTCACTATTCACTAAAAATTTAACTCTGTAACTTAGCCAAATATCAAACACATATGTTCTACTCCGGACCAAAACTCTTGCACCTATGTACTATATTTTCATCATCACAATAACTTATGCTCATCAAATAGTTGTACATCAATGTTGACATCAATGACAACACCATATACACTCATGCTCATGTTGCCAACAGTCTCATCAATGACAAGAAAACTTCCAGCATCTTATTAAATCAATTCCATTTCTAACTAAATCATAGTTTTGGTACTATATAGAACCATTTTCTTTATCATTGTCCATATAACCTCTATTCCTCTTTACTTATATTTCCCATTTTTTAAATTTTCAATCAATTTTCTTGGAAACAACATTCAAAGATGTTGGTGGGAGAGAAGAAATGGGGGCTTAACCTTATACCAATCTATTTCTCCATATACATATATATGATTTCTACCACATACTTGGCTCTCCATATTGACCACATGAGGTTGAGTGGAGAAATATTTTATCATTTAAGTGATGGGGTAGGGGGTTGTACTTTTCTTGACATAAAAAGGTCGGTTTAATAAACTTACTAACATCATCCTATAGGGCTTAGCAATATACTTTTCTTTCATACTCTCATACTATACTATTATTTTGAATTGATCTATAAATACATAGGGTTTACAATTTTGGTGCCACATGAGCACACCAATAGTTTTATCTACATCAAGATAATCCTTTGTCCTTTCCTACCAAGATAATTGGTTAAATAATGTGGGATATGTGATACTATTTGGACTTCCCCTTCAAAAATGTTAACAAATAGTTGAATATAATCTCCTAGGAACAAATTGTGTGTGAAAATTCACATATTAAAGTCATTTTCTCTAGAGGGCTACTAGGGAAAAGCCTAAGAATCATGCATCATTTGGATAATATGAAAGATTACAAGATATTTTTAATAGTCTTTAGTTATAATATTTCTCATTCAAAAACATGATATACATGCAACATGGTTTCCTACAAGCTAAAAGTGTCATACTAGTTCTACATGCCTCTATTTTTTTATTTTTCAAGGTGATCATTATTCACCTATAGAATAAATACTTATGTCTTTAATCTAGAGAAAATTTAAAATTTGCATGAGATAAGAAATACGAGTGAACTACCCAAGTTCAAAGTACTTCAGTGATTTGTATTTTGAACCATCTCAAGAAAATTGGTTCAGTTTTAAATTATTTATCTACTCGGGGAAGCTCAATTTAATGTTCTCTCAATTCTTCCTCCAATTCCACTATTTTCTTGTGGATACATTTAGCTCATTTTTAGTTTCCTATTTTTTCTCAAGAAGTGTTGATATTTCTCCCACCAATTTTTTTTGTGATGGCTTCTATTTTATCATCCCTTATAGTGATAACCTTCTAGATATTCTTGATCTCCAAAGCTTATGTCTCTATCTAAGTTTCCACTTCCACTAGTTTATTTATTTTCTCCCTAAGAGACAAAATTATGGCATATTTTTTAGTTAGAATATATTTTAGTCTTTTCATCTCCTATTTTTGTGGTGCAATAAGGTGTTAATCCAAATCAATTTCCTAGTGCAATTACTAAATCTACCATAAATTTCTCTTCCTATTTAGTTTCATAAGATTGGATTGGGTTTTTCCTTTTGCTGGAATTATATGGAGAGAGGAATTAAATTAGATTTTATGTTATCCCTTATTTAAAATTTCTCTTTCTCTAGAGGATGTGTAGGATTCCTTAGAGATGAGTCATTTGAAAGACAAAACATTGCCACCTCATACTCTAGAAAAGGTATGAATTTTTCTATGGAGTCCTCTAGAGTTGATTTTTTTTCTCTTGATTTTTTTTAGAGGCTCTTAAACCTCTTCTTTTTGTGTGGCCTCTAGAGATTCTAATGTAATTGTAGTATCATCCTCCGAAGAAGAAGGGGGAGGAATCTCAGAGATTCCTAGTTGAATGTCAAAATCCTTGGCTGAAAATGGAGCCTATAGAGTTCTTCCCTTACTTCCTTATTTGGTTTGGCCATTAAGTTCCCATTTAAAGAAAAAAATATTTGGGGGGGGGGATTTTGGAAAGAATTTATGGTAATTATTTCCTCTAGAGAGGCATATTGGATAAAATAATGAGAACTTTTTTAAAATAATTGAGCCATTTGGTGCTTACTCCTCTTAGTTGGATGGGATCTATGCAATATCCTTTTGTTACTTTTTTTTTTTTTTAGGATTCTCTACTTCCTTGTAATAATCTAAAATAATAACTTCTACTTTCTCATGAGAGTAGAGTGGACCTAAGATATTGTGGGTTGCTTGGGTAGTTGAGTTTCAATTGTTCTAGTTGATTGGTCCACTGGCACATTTGTGAAATATTTTTGGGTTACATCATTAGGATTTTCCTTTTCAATGGCATGTGATGAACAAAATTAGAAATAATTTCTCTTGAATATAAGTTGACACTACTTTTTGAACAATGATAGGAGTTACTTGCTTCATAGTAGAAGTGGATTTTTCAACAACAGTAATGTTTTTTGTGTAGTAATAGTAGTTTCTAGAGACCATTTCTCTTGGTTTTACTTTTTAAAATCCTTACCTAAATTTTTTATCCATTTTATATCTCTAATATGATTTTTTCAATAACATGACATTTTGTATAGTATAATAATTAAACCATAATTTTTAAAGGGTCAATACCCTATTTTATTTATCTATCACTATTTTGAGGGAGGAAAATAAGTCAAGAGATTAATTTTGAGTTTTGTTTTGTTAGCACCATGTGTGAGTGAGTAAGCATGCAAAATAATGGTCCCATAACCATCCCATACTAGCCTTCATAAGTGAATAATTTCATAATATAGACCAATATAATTTTCTAGGGTTCTAGAATGGTGTCTCTATTAATTCATTTATTATCACCTTTCTTCCCCTTTATTAGCTGAGAAACTAGTTCATCTTGTTTGCTAAAATTCTCAAGTAGTTCACTATGTGAACTAGATTTAGACTCAAATATATCAACACCTTCAATGGGAATTTTAATTAATTCATAGATAATTTTGAGACTTTCCCTTATTTTTTAGTTGAACACTCTAAAATGGTCTTTGAGTCTTTCCATAAATTCCTTCCTGATATCAATATTGAACCTTTCAAAGTTTTGAAGAAAGTTCAACCATTTTTCCACCTAAAAAAAAAAAATCTACCTCATCATTCTCCATTGGTTTCTCTATAGAATCTTGCTTCACCTTTCTTCTAAACCCCCTCTTTATTTTCAAAATTAATTCTAAAAAATTTGGGCACAAAATTTAAATCCAATTTTGGAAATGGGGTTTAAGCTTTTTAAAAACTCAACTCTATTATGGGTCTCAAGATGCCTTACACAATGGCTCATGGACAAGTTTTTAGATTATAGTGAAAGATTTGTATCCACAAAAGTATAAAATTTGAGATTGAGAGGAGGTAGGAGATGATAGGGATTCATGTGGATAAAGGGAGGTTTTCTAAAATTAAATGTGACGCCCATTTAATTATTATCAACTTATTATTATAGCATATGAGTGACACCATAATATGAAATTTGGTAGATATGGGTGATTATGAATCATATAAATTGTAATTTCAAAAAAATAAAATCAAAATTACTTCAAAACAAAATAAATAACAATCTCCAAAGCATGTACAACCTTAGGCACACTTTTGACATCAATGAGAAACAAGCATAGCAAGCTGCAACAATCTCCTCCTTTTCCATTGATGGAAAAACCAACTTATGGGCATAAAATCTCCCCCTTTGATGCGCATTCTCTCCCCCTTTGACATCAAGGGCAAAGGGTAACTAATATTTCTATGTTCATACAAAAACTTATAGGCTCCCCCTTATTCTATACAAATTTTACTCCATCTAGGATGTCATCTGGTTACTTTACCAAAAATATCTTCATATCTACAGATTATTATACTCCACATATATAAAACATCAAAAAAGGAAAGATGTCTTGCATCAAAAACCAAACTCGTCTCAACTGGATGGAAGAATTTTTTTGTAAATTGACTTGAGCTGGACCAGGCTATTGTTCCATTATTTCTTTGTTGTGGTCAAGGTCTGGACTTGACATGTCAATTGCACATAAGTGACCTTTGCTTCCTCCAAAGAAGATGGTGCATGGTACTTCTAAGTTACACCATTTTCTACCTTCCAAATTTCAATGAGTGAGGCCAACCTTAGGCTCATTGCCTCTCTTAACTGCTTTACTTAACCCTTAAAATGCTCCCTTTGATCTTGCAGTTGTTGAATCTAGGAGTGCATATTTTCCACTTGTGCCCTCATTGCACCATCATTGTCTTGCATAGGATCATAAGTTGTAGCAACATTTGTGATTTTCATTTCAATGGAATTGATTTGATCCTTTATGCTCTTTGTTGTAGTAGGCCACTTCAAACTGAAGACATATAATACTTTTTCTTCCTCCAAGCTCTTTTGAATGTCCTTGATGCATGATTTTAGTTTAGCCAATGCACTATCACACTTTTTTGAGACATCTATCAATCTACTTTCATTAATATTTTGTAGTACTTGCTTCTCCATATGGGATGAATAAGTCTCAAAGGACTCCATTAGTTGCTTCATCTGTGGTGTAGGGGGTAGAGATGCATCTCTTTTTTCTTTAGGCAATTTCTCTTCCAATACTTTCATTGCCTCTTCCAATACCTTTACACAATATTGCCTTGTTGTAGGAACAAATGGTTTTTTACGCATTTTTTCATTTCTCCTTGCCCTAGATCTACAATTAACATCCTTATGCCCAAATTTATTGCAAGAATACCAATAACCTTGAAAAGATTGAGTGAACCTGGTAGAGGCATGTTGACTAGCAGGTGGAGGACCTTTGGTTCTTCTTTGTCAACGGATTGGGATAAATCCACCTTCTTCCTTATTGTTGTCATTTATCTTCTTTCCTTGATGTAATTTTCCATTTCTAGAGGCTGTTTTCTTAGTTTCTTTAGTTCAATCTTTTTCCTCCTTCATTTCAGACTTGCCTTCTACCTTAAAAGTCTCATATAGGTCTATAGATGCACTAGTTGTTAGAATTTTACCTTTCTCGAAACCAAGACCAGATTTTTCTTTTGATGGATTTTGAGAGTTGATTATCTCATCAAGAATGTTAGAACCTCCTTTTAACTTTAGACCCTTTTTCAATTTGTTCTTTTTCTTTATCCAATTCTTTCCTCAAGGATACAATTTCTTCTTCAAGCTTGGAGCATTCAGCAGATTTTTCATCGAGCTTGATATTTAGGCAATCTGTAATTATTTAACCTTCAAGTTTAATTTTCAACTTGACAATTGCTTTTTTTGATTTTTCAAGTTTGAACTAGAGTTCTTCATTCTTTTCTCTTTCTTCATCTATATCATTTAGAGGAAAAATGAGTTCTCCTTCATAATCCACTAGAAAAACTTTTTTATTGAATTCAAATTCATTATCCTCCTTATGAAGTATGTCCTCTTCTTCCTGAAAGCACTTCTTCTTGGGCATTGTTTCATTCCCCATGTGTTCCAAAGACATAATCTACATTAATTGTTAGGCTATGTCAAGGAACCTCTACTCATTGTTTTTGATTGAGCTGAAATGGGAACGTTCGGTATGCTAAATTTCGTTTTGTTGCCGCTGCTGGCTGGGGGACGCGGCGGAAAGATTCTATTCACCCAATCAAAATGGGAAGAGAATAAGCATCCCAAGGCCGCTGGTTACAGGATGCCATGGGAAAAATCCGAGGAAACTGGTGAAATGTGGGTTGGATCTGTGTTTCCCAATCCTTCACAATGAAGCAGCAGGTTCTAACTTTTTGGTTGGGACTTCCTTCAAGGGAAGCCCAGCTCACAGTTATGGATTCCCCAGGTTTGCATCCCATGGGAGCCAGCTCACAAATTCATTTCAAATGTATTCAAATTTGCTGGCTTCAAATAGGTGATGATCATCAATTATTACCATTGGTCAAACTTTTATCACTCTTTTAAGCTTGCATCTTTTGCATCACTTACGCTCCTTCAAATGCTGATCTTCCATATCATCCGCACACCTGGAAGTTCAGAATTCAGAACTGGTACTATTAAAATGTAGCTTGTAGCTTGTCGTCCTTCATATCCATTGACAGTACACAAAAATAATAAAACATTATTTACATTTCTTCCAAATGAGTTAGCATGACCCATACAACATCTTTGAACAATCCCTAAACTCCACTCAATCTTGAATTAGTGGCGCACACCATCAACATACATTAGTTAGCCTAAAAAAAGCATAATTTCACAAAATGACTTGAAACAACTATGTGGTACTGGAAACAACATATATCTTCAAGCACTTCATACCTTAGACACTATGAGACATGTGGAGTTTCCACACAAAATCATACTGTTGAACTTTATAACTTTTTGCTGATGCAAGTATTCAAACACATGTTTTGATGAGGATTAAGCATTTGGAACCAAGTATATCACTCTAACATTTTGAAAGCTAAACTTGTGGAGCACCAAATGACTTGAAACTTCAAAGCACCATACTTTAAACATCACTGAGTATGTCCTAAAAAATGTTTGGCCAAAACTTCACGTGTGGTGAAATGCAGAGCATTCCAACAAGCCTTCTGAGCCATTTTCACTGCCTTGACATAATTTGATACTCTATCACTTCTAAATTTCTCCGCAAAAGGAATATTGTCATGCAAATTTTGATATAACACCTTCACATCTCAATGAACTTAAATTTTGAATTGTAAGACTAAATCTTTCTCTATGGAAGGATGCAGACCAAAATATTTTCTTTGCCTTAGAATATATACTATGAATGCCTTAGACAAAACTTCAACAACTTGTCACTGAGTGTGGTAAACCAAACTAACAAAATATCATTATAGGAATCTTGAAAACACATCAATACATGTGTACCCACAACTGCATCATACTTGGGCAACAAACTGCTTACTAATCTTCCACATCACTATAATGTTGGCCTACATCATTAGATATCTATGAATACTAACAATCTCTAAATGATGTACAACCTTAGGAACACTTTTGACATCAATGACAATCAATCTTATCAAGTTACAACATCAATGACAACAATTAGACTAAATATTCTTGGGAACATAACCAACCTTTGATAATGTTAAGATCCATGGTCAAAATGGGTTCTCGCTCAAAATAATGGTTGAGATTTATGACGACAAAGGGATAGGGTTTCAACCACCACAATAAATGAAGCATAGGAATCTTCCCCTTCTAGTGCTACAAAAAACCTAAGAATGTGTGCCCAAAAGACTAAGCAATAATTTTCTTGGTTGGGAAAATACCGTCTATAATGGTTACTAAGTCAAAATTGGTCATTAATGGCATTTTAGGTTGTGCATAGGTAGGTAGGAATGAATGGTGAAAATGGTGAGAGTGTCACGGTTCAAGAGTTAAGGATACCGCAAGATTCATACCACATTTCAAGAGTCGAGGAGTTAAGGTTTGAGCAAGGAACATGCTAGTAGGGAGAAGTTTGATACTCCAACAAGAATAAAGGAGAAATGTGGGGGATGGATGGAAAATGCGCCTAGATAGATAAGTCTAATGAACCAGCAATAAAAGAGAGAGTGGAATTTGGAGGAAAGGAATACCAATAGGGAAATTATGAAACCCTAATAAGGGGAAAAGGAGCAAAGTTTGGCAGAAAGGTGTGTCAGGAAGGAAAATCCTAAAACTTTGACAAAAGTCTCACATACATGATTTCGGATGTAAAGCTCACTAAACTTTGAGAAATTAAGATCAAGATGGTTAGGACCAATCAAGCTTAGCTTATCAAAAAGAAGAGTGAAAATACTTTCAATTCCAACATGAATTTATTGAAAAGGGAACATTATAGTAGGCATTAAAGACCATCTTGAGTTATCTATTTGTTCAATGTGTAAGAGTATATTAGAAGAGTTACTTTTCAAAGTTCTCACACTTGGTTTGATTGGTCAACTAGTCAAACAAGAGGTTACACTTGCATCTATTTATAAAACATAAGATATATTTATTTAAATTCTTCCAAAGTGGAGCATCCAAATTACAAGATTCAAAGGAGGGCTCTTACACATTTGGGAGTTACATTATATTTTAGGATTGTTTACTACTCTTAAGAGGACCCTAGAATTATCCTATAGTTTTCTTGAAGCCACAAAGTGGTTTACATTATGGACAAACTAAACATATGCAATCTTTTGTATAGTGGATTGCCATTGATTCTATTATATTGCAAGGTATTACAAGTTTTGAGATTGAGGCTAAGTATCAACATGTTGTCCATGTATTGGTACAAGGGCTATATCATCAATGGGGGTTCTTGATTTATCATAATCTTATTTTAAGTAATATTTTAAGGCCTATTTTTGGAGGTGGTTTTTTTCACCTAAAAGGGGTTTTTCATGCATATGTTGTCTTATGTTCTCTAATAGCTTGTCTTCTATCTGTTAGTGTAGGTTTTTTGTTTTCCTTATGTTAGGGGATATTTATTTTTTTCCTACACATATTACTTAAGCTTTTTTAGGTTTATTAGATTTGGTTTATATAAGGACATGGAAAAATACATAAGCTACATGTGTCACTCTATCACTCACCTGGGTAATTGAGTTACACACCCTCTTTTGGATTCTTGTGCCACCTCTCATAACCACTATTTTGTATCTACCTGAGTAGGTTATGCCACATTTTTTGGCATTTACCAAGTAGTTAAAACCTCCCACCCATTATGAGTAGTTGGAGTTAATGCACCTCTTGGATGTATTTTCTCATATTTTTCTATATATACAACACTCTCCTCTCACCTCAACTAGTTCAATAAGAGTAACATGAGTATTTTGAAAATTCTCTTGCAGCTATCTTTATTTTCTCTCTTTCAAGAGTCTTTCCATTATGCTATTTTGTTCTTTTATCATTTGTAAATTGGAGTTGCATGTGATCTACAATGGACATCATATCCTATCTCGATTCTCAGTTCTCGTAGAATCTAACACTATCTACTTCTCTCCTTCTAAGTTTCATTAAAGCATATTTTATTTAAATAAACAAATTTATTTACTTTCTATTACTTGTACTTGAATTATAAGCATAAACCAAAAAAAATAATGACGTTACTCAATTTATATGGCATTTCCAAAATCGAGCAAGCACTTAGACTAGCAAGGTTAAATAATATTTTCATAAAACCATTTTCAATCTTGAATACACAGTATATAAGGAATAGAGAAAGTAAAGACAATAAAATTAAGTAATAGTGATCCTTATAATGACTAATCTCAATATAATGAATTCATTTGAAACATAAATATGAGTTATAGACCCCTAATAGGTTGTGAGTACATAACAAGTTGTAGAGCTAAAATTCAACAATATTCAATATATAAGAATCAACTACTACATAATTGTAGATAAATGTTTCCATACAGAAAGCACTTGGAAAACTCTAATAAACCCTTGAACCACAAGTTTCAATATCCATCCCACATGTAGAATTAGAAAAAACCAACCACTAGCATGAGTAATGAGCTTTCTTTCATATTGATGATCTATAAGATAGGAAACATCTTCCATATATCTCTACAATCCTCTGCCATTAGCCTTAACTCCCCCACAATCCATGAGATGGCCTTAGTGAGAATAAATATTTAATGATTAATAATAAAGCTCCTTCTAGAGTGGGTTAGCAATACTTCACCCTTGCCAATAAACTTCCCTAAATTATGTTGAATCTAGGGTTTTACAACTATATGAATTCCACTTATTTGCAGTACTCGATAGGAGTATGTTTAATAAATGATTGTGGATTTTTTGCTATCCAATAACCATGGTGTTTTCCCATCAATGTCTTTAAATAAAATTGTTTTAAATATTAAATTGTTGTGTTCTTTTGTTAGGAAAAACAATTTCATAATTTTTCAAAGACAAAGTAGTAAGATAAGTCACCAACATAGATACAACCACTTAGCACTAAGTGAATATTATCATTTCCTAAAGACTCCCAAGGTGAGACTCAATATCCCTATGGTCTGTAACTCACAAAGGGGTTCGTGGACCCCTTGGAAAGCCAATGACCCCATTTAGGACCAAAACCTACAGTAGAAATCTAATTTTTTTTTTTTTTAATATTTTTATTATTTATTTTTCAAAATAAAACCTCCCTAGTTGCTTGTATATACATGTATGTAAGTATGTATGTATATGAAATAGATACATATACCTTAAAAAAATGGTGATATATATATACACACACATTTGAATATATGTGTATATATCAAATAAAATAGTAAGAAAATACTTAAATGTGTATATAGAAAAAAATTGAATCAAAACAATAGCATGTTCTCCAAACTCTTATTGATCCTTTCTGTCAATCTCTTTAGCTTACAAAAATAAATGTTCTCCAAACTCTTATTGATCCTTTCCGTCAATCTCTTTAGCTTACAAAAATAAATGAAGATAAAATTTAAAAATAAAAATAAAAATACAAAAGGATTTCTTTTGTTTGACTATCTTTTGGGTTAGGGTTCTTTTAGGGTTGCCTTGAATCTAAGGTCTAGCATTAAACCTGAGATTTATTTCTCAACCCATTATATACCCTAAAAATATTTATTTGAATTACTTAAATTAATTACAACCTAATTGTAGATTAATCCATGGTGGAGGACCATGTGACTAGATCCCTTAAGTTCATAAATTAAAACTCTTTTGCAATTAAAAAAGTAATTTAATACCTTATAGCCTAATTTATGTGGGACCTTTTATGTTTTAAAATCATCCCTTTCAAATAATTTAAAAGAAAGGTGAATCTCCTAACAATTATCTCTAGGTGATGTAGGAGCATCTAGGGGTACCAAGCAATCCTGCACAACCAAAAATATTTTAAAGTTTTATGCTTGTGTTTTATTTTGATTTTTGACTGCAGGTGTAAATTGTTGAAATTTTCAACTCTTCCAACGTAGTAGAATTTAGTGATGAATTGAGGGAAAATTAATTAATTAATTGATTCACTTTTTTCATTGTTTTAAAATATTTGAGAAGTGTTAATTTTCTAAAAGAGAAAACTTCCATGTCCAAGCCTGTGAGTGGACAATTATTGTAAATTGTAACTCCATTCAAAAAATTTGAAAATTGCATCTTGTTGGAGGACTAGAATGATGGGTATTGATGGAATGGAGATAGTGGGTGTAAGGTGGAAAGAGAAATTTGAATTATACATTGAATGCACATGATAAGAAGAGGAAATTCATGCCAAGAAGGAGTAATGAGAATTATGGAGGTTTGACTAGCATATTATTATTTTTGGGAAAAGAGTAAAGATTGTCTGGGTCGTAATTATGAGACCCAATCTCAGTAAAACAGCCATAACTTTCTCATATGGTAAAGAAACTAAGAATTTCAAAATGATCTGGAAAGCTGGAAATGAGGCACACCAAACTTAGAAACCGTTTTAAAAAATTCTAATGAATGACAGAGCATTGATAGGAATAAAGTGACGGGTTTTCTTGGTGGTTTTGTGGAGGTTGTTTTGAGAAACCAATAGTGGTTTTTCTCACACAATTTTTATATATTGATTCTTGCAATTTGGTGAAGGGTGGGATTTGGAGAGTTGGTGGTTGCATATCTAGATGTTGTTGGAAGGATGTTGGAATGTTGAGTTGCAAATTTTTGTATGTGTGATGCTCATGTTGTATGTGAGCATATGAGCTCTATGATTATGTAATTCATTTTCAGATTTGAACTTAATATATGTTGCAAATTTCTCTTCCATTTCTATGTGTTTAAGTTAATTTGTTGCCTTCTTGCATAAAGTTGTATGTGTGTTTGGTTTTAGATTTGAAAGGGAGAGTATCCCTTGTCATCAGTGGTATCAAAGCAATATTTCTTGAGTGTCAAGGAAGAAGTACCGATGTGAGGCAGTTTGCACCAGTACCTATGGTGGAGTGTGTGTGGTGTGTAGACTAATCATCGAATGTGAGGCAATCTATACCTAAGAGGTTGAATTTTGAGAGTGTGTGGAAAGTGTTTGATGAAATGTCAAAAAAGATAGGCAACAAGTTTGTCATAGTTGTGTATCCAAGTGACAAGGATGGAGAAAATATTGCAGAAGTATTTTGAGAATAGTGTGAAGAAAATTGGTGAGATTGTAGTAAAGGATGAGAAGCAAAGAGAAAGTGCAACAATCAAAGAGGAAAATTATGTTGCAGAAGAGTTAAGTTCTTTGGAGGACACAAGGCGTAGGAAATTTGGTTTCCAGCTTTCCGGATTTTTGGTTGTAGGTGTAAATTGTTGAAATTTTCAACTCTTCCAACATAGCAGAATTTGGTGATGGATTGTGGGAAAATCAATTAATTAATTGATTCACTTTTTTTATTGTTTTAAAATATTTTAGAAGTGTTAATTTTCTAAAAGGGAAAACTTCCATGTCGAAGCCTATGAGCGGACAATTATTGTAAATTGTAACTCCATTCAAAAAATTTGAAAATTGCATCTTGTTGGAGGACTAGAATGATGGGTACTGATGGAATGGAGATAGTGGGTGTAAAGCAGAAAGAGAAATTTTAATTTTACATTGAATGCACATGCTAAGAAGAGGAAATTCATGCCAAGAAGGAGTAATGAGCATTTTAGAGGTTTGACTAGCATATTATTATTTTTGGGAAAAGAGTAAGATTGTCTAGGTCGTAATTATGAGACCCAGTCTCATTAAAACAAACATAACCTTCTCATATGATAATGAAATTAATAAATTAAAAATGATCCAAAAAGATAGAAACGAGGTGCACCAAACCCAAAAACTATTTTAGAAAATTTTGACGAATGACACATCATTGATAAGTAGAAAGTGATGGATTTTCTTGGTGGTTTAGTGGAGGTTGTTTTGAGAAACCAATAGTGGTTTCTTCTCACACAATCTTTATATATTGATGCTTCCAATTTGGTGAAGGGGGGGCTTTGGAGAGTTGGTGGTTGCATAACCAGATGCTACTAGAAGGATGTTGGAATGTTGAGTTGCAGATTTTTGTATGTGTGAAGCTCATGTTGTATGTGAGCATATGAACTCCATGATTATGTAATTAATTTTCAGATTTGAACTTATTATATGTTGCAGATTTATCTTTCATTTCTATGTGTTTAAGTTAATTTGTTGCCTTCTTGCATAGATTTGCATGTGTGTTTGGTTTTAGATTTGAAATGGAGAGAATCCCTTGTCATCACTAGGTCAATAACCTTTTTACAAATATAATATTTTCATTATCATACAAGATCAATTAAATAATGTTAGTCATAGATGTAGCCTAAGTAATGCTAACTACAATAGTAATATAGACTAGTGTAATAAATCACTTATCAAGATTTGAATGTAGTGTGCATAATAGGCAAATGAGTATGGTCTATTAGAAATATTTATAAAATTCAAATTTAATTTAATATTAATGGTGCTTAAAATTTGGCTAATATAACCCCAAGGACCTTAGGACCTAGTTTGTAGGGTTCAAATGTATCAAATTGAGGCCTCCCTTTACCAAGTCAATTCATTGACATGTAGTCTCATAAGAGGAGTTTGGTAAGTCTTCTTTGATGGCAAGTGTGACTCTATTATGTATCATCCTCATGCTATGAGATAACAAGTGGCACCATATTTGTGCATGTATTTCTAGATGGAAAGCTTTTAATTGGAGCCTTGTATGTTGTATGATGAGGATGCATGCACATAAACAATATGTCAAAAAAAAATCAATTTTTCTTTGTTATTTTATTTTTGGGCATGGCACATCAATTCATATCTCAAATTAAGAGCCTATGGTAAATGATCCTAGATATTGTTACACATATGTTTGGCATTATTTGTCATTGATTTCAACACTTTGTTTGGGAGATTGTTGCACTTATGTTTGGCATTTTTTATCTTTGATGTACACTCAGTTTGGGTTGTCATTGTTGTATGTTGTTGTGCTAATAGTGACATTGTAGATGTTCATGATTAGAAGCTATGACTTGTTTGATAGTTAAACTTACATTAAGTAGAGATGATATCATGGTGACATATTAAGATGAGGATTAAAAGTAATGCTAAAGTTGGAGAGATGTTATTGATGGTCTCTAGTATGTTGCATGCTCTCTCCTGCTACTCCCGAGGAAGTATGTGTTGCAACAAGTTGATGAAAGTTTCTACTATAGGAATTTGCTTTGAAGATTGTTTAGGAGAATGCTCTGCATTCATCCACCTTTGAAGATATGGTCTTGTGATTTTGGATTTAGTTTTTATGCTCTATGGATGTTGCTCTCCTATCTTTTCAGGTCACCTGTGTTGTTGAGGAGGTTTTTGGTAATTGCAGTGGGTTGATATTTTTTGTTGCTTGTTAGGACTAGTCCAAAAAATGATCCACATTTCTTCGCATTGATGCTTTTTCTTCTATGGCTTGGTGAATATTCTCTCAGTGTTTATGCAGTTTCTCAATTCAGATTTCATGTGATGATGTTTACTACAAGTTGGTTTGTTAATGTTTTATCTCATGGTCATGTATTTTGTGCTTCTAGGATGAATCGTTTTGTTTTA
Organism: Sequoia sempervirens; assembly: GCA_007258455.2. NCBI lineage: Eukaryota > Viridiplantae > Streptophyta > Pinopsida > Cupressales > Cupressaceae > Sequoia > Sequoia sempervirens. The sequence continues at coordinate 8,676,411 of VDFB02373365.1, read as the reverse complement.
GTTTGATTTGTGGTGGTTTTTTGTGACATGACAGTGTGAAAGAAGTATATGTAAGTGTTT
>VDFB02373365.1:8643825-8672037 GCA_007258455.2 Sequoia sempervirens | reverse complement strand
TCTCTTCTGTGCCATGCCAAATAAATATTCTCATGATTTGGAACAAAATTTGAACAAGCTGAGAGCATATAAAGGGAGATTCTACAAAGTTGAGATAATTAATTGCAACTTTCATGCTTGAATTAGTAGGGTACCCTTCTACTCAACAAGCTTATTATTGAACATATCTGGCAGCAAACTCCAGAAAGAAGCAGGAATCTTTGAAGTGCAAAGCGGGAGACCCAAATAAATATTAGGAAAAGAGCCTAGTTTATTATTAAGAATTCTTTCCAATTTCTCCTTAAGAACACCTAAAGTATTGAGACAAAAGAGAGTGATTTTTGGGAGGTTGATTTGATGACCCAAAGCCCTTTCATAGCCTTGAATAATATTTTTTAGCACCTTGATTTATTTGATAGAAGATTCTCCCATCACAATTGTATCATCAAAAAATTGTTGATGTGAAAGAGGAGAGCACCAAGAAGATTGATTGAGGCCTTTGAAAGCACCTTCCACCACAACCTTTTGAATGGTCCTACCAAGAGCTTCAATCATAATGACAAAGAGGAGTGGAGAAATAGGATCACCCTGCCTAATACCCCTCGAGCTACAAAAGAAGAGTGATGGGGAGCCATTGATCAGAACAGAGAAGCACAGAGTGGAAACCAACTAATCAATCAACTTCACAAATTTCCAACTAAATCCAAAGAACGAGAGAGCCTTCTAGAGAAAATTCTAGTTTACCCTATCATATGCCTTTAGAAAATTTAGCTTAAGAAAGAACCAAACCTTCTTAATGACTGAGAGAGAATGGGAAACCTCATGCACATAAATAATTGAATCCACAATCTGGTGACCTCAAGCAAAGCCACTCTATTGAATAGAGATGATATAGGGAAAAACTTTATAAAACAATTTATATCTATGGCATTACATAGGCTAATGGGCCTAAAATCAGCAAAAGAATTCGTAGCAAGGGTCTTAGGGATAAGCACCAAGAAAGATAAAACTCTTGCAGGATCTTCCCACAACCAAAAAAATCCTTAGTAGCATTGATAATATCTTGAGCCACAATATCCTAGAAAGAATGAAAGAAAAGAAACAAGAAGAAAAGAAACGGGAAGACATTAGGGCCTAGGGATTTATTCCCTTCAAAAGAGAACACAACTCTTTTAAGTTCCTCCAAAGAGGGGATAACCACCAATATCTTATTGATATCCTCAGGAAAGATAGAAGGAATTTCATCAAGAAAAGATTCCTCAGCCTCTTGATCAATACTAAGATAATCTTTCAAGAAGTTAGCAAAGAAGTCTACAATAGTTGTATGAATGGCCCCATCCTTCTCCGAGGAACCATTATTCACTAAAATAGATTTAATCCTATTCCTAGACTTGTGTTTGAGAGATGAAAGGTGAAAGAACTTAGTATTCTGATCACTGAACTTGAGCTAAATAGCTTGAGGGCATTATCTCTAGAAATCTTCTTCCTTTGCAATTATATCATGAAGCTTCAATAGTAGCACATCTTCTTCCAGCTATAAAGAGTCAGTCAAACCAACTAACTGAATTTCCTTTTGGACCATCTCCAAGCACTAGGAAATAATGGTCTTATCACTAAAAATGTGCCTAAAGGATTCCTTATTCCATTTTTTGATATTGTGTTTAACAATTGCTAATTTCTTGGAAATTCTAAACATAGTTGTCCCTTCAATTTGCATCTACCACCAGTCATGAATACAAGCTCTAAGATTCAGATATCTAAGCCACATTGCCTCAAATATGAAAGGGAAATGCTTCCTTCTACCCAGCTTCTCCCTAGAGAGATAAATAGTAAAAAGGTTAGAACCAATTCTGGAGGAGGAAAGAGAGCGCGGGTAGTCTAGAAACCAATTCACAGAGATTAAAGCCCAGTCCAATCTAACTTGGATAAGGTTATCCCCAATTCTTCTATTTGACCAAGTAAAGTAAGAGCCTTGCAAGGTCAATTCTACAAGGGCATTATTGTCAATGAAATCCCTCAAATCCATTCGACTGTCCAAAGGCATCTGAGAGCCACCCATCTTCTCATTGTCATTTAAAGGGGTATTAAAATTCCCCGTCACAATCCATGAAAAATTAGGGAAAGAGGATCTAAGCTCCCCAAGATGGTCTCAAATATTTCTTTTGGCTTTCTTCTAATTAGGGGCATCATTATTTGAAATGACCCAAGAAGAGTCCTCCTTCAGATGATGAAAATGAGTTTGGATGAAGTTTTATTCCTCCACCTGGGGATAACCTTTAAAAGATTGAAGGTTCCAAAAGGTAGCAATACCACCCGAAATGCCATCCAAACTAACACCATGAAAACTACAATCCTTAAAGAAACTACTTCTCAATCTTTCAAGTTTATCACAATGTATTTTAATCTCTTGAATAAGTAAAATATCTGGCTTGTGGTCCCATATAAGATTTCTCGGGAGGTCATGTTTGTGAACATTAATCAACCCCCTAATATTCCACGAGATAACCTTCATTTACTAGAAGAGGGTGTGCTCTTAGATCACAAATCAAAGAGAGTTTTTTGAACTCCTTCCGCTATGTCTTTCCTACATTCCCTCTCCCTACTCTTCTGTGAAGATGACCTTCCTTGAGGACGATGTTTCACACCATAATCATCTTTCTGACATCTAGTGACGACCCCCTTGTGACCCACCAGAGAAGTTTGAACAAGATTTTTCTTTCTTCCTTTCACCATCGAAACCTCATCCCAAATAGAATCATCTGGAGCCAAGAAAGGGTGAACCTCCACTAGACCAAAATTAGGAACCATGCCAACATAATCACCACCTTTAACCTCCATCAAATCTTCCCATAAAGAATTTTTTGAGGCTTGGAAAACCTCCACCAAACTAGAAGCCACACCAGAAAGGGGTGAAGCTAGAGCCACCTCATAAGCTACATTAGGAGGGAAAACTACCTGCATCTCAACAGACAAGGGAGGATGGGAAACAACTGAATTATGAGGAAGCTCAGGAATAATGATAGAAGATTCTAGATCTGGGGGAGCCAAGGAACGCTCCACCACAACATTTCACTACACCAAATCTTTGTCTCCTGCAAAAGGGGATTCTTGAGCAACAACTTACAATCTTGTTCACCCTTACCCAACAAGTGTGTAGAATTATCCTTTGTGGCGGCTTTCTTCTTCCAAACTTTCCTAGGAGGATCCTATGGCTTCAAGGGACAATTCTTGGCCTAGTGACCTGACTTCCTATAGTTAAAACAAGCAAAGGGGAAGGATTCAAAGATAATATACTACTTCCAATCCCCAAATTCAATTTCAAAAGAATATTCTTAGGGAGATCCAACTTGTGATCAACCAAAACACAGAGTCTTGTACAAACTAATCTTCTCCTCGAGGTCATCATTTCATCAATAGAGATCAGTTGACCAAATGAGCTTGCAATACCCTTAAAGATTTCCTCATCCCAGTATTCCATAGGAAGGTTTGGGAACTTTACCCAAATTGGGATGAATCAAAACATTTTGAGAGGTCCATGCCTGGTTCCTAAGGTTAAAGAGAAAGAGAGGCATGCCCTAAAAACTAGGGGCCTTTGGAGTAGACCATTCTCATGTCTTTGTCATAGGTAAATATAAAGGAAAATAGGTAAATATAAAGGAAAATAATTGTTTGGCCATAGCCACAACATCCACCTGACTTTTTAAAACCCACTTCTTAAAAGCCAAAGATTGCACAACCTCAATATTTGGCCTAGGCCCTAGGAATTTCCCAACCAGAGTAAACTCCATAATGGATAAACTCTTATGAATAATAGAGTCAGGGATAGAGAGTATTATTTCACTTGATTCTTTGGATGAGGTAACTTTTTCAAAGGAAGAGACACTTTTACCCTTGAGCTTCAAGTTGAATAACTCCAACCATGAGCGACCCACATAAACATCTAGTCCCACCACACCATGATTAATAGCAACAGGAACCTCCACCCGACCACCTTTCGCAAGGGAAGCACCCCCAACCACTATTGAAAATTTTGGGATGAGCATCGTAGTGTCCTTAGAAGAAGGACAAGGAATCTCAACACTCTTATCAACAACAACTCAAAAATCAGACACCGCACTAATAGCCAAATCACTTCCTGTTGAGAATAAGTGTCTCAAACTCACTAGTATAACCTTGGTTCTGTCACATATCAGCTTAGAATGGCATGTGTTACCTTCATGCTTGTACTACTATACCGCTAGGCGTTTATGAGAGAGGTGCGGTAGCACAGTATACCGCCATACCGTGGGAGCCTTCTGGTTGTCCAACGATAGTGCGGTATACCACCACCCCGTGGGAGTCTTCTAACTGGCTAGCGGTAGTGCGGTATACTACCATATCGCGGGTGCTTTTTAATTGTGTAGCGGTAGTGAGGTGTATCGTGATTTTGAAGTGGACCATGGGTAAACGAGCGCAAACTTGTTTGACTACTGAGGTGTACGCTGATCAGTGGAGGATGTTGTTGAATTGGAGGTGGTTGTTCAATGACTAATAAGTTCGATAGTTGCTCAACAGAGGAAGTTGAACTAAATCGTTTGTACAAAGAACGTTTCGATAATGGTTGTTGCTATACATTGCAATGTACTATAATTGTTATGGGTAAGATGAGTTAGATGGTTAGATGGTCGAATGATCGGGGTGTGTTCTTCATTGTATGTTGTATGTGCATTGTAATAGTGAGACATCACGAACTATGATCAGAATTTGTTTTGTATGAGGTTGATTAGGGAAATGTCGCTGTTGTAATATTGACATCTCTGAAAGCACAAGTCTGTAACTCTGTATGTGGACATTGTTTACTATAATACAAAGTGGCTTTGCTTGGTGTGGTGGGTTTTTCTCCCGTAAGGGTTTTCCCATGTAAATCTAGTGTCCAAATTATGTATGTGTTTATTTCTCTATTTTGTTATTCCTTTCATGTGCATCTTAATCAATTGTAATTGTAAAATTTAAAGGAATATCTGCATTCTCCTCTGAGTTTTGACATTAGGAGATTTTTTCACTGTCACTTTCCTTACAAGTGGTATTAGAGTACGGCGGTTAGCCATTATCATAGGTAGGTTGGGTTTTTGTGTAATCCACAGTTAGGATTTTTGTAGAAGTTTGGTAAAATCGATTGCAGTTAGATGACAACATCGGAAAGATTAAGGGTGAAGAGAAATTCAATGACAACAATTCGTTAATGGAAACTCAAAATGGAGGCTGTTAGTAGATCGTGATCTTTGGCTTTACTATATACGGGCGAAACCGCTGGCGTAAACAGAGAGACAGGACCTCATGAACGAGAAAATAAAAGGGTTGATAAGACTTTGTTGGACTCTATTCTCCACAGATGTTCATGAAGAGAGGCCCCATCTTCTGTGGAAGAAGCTTGGAGATGTTATCGAATGATCCTTGGTAAATAAGTTGTTCTTAAGGAAGAAGTTATACTCTTTGAAGATGGAGGAAGGGGCATTTGTGGCTGATCATTTGAATACATTTAACACATTGATTGCTCAGTTAACATCTGTGAGTGTGAAAATTGATGATGAAGATCGTTGTATGCTTTTGTTGTGTTCTTTACCTGATTCTTGGGATCATTTAGTAATGGCTATTGGGAGCACAACAACCTCTTTCAAGATGGAATATGTGGTTGCTTCTTTGTTGTCAGAATAAATGAGAAGGAAATCTTTTGAGATGGAAAAGAGCTCTAATTTGCATTCATAGTAGATTGAAAGAAAAAGTAAAGAAGGATAAAGTGAAATCAAAATCAAAGGGATCAAGTCTCTCTAGAAAAAGTCAAGGTGAAATTAATATTTGGGTATGGGAAAGTGGTCATATAGAAAGTTGAAAGGAGGAGAAAAGAAGAAGAAGAACTCTTACGACAATGATTCTTCGCTTGGCTGATTGATGCGCTATTGCAGTAACTTGGTAACTCGGGCATCAGTGACCGGTATACAGTGAAGATTGATTCTGAAGAATCTTTCCATGACATCCTGCCGATTGGTTTAAGTGGCGAAAAATACAGTGGTGGAAGGGTGTGTTTAGCGATCAATTCATCTCTGAAATTCTTGGTTGTGGAAGAGTCGGGAATTTTAGTTTCCAGATCGATTAAAAGATTGATGGTGTAATACCTCTCCGGGTTTGGCTTAGATTTACTTTGTAAGTAAGCTAAATGATGTTAGGGGTTACAAATCTGTTCTCAAGTAATATTCTCAAATAGCTAAACCCAATTAGTCTTTGGCTAGGGGTGCCGAATTGGCCTCTATAAAAAATTACGGATGCAACGACTGACAGATATGTGATTATCTCACCTGCCAAAGTCTACAAGGCATTCCTTCAAGGGGGTGAGGCGCCAAATTCTAATTCTTTGGAAGTTAAACTTCTTGCATAGAAGACTATGCTCTGGCATCAAAGGCTCGGTCACATTAGTGAAAAAGGTTTAAAAGCCTTGAAAAATAAAAACCTAGTTGAGGGGCTTGATGATTGTAATATGGAATTTCAATTTTGCAAACATTGTATATATGGTAAACATCATTGTGTTTCTTTTTACTCTGGTCCTCACAAATCTTCTGGTGTTCTGGATTATATTCACTCTAATATTTTTGGTCTAGTAAATGTTCCTTTGTTGTCAAATTCAAAATATTATGTATCTTTTATTGATGATTATTTGAGGAGGGCATTTGTATATTTTTTGAAAAATAAATCAAAAGTGTTCAGTCGGTTTAAAAAGTTTAAGAACTTGGTAGAAAATCATACTTGAAGAAAAATTAAATGTTTAAGGACTGATAACGGTGGTGAATTATGTTCTGGATATTTTGAAAGGTATTGCAAAGACCATGGAATTAAGAGGCATAAAACAACACCTTACACTCCATAGAAAAATGGAGTTGCTAAAAGGTTGAATAGGACACTGATGGAGAAGGCAAGAAGTATGTTGAGCAATGCTGGTATGGAACAAAAGTTCTAGGCTGAGGTTGTGGCTACATCATGTTACTTGTTGAATCGGTCTCCTTCGTCAGCACTTGTTGACAAAATGCCTATGGAATCTTGGTCTGGTAAGAAGCCCTCTCTAAGACATATTTGAGTCTTTGGCTGCAAAGCATATGTTTATGTGCCAAATGAGAAGAGATCTAAATTGGAGAAAAAAGTTGTTAAATGTATCTTCATTGGCTACGACATTGGTGTGAAAGGATACAAGTTTTGGAATCCTGTAACTGAAAAGGTTGTATACAACAGAAGTGTAATCTTTTGGGAGCTAAAACCTTCTTTAGTGGAACTATAGTCAGGGATGAAACAAAATAAAGAGGAAAATGATGTTGTTGAAATACCTCTAATTCCTGAAAAAGAGGAACAACACATTGATAGTGTACCTAAAACTGAGGAGAGTTTGAGCAGATCTGAGAGTTCTAAAGAAGAAGAACCACAACCTCAACCTTAGCCTGTGAGGAGGTCTACACGTGAGAAGAAGCAACCTGATAGGTATGGGTTCTCTAAGTTGGATTCTATTTGTGCCTATGCTTTGATTACTAATACTGATGAGCCTAGGACTATAAAAGAGGGAACTAAAATGTCTGATTCAGATTCCTAGTTAGAAGCCATGAATGAAGAAATGACATCATTAAAGAAAAATGATACTTGGGATCTAGTTCCATTACCTGAAGGTAGAAAGCCTATGGGTTGCAAATGGGTATTTAAAAAGAAAATTGGCTGGATGGCAGTGTTGAAAATTACAAAGCAAGGTTGGTTGTGAAGGGATATTCCCAGGTAGAGGGAACTGATTATGGGGAAATCTTTTCTCCGATAGAAAAGCTGACATCTATTAGATTTCTTTTGTCACTTACAACAACATATGACTTGGAGATTGAGCAGATGGATGTGAAGACAACATTTCTTCATGGGGATCTTGAAGAAGAAATTTATACGTGACTGACACTTTGGTAAGGTGAAAATTTGGTTTTACAGTTGAGTATTGTATGGACTGAAATAGTCATCTAGAATGTGTTCTGCTGGTGACACATTTTTATCCTTGGGTTTATAAAAATTGAAATCAAATCATTGTGTGTACTTCAAAAGCTAACGAAAATGATCGGTTCTTATTGACTGCACTTCAACGATGATATGTTGCTTCATATGCAGAATAAATAGTCTATGATTTTGATCTAAATCGATTATGCTGCCAGTTAAAATAGAGAAAGGATCTTGGTGCAACAAGGGTATAATAATACGAGATGGGCTGGAAATAACAAGGGGACAAAAATGACTTTATATAGCTAAATGCGATATATTAACATTGTTCTTGAAGTTGAGCCTGGTGATTGCAAGCAACTAGTTGTTCAGTGTTACGAGACGGAAGGCCTCATTGAAGATTGTCAAAATCTCCTCTTTGAGGATAGGAGGACACTGACAAAGTGCCTTATGCAAGTGCAATGATTCAGTAGTTTAGTATGTCGTGGTATAAGATAAAACATTGCCCAGGGTGAGGTACTTGCGGTCAGTTTATGGAAAATCCAAGAAGGTCGCATTGGGATGTTGTGAAAAGAGTTTTAAGATATCTGAAGGGCACTTCAGAATATGCTTTGTGTTACCATGGAAATTTGGTTAAATCATAGAGAACTCTCAACATTCGTGGATATGTGGATTCTGATTAAGCATGGGACATTAATAGTAGAAATTCCACCAATGGATATATTTTCATGATCAATGGTGGTGTAGTTAGTTGGATGAGCAAGTGGCAGGCTATAGTCACTTTATCCACTACAAAGGCTGAGTACATGGCAGCAACTCACGACTGTAAAGAAGCCATTTGGATTAGGATATTATGTTCTGATATTGGTTTTGATGCATGGAAAATTATTATTTGTTGTGATAGTCTAAGTGCCATTTGTTTGGCAAAAAGTCCAACTTCCCATGCCAGGATGAAACATATTGATGTGCAGTACCACTTTGTATGTGATATGGTGGAGGATGGAAAGGTCTGTTTGGAAAAGTTTGATACCCTAAAGAATGTTGTTGATGCATTGACAAAGCCAGTGAACACGGATAAGTTCAAATGGTGTGCAAATTCGAAGGCCTTGGGGTCCAGAATATTCAGTGACTTCATGTATTGAAAAAGGTTCTATGAGTTCTTCATCAAGTGGGAGATTGTTGAGAATATGTGTCTCAAACTCACTGGTAAAACCTTGGTTCTGTCACATATCAGCTCAGAATGGCATAATTGTTACCTTCATGCTTGTACCGTTATACCGCTAGGTGTTTATGAGAGAGGTGCAGTAGCGCGGTATACCACCATACCATGGGAGCCTTCTAGCTATCCAACGGCAGCGCGGTATAACACCACCCCACGGGAGTCTTTTAACTGGCTAGCGGTAGTGCAGTATACCGCCATACCGTGGGAGCTTTTTAATTGTGTAGCGGTAGTGTGGTGTATCATGACTTTGAAGCAAACCATGGGTGAACGAGTGCATACTTTTTTGACTGTTGAGGTGTATGTCGATCAGTGGAGGACGTTGCTGACTTGGAGGTGGCCGTTTGATGATTGGTAAGTTCAATAGTTGCTCAACAGAGGAAGTTGAACTGAACCATTTTTACATAGAACATTTTGATAATGGTTGTTACTATACATTGCAACGTACTATAACCGTTATGGGTAAGATGAGTTAGATGGTTAGATGGTCGAATGATCGGGGTGTGTTCTTCATTCTATGTTGTATGTGCATTGTAACAGTGAGACATCATGAACTCTGATCATAATTTTTTATGTACGAGGTTGATTAGGGAAATGTCATTGTTGTAATATTGACATCTCTAAAAGCATGAGTCTATAACTCTGTATGTGAACATTTTTTACTGTAATACAAAGTGGCTTTTCTTGGTGTGGTGGGTTTTTCTCCCATAAGGGTTTTCCCATGTAAATTTGGTGTCCAAATTGTGTATGTGTTTATTTCTCTATTCTGTTATTCCTTTCATGTGCATCTTAATTAACTATAATTGCAAAATGTAAAGACATATCTACATTCTCCTCTGAGTTTTGACATTAGGATATTTTGTTCCACACCTTAAGCTTTCCTTACACTACCAACCACGTTGTTGAAAACCACATTACCAACAAACCTACTGCCAGGAGACACCAAATCTTGCTTACCAAGGTCTGAAACAACCTCACCATCCAAACCACCATGAACCACGAAATCAAAATTCAAATTCAAACCAGTAACTCCTACCTTAGAGCTAACGGTCACCATCTAATAAGTGTTGTTGAAGGTTTTTGTGTAAGGGTTGTTGTTCTTGTTAAAAGTTTGTATTTATATATTTATGAAGGGTTTAAGGTTTGAAGAGTTTAAGTTTTTATAGATATTGATTCACCCCCCTCTCAATATCTAGGTGTGTTCAACATTTATTACTTCTAATTCACATTGGATCACATATCAAATTGAGATTTGTTCATTATATTTAATGTTCTTGGATCTTTATGGTACTTTCTCTTATGGATCAATTTTACTCACAATTCAACATTCACATTGAAGTACATAAGCAACTTTTAGATGCATTCATAATTATATATTTTTCCTATCTTAGGGACTATTGTCATATATTTTTTCCTCATATTTTGAGGGTCATTATCATTATACATGTGTACCAAATTATACCTAGTTTTTTGACCCATTTCATGTTTCACATTTATCTTAAGTTGTACTTTTGGAGGTGTTGGTATAATTTTTAAGTGCATCTTATTATTTATATTTACTAGGGTATTTATTTTATTACTTTGGTAGGATATGATAAATGAGTACATATGATTTCCTTCTTTCAAGGGATTCTACTTTTTTCTTATCTTCTCATTTTTAGAAACTTAATTAAAGCAATCCCTTATTTTTGGTTTTTTTATCCTCTTTCTCATCTTTTTTGAATTTAGAAACCTAGGGATATATATTGTACCTCTTTCCTATCATTAAATATATATAACTTTTGTATTATTATCTCCATATTCTCGATATTGAATTTTAGATGATATTTTCATTTTACATGATATGTAGGTTTCCATCCAACTTTTTTAATCTTCTATAATCATCTAGATCTAGGCTTGAATTCAGATTTTCTTTAAATCCTACAAAGATATCTCCATATTATTTTATTAATATGGTCATATTAAATTGTTCACATTTATTTAGGAAATATCCCATTTTAAGAGATTTTCTTTATTATTTTAGTCCATCTCAATATGATATGTACCAACCATAAGTGTGTTGTATTCTTCTATGAAAGGTTGAGTGGGAAATGTATCAAGAGGATCAATTAACAAATGAACACCATACGATTCTATAATATCATGAGATATACATGATGTATCATCCATAGAAATGAAAGGTATAAATATATCATGGGTATCCTCCATAATACATGTATTATAATTCAAATTGTGTGAAGGAAAGGTTCTCAAGAGTACTATACAATTAGGCTCATGTTGCTATTAATCTCAATAGAAGTATAAAACATGTGGAAATCATGAAGGAATAAAGTAAGAGTGTCTAGTAGAGAAGGAAAGGTGAAAGCCAAATCCTTAATGAACAAAAGGTTTATACATGATGAAAATTCTTCCATGGATAAAGTCTCATTTATATCATAAAATATCATAAGTGAGCTAGGTACAATTGGTCACATATCACAAATTGTAGAAACATGTCATAATTAATAATTGAAATGTGAATATATACCAACGATATGGACCATGATAATCCATAATATAAAGATAAGGGTCTATTTGAAGGTGAGAGGTGTAGGGTTCAAAAAATATGCAACAAAAGATCAAAATCCTAATATAAATATATACTATTTAGGAGTGAGGTGAGATATGTTTAAATAAAAATATCAGTCCTAGACTATATATAAAATGTTCATGTAAGATATAAAATGCTAATCCAAAACAAGGCTAGGTGAAAGATATAATATATAAATAAACACACCAGACCCAAAAATAATAATGTATAATAAAGCGCACAAATTAAAGGATGATCAAATCTAGGAATAAGATGTAAAAATAAAAAGTGGCAAGTTTGAAAACCCTAATACTGATAAGAAACCCTAGGGAAAAATAGGTCATGTAAGATTAGATGGGTCCACCAAAAATATAAAGGAAATTATACTTTTTCTAAATATAATGTATTTTAATCTAATTAAATGTATAAACAAAAGAATATAATATTAACCTAGATTAATAATTAATAGCTATGAGTGTGATAATTAGAAAATTTAATGTTAGTTTATGTAAATAAATATAAATGGATAATGCACTTAGCTCTAGAAAGATGAATGCTAAATATATTAGCCAATGCATATAAATAAAGATGTATTGGGATCACCAGGATATGTAAATTTTATAAATTTATTATTAATAAAATATAGTTGCTCTGCCACTTTTTTTTTTACCGGTGCTATTAGGATCATGACCAATCTATATAATTCACCCCAGAGGATCTACACTTAATCAACTTCATAAAGTCAAATATAGGTATAGTATTTTTTTTAAAGGGGGTTTACATCTATGTTGTAACTAATGGAAGTAATTTTTTGAGAAATCCCATTTCATATTTTGATTTTAAATATGTTATTCTCTACTCTACTATCTAGACTAGATGTATCTAAGAATACCTTTAGAAGATTATCAAATCTCTAGGGGAAACTTTCTCCTAGGTCAACCCTAGAAAAGGATTGGCTTTAGAGTCATGCTAATGATTAAAAAAAAAGCTTCAACCATGCAAATTCTTCTAGGATGATTGTGTAGATCTAGATTTGTTTCAAGTACTCCAAAGTAAGTGTTCTTAGCATGTATAATGGATGATTTCTAGCTGTTTGAATTAACGAGATATTTGATCAAATAGATCATAGTTAGGATAACTTTAAAATACATGCATGCACTAGTGATTCAATTACACAAACAACATATTTGAGCGATGGAGTTAGAATGAGAAAAGAGTAGGGTGTGATAAGTGAGATTTTGGACTGCAGATTTTTGAAATTCGAAGATTGAATCGTCCGGCTTTATTTTGGGGTGGATCTAGTCAGATTTGTTTTAATTGCCAATTTCATGAAAGAGGTTTAAAGGATTGGAAAAAACATGAGGAATCCTCATCAACTCTCGTGACCATGGGTGAAAGGCTGATATTGTTTGCAGGATGACAGTAAACTAATATAAAAAGTTCAAGCAAAGGAATCCATCCAGGCTACTTACTGGCTGACTCGTTAAAATTACAACATAATGCGTGATATAACAAATTAATTGATTATCTTTTGGTGATATCTTATTACAGATTCGGGTATTCATTATTATTTTATCTAGATATAAATATTACTTAAGGAATGAGGTTGGGCCCAAGTCCCAAGAGAACTTGGTGGAATGGATGCCCCTTAATTTTTAGCTCTATGTCAAAGGAGGTCATTGAATCATCAACAACCATATAATATAATGGATGGAGTTGGGTTCAAGTCTCGAATGAATATAGTGAAGTGGATACCTCCATGTCCTCAACTCTAAATCAAAGGAGTTCAATGGAAATTAAATACACTATAAGGGATGAGGTTGGATTTTAGTCTTATGTGAGTTTGAGGGAATAGATATCCCCCAATCTTTATCTCTAAGCCGAAGTAGGCCAATGATTTGTGAGAACACCAATCACTATAAGGAATGAGATTAGGTTTGGGTCTTGAGCAATTTTGACGAAATAGATGCCTGATCACTGGAATCAGGAGGCTGGTGATTTGTGCTGGATTCAAACTATAAGTGAAAATGGAAGTTTGATTCAAGATTTGAAAATATCTTTCGTTATAACACCCAGGGTCAATGAAACACAATAAAGGGTTGGGTCATCTTTAATCTTAGACAAATTTGGGAAAGCAAATACCCCCAATATTAGGCTCTAAGTTGAAGGTCAATTAATTGTGTAGAATATTTAAACTAAAAGGGTTGAGACTAGCTTTGAGTTATGAATGAATTTGTAAAAATAGATCTCTTAGTACTTGGCACTAAGCCAATGAGGTCAATGATTTATGTAAAGGCCACATACTATAAAGGATATGGTTCAATTTGAGTCATAGGAAAATTTAGTAAAATGGACACCCCTTAGTCTTTGACTTTAATTCGCTAGAGGTAAAAGATTTGTGCAAAGACTAGACACTATAAGAGATGAGATCAAACTCAAGTCCCATGTAAATCTAATGAAATAGGTATCCCTTGATCCTTGACTCTAAACCAGAGAAGATTAATGATTCATATAAAAGCATACACTATAAAAAATAAGATTGATTTGCATCCGAAATAAATTTAATCATATGAATACCTTTCTAACTTTAATAAAAAGAAATCAATAATTCATTCATTCAATACACTATAAAATATTATAAAAAAATCAAAATACATTTCTCACAACAAAATTAAAATTTAATCTAGAAGAAAGATCTTTTCTTAAAGACTCTAGAATAGTTAGATTTAATTTACTCTAGAAGAAAGTTATTTTCAAAAAGACTCTAGAATAGTTAGATTCTTACTAGATATAATGGAGGTCATGTCAATTTATTGTTGTCAAAATAGAACATTTGATTTTTACTAGATATAAATGGGGCCATGTCAATCTTTTCTTGTCGCCACCTCCAAACTAAAGGAATAAAAGAAACATCTTTTCTTGGAAAGGGGACAGCCCATAATTTATTTCGTTCCATGGGGTTGGAATAAAGTTAAAAAGGAAAAGACTTAAAGTACTTTCCCACTCAAGTTGCATTTCAAAAAGTTCACATTCATTAGCGGTCCAAATGGGCTAAATTAAAAGTGATAGGATGTGTTCCCACTAAACGGGTCAAAAGTTATCTGCCCTTCGAAATTTTGTGCCACATAGAGGAGCACTTTCTGAACCTTTTTAGTCAATGGTTGAATAGCATAAACAAAAATAACTCTCAAATTGAAGTTGCTATTATATGGGTAACAAATCTAATCTATTTTATTTTTCTTAATTCAATAAAGAAAGTTATAAGTTTGGATGGCCTATGTAACAAAAACATGCTCAAATTAAACTTATCATTATATGTGCAACATTATTTTCTCTGAGTTAGTGATTACTTACATTAATTTATAATAAATATATTTTAATTTTTTTAAATAGATAAAATGGTATCATATTTTGAATCATTTAAAGAAGGTGAAGTTTTTTACAAAATATTATAACAAATTATCAAATTTGTAAATATAAAGAGTTATATTAGTAAAAAAAGGTGGTGGGACTTGATTTGAGATATTCTCTCATCCACAAATCAAATATTTGATTATTGTTAATAATGTAGATATTTGTTTGATTGAACAAAGGTAATAAACAGAGAGTTACATAAAAAAACAAGTCATCAAGACCCAAATTTAACAAAGAAATCCAATGTAAAAAATAAACTAAATTATTGTATAAACTACAACAATATACAATTTAATATATTTTAAGCTACAAAATAAAATGTTGTATACCAACAATAAAATAAGAAAAACAAAATGATTAATCTTTTATGACTGTGGTAGGCTAGTCTATGCTAAGTTTAGTAGCTTAGATCAAAACCATTATCTTGCATTTAAAAGGTGCTCTATGTGACAATGTTGAGTTATTTGTTGAATCTCTCTTAATTGGCCTCTAGTTACATGATTTGAACATGCATTTTCTCCAATTATTTGTTGGTCTTTAGTACAACCTATATATGAGATGACAAGGCAACAATCTAGAAATGTGTGTTAAAGTAGAATATTTGAAAGGTAGTTTCTAAATGAATATATGTGCTTTAGTAAAATCTGAATTGCATCTTTCTTTCCATAAGTAGCTAAGAGATATTTGTCATATGGACTTAAATATGGCATTGTCCCTAGATGCAATACTATGTAACTCGACTTTATAATCAAGTGGGTAACCAAACACAACTAGGGTGTGATTGAAAACGATGTGTAACGCCAAGAAAGTGCACAAGACAACAAAGAAGATTAGAAGCAAACATGCAATACTAAAATCTAAGATGCAAATCTAAATGTTAAGCAACAAAGAACAAAGGAAGTTAAAATGTAAACAAACTGAAACAATCTCACCAATTTCAAACGTATTTCCATGATTCATCTCGATTGCCCTTCTCCATTTTGTTGTTGTAGTATAATTGCCCTCAAATTTCTCGTAAGTTCATGCAAGTATAGCCTATGATAGTGATTTAGCAAAACATTGAAGATTCAAGATTAAGTGCTCTCAAAAGTCATAAGATTTTGCGAGAGAGATTGGAATGAAGAATGACAAATCAATTTATAGGCACCGATTATCTCAAACCACAGCCAAGATTGAAAGATCAACTACCTGAGATTGGACTGATTAGACATGCATTCTCGGGATAAACCGATAATATGAGGATATAATTAGAAATAGAATTAAAGATTAATAAATGATTTAATCTTCACTTCAAAGATTAAAAATCAGAAGAATTATCTTTAATGAAGATTACTGCCAACTCATGTCTCAATGCACATCAATAAGGTTTCCAATTAATTCAAATAAGAATATTTTAATTAATAATATGCATGTACAATAAATTGAAAGTTAGAACCGGACGCATTTGAATGGATTCGGGATTTAAGAGATTACTTGAGACCCCACTCAGACATCAAAGCAAGAGTTCAACTGAAAGGGATTAAAATAGATGTCGAAATTCCAGCAAAGCGAACACCCCAGACAACTCAACAACATCCAAAACATGTCAAAAATGAACCAAATGAACCAAACAATCCATCTAACTGACCCATATTCGAGCAACACCAAACAAACAACACTACCCACCAAACGACGAATTCTAAACGAATAATCAACAAACAAAGAATTCATTTAATTATAGCTTTAAATATGATAAAGAATAAAACTAAATGCGATTTATTTAATTTAACAAGAAGAATAAGGTTAATTAGTAACATAATTAAATAAAAAGTGTTTATTTAATTAATCAGATATAATAAAGAAAAGTATGAATTAATTAAATAATTAAGATTATTTAATTAATAGAAGAATTAAAATTAAAGTGAATAATTAAATAATTAACATTATTTAATCATGACTATGGAGAATACAAATTATGAAGAATATGAAAGTTGCAGGCCTAAACCAAATTTCGGTGTCTACATTTGCCCCTCTTTGATACAATGTCATTTCGGCGTTGTGTCAAAGAAAATCGATAAAAAAAATGCCCCAATAATGCCCCAGTATGAGACAAGTGAAGGTATGCCCCCTCGGGAAAATTGACAAATTTCTGAAAAGTTCAAAAAAATTTGGAAATGCTCTCGATTAGTACATTGGATGGCCAGAAATGCAGTAGAGTTTGCAGAATGAAGTTTGGAAATGGGAGGGACAGGTACGTGATGATCAAAATTGAAAGTTAACGCGGCCAGTAGGAAAGAAATGACACCTAGGCCCTAGGTATATATAGGAATAGGGGTAAAAACCTATTCATTTGCACCCACCTAGCATAGAAATTGAGATTTTGCTCTGTATTTCTAGTGACGATGTCTCCAGTTCCGGCTACTCACCATCGCGCATACAAGATCCGAACATTCCAGAGACCAGTCAGCGCGGACCCCCCAGTATGGACCTAAAACTTTCCTTCTGAAATTTTTGATTTGCACGCATTTTAATGCATTTAATTCAATTTTTAGTCATGCGTCACTTTATCAATTCACCGCATTTGTGTGCGCGAACGATGCATGTGTATGCGGAAAACCACATCTGTAGTTTTACGTAGGCCAGTTTGCATAGGTAGTCCGCGATTCAACGCATTTGTTTATTTTTGAAACGCATCTAACTTTGTGCATCACATTTGCATTTAGAATAGTCGCATGTGATTATTGTGAAATGCATTTGAATTTTATGCAACGTAGCATTTATATTTCAACGCATTTGAATGTAGTGCAACGCATGTGATATAAGTAACTGCATTTGTGTAATAATGATGCATGTGAAGTTTATGAACCGCATATGTTAAAAAGTGACGCATCTGAAAAATAATGATGCATGTGCAAAATAATGACGCATTTGCATTTTATGTAGTATAGTCAGTTTGCACTAGAATAGATGATTGGGGCTGACATGAGGCATGTATAATGCCATTGTAGGTTGTATTAGACACGATTTATACACGGGAGTCGAGACCTACTACATTTTGATTCAGAGATAGCTTGTGGCTGGCAGAGTGACGAGTTCTATGGCATCTGGGTTTATTGCATGTGACCGATATGCCCCAGATTCGGGCGAATCAAGGACTATTGACAACGTTATGTGAGCGGTGGCACTCGGAGACATCATCCTTCCATCTACTGACTAGAGAGGCCACGGTTACCCTAGAGGATGTGTATAGGATCCTTAGACTACCTATTAGAGGCACACGGGTGGCATATGATACTTAGAGGGGTGCTGCCGAGATGTGTAGGTACTACCCCCATGTTGACATTAGACAGTTAGGGTTCGATGATTATGAGATTAGGTGGCGGGTGTTGGCCCAGAGGTATAGACAGTTGGGCTATCTATTGGCTACATTGATAGGCAGTATAGTACTTCCTGATCCCCGAGGTCATGGTTTTCCTGTGGGATGGGGGGAGATGCTAGTGGGCATGCTCGAGCGTCGAGTTGTGTATGCTTGGGGTTCCTGTGTACTTGGGATGTTATACTTCCATTTGCATGATATTGCCTACCGAGAGGCACAGTCAATGAGTTGTGGCACCACGCTCCTGATGGTATGGGCGTGGGAGCATATCGTGATCTTTCGGCCACCTACGATAGTTGATCTGCCACATGGAGTGCCTTACACCTTCCGCTATGCGGGGGCGAACACACAGCATCATATTGGAGATACAGGCTACTTCAGACATGCCATAGACACCATGCAGTAGTTTACCTGGAGGTCATACCTGGATTGTGAGGAGTGGTCAGATGAGGATGAGCACTTGCCATTTTGCAGACAGGCACAGTACTTAGTTGGATAGACAGTATCACATGTCCACATTATAGAGCGGCAGTTGCTAGATCGTGTCCTGCGGCGGTTTGGAGAGGTGCAGGATGTACCTAGAGGATGGGCAGAGTTTGCCAAATCATCACGAGAGGTCCCGCTATGGGGTCCAGAGATTCCAATGACCACAGCAAAGGCAGATATTGATGGATTATAGGCACTTCAATGGGGATGGAGAGATGGACCAGCAGACCCAGGGACCACAGTAGAGTATGATCAGTGGTGGGTAGCACACAGGCCGATCCCCTTGACAGACCCAGAGCAGCCAGCCTTGGTAGAGCGGCGAGGGATAGGTCCGCAAGGTAGACGGGGCAGAGGTAGAGGCCGAGGAGGTAGAGTAGGCTGTGGAGATGGAGGAGATGATGGGCGAGGTGGATGGCGTGGAGGCAGGAGAGGGAGACGTGGTCAGCGGGGACGAGGACCACCATTATCACCGATCCGTGAGGAGGGGCGAGGAGAGGAGGATGTGGCCATGCCAGATGTTGGGAGAGGTGGAGAGGAGGATATTGCTAGGGGGGAGAGGATGACATTGTGAGAGGTGGAGAGGAGGTGCAGCCGGCAGAGGCAGCCATCCCAAACATCCTGGCGGAGGAGGAGGCAGGTGCCGAGGAGGCAGGCAGAGAGGAGGCAGAGATTGATGCTCTAGGTTTGTTAGGTGCCTACCAGGAGGATGATGATGAGGATGATGATCATGAGAGAGAGATCTGAGATTAGATCCTGGAGGAGCTGGATGAGGAGGAGGATGGGAGAGTGAGGGACAAGCAGGAGGATACAGTGGCAGTGGATCTAGACACTAATACATTGTGTGCCCAGGTTTCGTCCTTGGATGAGTAGATGAGAGTTTTGATGGCCAAGAGGGACGCCTATCGGATGGAGAGAGACAGAGCTTTGATGGATAGGGATCAAGCTATAGCTCGGCGATAGGAGATTGAGCAAAGATTCACAGAGCTCAGGGCATTATGCACATGACCATCAGCTGCATTTGCCAGAGAGCTAGTCAGAGCTAGGGAGAGGGAGAGATACTATTAGGATCTGTATGAGGCAGAGATTCCACCAGAGAGACAGACTCCCAGTTTCTCAGTGGCACACAGTAGCAGGTCCTAGACCATGACCCACACGCAGACAGTTAGCATAGAGGGGGTGGAGCAGCCATGCAGAGCAGGTCCATATGACAGACCTCCCTCAGCTCAGAGATCATCGGGTTTTCATCATCATTCCCCCACACACTCCTGACATGATGGTAGTGGCAGTTCAGGATAGGGGTACTACTTGTGAGACATTGTATTTTGATATTATAGCCTGCGGGCTTCCATGTATTATTGATACATTATGACATTGTGATGTGACACAGTTGAGCGATATATATATATATATATATATATATATATATATATATATATATATATATATGATTTTGGTAGTGATTCTCATGATATGCATTTTTATTTATTGATTATGCAGTCCTTATTTGTACATGTGATGTTTATATGATATGCCTATATGATGGATGAGTATATGTATTTTATGATGTTTATGCGGCTAATGAGATAATGTTGATTCTATGTGATGTATGATTCCATATGATGTATGCAATTTATAATTATGAGATGTAATATGATGGTATATGTATGATACCGGCTACATATGATGCTATACAAATGTAATGTGATGCATGTATTTACAGGTGCTTTGTACATGGAATGCTTATGATATGTATTGTTTGATGATGATTGTTTAATATGCCATGATGATCTAAATATGAAATATGCCTATATGTATGTATTTTTCTAACATGTATGTTGATGCAGGATGATGTATAATGTTTTGTGTCACATGACTCCGTCATAATGCAAGAAAGAAGAACTGTTAGGGTGGAAAGATAGCTTGAGAAAGAACGAAAGATAAGAGATAGATGTTAGTATTAGCAATCTTCGATGTTTTGTTGTATCACAAAAGGTATTGCACTTTATCATCATTGGGCGGGACTAATACAAATGGAGAAAAACACCATGATATGACATAGATCAAGGTGTGCAAGTTCATCCACTTGCTAATAATAGACAGTCACAGACAAGGATTGTCATTAACTCATACTAAGGGCACAAGTTGCCCCAGTCTTTTTGTTAGGACAAACCACAAACAACAAAAAAAGTAAAAGATAGGTCATGAGACATCATTGCTCCTCTAAATCCTTCATGGGACATCCTTGAGGAAACTAGTAACATGACTCAAAAATCAAATGTAAAAGACAGTCGACAGACAACAATCAAAGAAAACATAATTCGATACATCGTTGGTTCTCTAAATCCTTCATGGGACATCCTTGAGAAAGCTAGTAACATAATTCCTAGTCATCAATTCAAGATAAATGATAAGATAAATAAGCCATAAAGTCAAAAAGCCAGTAAAAATATTTGCCAAAACTTGATCTATTTGTTTGATTTGTTTTGATTGATAAAATGATTGATTGATAGAGCCTGATGTCAGGAGATACACATACCGGATAAGACTGTGAGTCTGGTTTCGATGTTATGACTATCTATATAAGGCATGACAAAGCCTGGTTTCATAAAGACATGTATCGTATAAGATGTTGAGTTAGATGCCGTTGATGTGATAACCTATGTAAGGCTATGTTTGATTGTTTGACCTTGTCGATTATGCAGGAAGGACTCATCCTATATAAGACATAGATTGTTTTGATGATATCAGTATTCAGGAAGGACACATCTTGAATAAGATATAGGTTGATCTATTTTGGTTGTTTTGTTTGGCAAGTTGTTTGATTTGACTTAGAGACATTGCTGACTTGTTCACCTGATTGATACATGACTTGATACAATGTGTTGACAATTGACTGTGTGTGACGACAAACCCTAAAGGACTGACCTAGTGCGGCCTCGGGGGCTCATCGATTGATGGCCTTGCCTACGTTGTACACACAGAGACCTCGTAGTTCTACTTGACTTTGACTGGCAAGACTGACTACAAATAGAAGATGTGTGTGCTAGTGAATGTGACGAACCCTAATGGATTGACCTAGTGCGGCCTCGGGGGCTCATCGATTGATGGCCTTGCCTACGTTATACATAGAGAGACCTTGTAGTTCGACATGACCAATGACCTTGTCATATAGACATATGGATTAAATCATAAATTTATTCAGACAAACCTAATCGGACTGACCTAATGCCTCGGGGGCACATCGGTGGATGGCCTTGCCTATGTCCAGTCACAAAGGCAACATAGTTCGACAAACGACAAAGACTGATAAGTGCGACTGAAATTTGACTTTGTTTTTGGATTTTTGAAATATTTTGAGTTTTTTGTCCTTTTGAAGTTTTCTAATGTTTTTGTGTTTTTTCATGTCATTTTGTGATTTTTTTTGGATTTTTCTACGATTTTACGTCTTCAACATAGCCAATGTAAGAACCAATATGATGCATGTCAAGTGTTTGCCCCTAGTCGAGTATAAGACCAATTGATTATGAATAGGGTAAAATGGGGGATATGAAATGCACTCGATGTCAATTGTTCCAAGTTATGGGAAAGACTACCACTTATTATGAATGGATATACAAGCGATGGATACGAAAGATAAGGGATATGTGTAGGGATAGGTAGTATGTACATGGATAAGGACTATGTATAGGGTAGTGGACTATGTACAGGGTAGTGGTGTATGTACAGGATCGTGGACTATATACAATGATAAGGACTACATACAAGGTAGATTAGAATAATAGTAGACAAAGGAGCAGAGTTGAGTACACATGGCACCTGTTTGCCAAGTTTTCACCATGGTACCTATCCAAAGTGCCACCGAAGTGGTTTTCACTATTGGACGAATGATTTGTCTTTACTATTTTCTAGATTATCTAATATTTTTGGTGTTACCAAGATGCCTGTTTGCCAGGTTTTCACCTTGATAACGATTTTTTGTGATTTTCTAATTTTTTATGTATTTTTGCTAATTAAGACAAAGCTCTCAGAAGCTATGCGTAGAACCTCTTCAAATGCAGACTATTGATTGGTGAGGACAATGGTTTCCCTTTAGGAGTAGAGAGTTGGTATGCTCCTGATCCAAAAGCTTCTGTAACAATATAAGGTCCTAACCAGTTAGGTTCAAACTTTCTTGGTTTTTCTCTTTCCGCTTGATTCTTTGGGTTCTCCATTAAAACCAGGTCACCAATGTCAAAGTTTATGTTCAAAACCGTCCTGTTATAGCTACGACAAAGGCGATTATGATATGCTTGGAGATGGTCTAGTGCCTTCTGTCTTCACTCATCCAGGAATTCTAGCTCATGGAGTCTCGATAGTCGGTACTCTTCATCATCAATGTGGCCTTTCAGGGATACCCTTAGGGAAGGAATCTCGACCTCAATAGGTAGAATAGCTTCAGAACCAAATACAAGTGAATATGGAGTAGCACCAGTGGGAGTACAGATACTTGTGCAATAAGCACATAAGGCCGGGTTAAGCTGTAAATGCCAGTCACGACCAGCATCATTGGCAGTCTTCTTGAGGATTCTAATGACGGTCTTGTTAGATGCCTCTGCTTGGCCATTACCTTGTGGGTAGTATGGAGTGGAAAGGTGATGTTGGATATGAAATTCATCACACAGGTGGCAGACTTCTTGGTTCTTAAATGGGCAGCCATTATCAGTGATTATGGACTGAGGGACACCATATCGACAGATGATATAGTTGAGGATAAATCTAGAAATCTGTGTGCCGGTAATGTATGCCATAGGAATGGCTTCAATCCACTTCATAAAGTACTTAGTGGCAGTGATAATGAACTTGTGTCCATTAGATGATGTGTGGTGGATCTTACCTATGAGGTCGAGTCCCCATTGGGAAAAGGGCCATGGTGATGTGATAGGACAAAGCTCTTGTGTTGGGGCATGTATCAAGTCTCCATGAACTTGGCATTGGCAACATTTCGTTACAAAAACATATGAGTCTTTTTCCATAGTAGGCCAGTAATAACCCAATCTCATAATCTTTTTGGCTAAGGTAGGACCGCTAGAATGGGAACCACATATACCCTCATGCACCCAACGCAAGGTTGCTTGTGCTTTAGTAGAATCAAGACATCTCAGTAGGGTATTATCTAAGGCGCATCTATATAGGGTGTCTCCGAGGATGGTGTATTTGGCTGACTTGCGGAGGAATGTCCTACGTTGGTTATTGGATAGGCCAGTGGGTATGACTTCGGCATGAAGGTAATCATAGATTTATTTGTACCATGGGGAATCAGGACCAACAATGTCACACACCATTTCAGAATCTGGGATATCGTAGGCTGGGACCAAAAGCTGTTCTACCAAGAACTCAAACTTAGGAACGTTGTTAGGAATGTCAAGAAGTGATGCAATTGTAGCCATAGCGTCTATTGCCCTGTTTAAAACATGAGGTATTTGATGAAATTTGACTTTGTCAAAGTACTCTTTAAAGCTATCAGCCATGTGCTTGTATGGAGCAAGCTTCTCGTCTTTAGTCTCATAATCATCATTTACCTGTCTGATTACTAGTTGGGAATCACCATATACCTGTAGGTTCTTAATTTTCCACTTGATTGCCATGCGTAACCTTGTGACTAGAGCTTCATATTCTGCCATGTTGTTAGTGCATGGGAATGCAATCCTGAATGACTTAGGGATGGAATCACCCTGTGGTGTAATAAAAAGTATACCAGCCCCTGAACCATGATTTGTATGTGAGCCATCAAGTATAGTTTCCATGTTATGTTTGTGTCAAATGTGAATATGAACTCATTAGGAAATTCTGCAACTAATGGGTGATCTGCATGTATGGGTGCGTCAGCTAACTGATCAGCAATGACCTATCCTTTAATAGCTTTTCTTTCTACATACTGGATATCATACTCACTAAGTATCATAACCCATTTGGCCAGTCGCCCTATTAATGCTGCCTTGCTGAGAAGATATTTCAGAGAGTCTATTTTAGCAATCAACATTGTTTGATGGTTTAGCATGTAGTGCCTCAGTTTTTGGGTAGCAAATACTACTGCAAGACAGGCACGTTCAATGTTACTGTAGTTGAGCTCATAACCTACCAAAGTCAGACTGATATAATAAACTTCCCTTTCATGACCTTCATCATCATTCTGTGCAAGCAATGCTCCAAGTGATGAATGGGTTGTCGTAATATAAAGAATCAATGGTCTTCCTTCAATAGGTGGCATTAAGACAGGTGGTGTGAGTAAATATTCTTTAATCAGTTGAAAAGCTTCTCCACACCTAGCTGTCCATACAAAGGGTACTCCTTTCTTAAGTAGATGTTGAAAAGGATGTGTCTTATCTGCTAATTGCACTATAAATCTTCTGATGGATTGCAGTCTTCCTTGTAGTGTCTGTAGTTGACTAAGATTAGTGGGTGGAGGCATGTCTATGATTGCTTTTACCTTAGCCGGATCCACTTCAATGCCTCGTCTAGAAATGATGTAACCTAATAGCTTTCCTGACTTGACTCCAAACACACATTTCTTTGGATTGAGTCTCACTTTATACTTTTCTAACCTCTGAAATATCTTGTCTAAAACCTGTAGATGTTCTGCCCTTGTCTTGGATTTTACAATAAGGTCATCGACATAATCCTCCATACAAGTGTGTACTAGATCATGAAAGATAGTAGTCATGGCACATTGATAGGTGGCTCCTGCATTCTTGAGTCTGAAGGGCATAACATTCTAGTAATACGTTCCCCAAGGACAAGTGAAAGCTATCTTAGGTTAGTCTTCAGTTGCAATTCTAATCTGGTTATATCCTGAAAATCCATCCATAAGGGACAACATCTCATATCCTGTTGTCATGTCAACTATCATGTCTATGTTAGGTAAAGGGAAGTCATCCTTAGGACAAGCCTTGTTGATATCTCTAAAGTCAGTGTAGATGAAGATGCTCCTAGTTGGTTTAGTGACTGGTACAAGATTGGAGATCAATGGTATAGTCGATAGATCACGATGAAACCAATCTAACAACTTCTTGAGTTACGCCTTGACTAATAAAGCAATTTATGGATGCATTTTTTCAACTTCTGTTTCAGCGGTTTTGTTTGGTTGTAAGGGAAAATGATGCAGAACAAGGTTAGGGTCTAACCGACATGTCGACATATGACCAAGCAAATTTATCTATTATCTACATTACCCAAGCGAAGTCATGGAACATGCGGCTTCTCTTAGTCAGCCTGACGCAAAAGGTAAACTAGTCGAGGGGATTCTCTTTTGTTATGTTGACTTCTGAAGTTCTTCAATGAGATGGTGACTTTCTATGCAGCGGGAGAATGTTCAAACCTCCATCCTTAGGTGCCTGGAGGTTTTTACCGCCGGATCGTCCTTTCTTTTACTTTTTCATTGTCACAAAGGTGCCTTTTAGGTTTCACCTAGAGACTCATCCTTTTTATTTTGTTTATTCTTTTTCTCATTTTTGTGACTGGAGGGTTGAACAGATTCCCAAAAATATGCTTTGTTGTCCAAGTCAATGGTAAAACCAGCCTTATGATCCCCGTTAGGTATTCCTTCTCGTAATCCCAAGAACTCAGCAATTGCTTCGTCGTTCTCAAAAGTGTCTAAGACGGGCGCGTCTTGTTGATCCAAATCAATGAGCTGGGGATAGACTAAGGGCATGTCATCGTCGGAGTTATCAAAGTCTAATGGGTCAAGGTAAAGATCGAATTATTTATGTGATTACAAAAATCTTGTACCAGGTCCATTTTTCTCTTAGGTTTTAGTCTAGGTGGATGGATAGGTGGACCTAAGGCCAAGGTTTGACTATCGGTAACAGGTGATTCAGGTTGCCAAGAGGTAGGATCAAGTGATTCCCAATAGTAGTGTTTAAACCATTCCTCTTTTGTCATTTTCTTTGGTGGACAGGAATTTAAGGGATTGGGTGAGGAACTAATCATCAAGTCAAGTTCTCCAAATAACTTGTCAAGGTCCATGGAAGAAGTAGAGGATAGGGAATCCCACTCATAATCATTAGAGTCGGGGGAGTTACAATGATATTGGTCCACTCGTTCGTGAGATATCTTAATATCTTCTAAAGCACGTACTTCCTTAAGTAAGGGTAATGGGGTACTAGGAACGCCAATCTGAATCGGTTGAAACCCTAGCCCTACTCCTTTTGGCCACTGAGAAACAAATATTGGTTCAATTCTGCCATCTTGGTTTAAGTCTAAACCACTTTTTCCATCATATCCTTTGCTTTGCATAATTTTGAAACCCTTTCCATATAGATTTGTAGGAATATGAGAAAGTAAGAGTGGTTTCTCATCATCTTCCTTATACAGCTAGGAAGTGACATCTTCTGCATCTACAACCTCTTTGCTTAATTCACCCCATTTAGTAAAAGTTGTTGTGGGAGGAATATGTATAGTGATCATAGACTGTACCCTACCTATAGGAGGTAAACCATATGACTTAGGAGGAACCAAATGGCTAACACAATAAGAAGTCCTCATGTAATACTCTCCACAACCCTTGTCTTAGATCTCAACCCTAGGAGTGGTAGGAAGTGAGGGTGAAATAGATGTTCGAGTGAGTGTTGATGGATCAACATAAGAGGATGAATTGGATGATGAGGCCTCTTGGTTCATTGGCACTTGACGTTGGGGGATCTCTTTTAGATTGGTACAATATTGAAATGGATCAGGATCACCATCTATAGTTATTTACACATTACCATTGTAAAATTTAAGACACTATTGATGCATTGGAAGGAATAAAGCCTTCATGGCATGAATCCATGGTCTAAATGAGAAGGTTATAAAGGAAGGGTGAGAATCCGGGCCACGGAACTTTGTCTCCATTACTCACCCGGGGACCAATTGATAGGAAGTGTTACCACCTTTGATTTTTTGTTCCTCATCATCATAAGCTTTTATGACAATACTTTTAGTCTTGTCTACGCATGCTTCTGAGATACCCAATGCCTTAATTAGTTTTAAAGTGCATAGATTTAACCTTGCTCCTCCGTCTACCAAAACTCGTCTAACCTTGGTGTCATCAACAAGGACTTCCAGATGTAAAGGATCATTATGGTGGATCTTTTCAGTTGCATAGTCTTGTTTAGAAAATGTGGCATGGTGATTATTGGTCAAGTAGCCCACCATTTCTTGGAAACGATTGACATCAAGATCATTAGG
>VDFB02373365.1:8600855-8643725 GCA_007258455.2 Sequoia sempervirens | reverse complement strand
GTAGTCAGATGTTTAGATATGTGGTTTAAAGCTTATGTGGAGAAAAGAGATCTATGTCATTGATGTAAAAGGGGGAGAAGATTCATGTGAAAAAATTTGTGGGAAGAAGAGTCATGTGAAAGAGTTGAGGAGAAAAGAGTCAGAATCTAAGGGGGAGAAAGTGCTAAGAACAAGTTGCATTGATGGTGTTTTTCACATCATGTGTTTCCATCAATGCCAAAGGAGGAGATTATTGAATGTTGCTGATATGTGATTGTCATTGATGTTAACACTATTGGCATTAATGTCTTAAAGGTTGTATATGTCAAGGATATTGAGAAAATTGTAATGGAATAAGTTGCAGGTTGTCAATGATACATTGAAGTTCAGTCTGTTGGTTAGCTTAGTACGTTGATGATCAGAGGTTGTGGATTAAAGGGTTTGTTTTTGAGTATATCTAGTTTATCCATGTTAAGTTTCTGAGATCCACATGAAGATTTGATTGAGTTATGAGTAGTTGTGTTCTGACAGTCATTCTGTTGCTTTAGTTGGTGTTCTTGAATGAAGATGATGTGATTATAGTAAGTTCAGTTGTTGTGAATACTTCTTTGGTGATTCATGATGTTTGTTGATGTTTCTAGATTGTTGTCTATCTATGTTGCATGTTTGCATTGATTGTTGTGCTCACGATTGGTGATTTTCTCTTGTGTGTTCATGTTTTTCATGTTCATGAATGACAAGGTGATGGTAGCGTGTTGTGGATCTTCGTGGAACATTTTTTGAAGGTTTTTTGTGTTCAAGGATTTTTTTTAGGGTCTTCATTATGTTGTGGCTGACATTGGTTGATTTGCATTGAAAATTATTTATTGTTTTGGGCCGACAATTTGCATATGTTTTATTATTTTTTTGGAGCTGACATGTAGCGATGTAATATCTTGTTGCAAATATACATAAGTGATTGTTTATTCCATTTGAAGGCATGCATGTATGAGATGTGCGAATAATGTCCTAATCATTCGAAGGTAGAAGCAGAGTGTGAAGAAGAGTGAGCAGAGTGTGAAGAAGTGTTCATGTGCTTAACCAAAATTGTAATCAGGCATTAGCAAATGCTATTATCTAAGTTCAAAATCCCGCGGATGTAATCCGAATGTTTTTGTAAGACAGTGTTTCTTCATTTGGGAAGTAAGCCTTGTTGTATTTGAGTAGTGAGCTCTAGGTAGTGTGCCTGAATGCATGTGTATTCCCCATTTATTATTCTTTATACTTTTAACAGGGTATAATCTTGTGGACTGACCTCCATCATGTTTTTTCCCCTAATAGGGTTTCCACATAAAATAATCTTGGTGTTGTGTGTTTCTGATGTGTTGATTGAGTAGTGAGCTCTAGGCAGTGTGCTTGAATGCATGTGTATTCCCCATTTATTATTCTTTATACTTTTAATAGGGTATAATCTTGTGGACTGATCTCCACCGTGGTTTTTCCCCTAATAGGGTTTCCATGTAAAATAATCTTGGTGTTATGTGTGTTTATGATGTGTTGATGATTTATGATTTCATGATTATTAATCAAATTTGAGAATAAGGTTAATAAGTTTAAATTTATGTGACAACTGATTCGCACCCTCCCCCTCGTCTGCCCTTGTGTTGCCAACATCTTCTACCGAGGAGCTTCCAATGACCTCATTGGCCGCACCCTTGCTTCTTTCATAAGATCACATAAGCAAGCTAGAAAAGAGAAAGAACTAGACCAAGGCTACTGAAGATTGGTTTCTATAGGTGATCTAAAATGGTGACATGGGCATTCGCCATGCCGTCCAAATAGTTAATAATTTTCAGGAAGTACAAAGCAACTCGAAGGCACAAATAAATTTTGTACTGATTTCCTAGAGTTGTATAGGATTACGTATCCTAAGCTTGAGGTTATCCTCAAGAAGCCCAAGAATACTTGGGAGAAGGAGATGGCCTTGGCAAATGATGACCATTGGCTGGTCAAAACATGGAAAATGGGCCTAGACCACAGAAGAGAAGTCTTGGAGTAGGTGTTCCATGAAGTAGAGCATGACTCAGAGTGGGTCAAAGAACATAGGGCAGATTGTGAAGAATATTTGAAGCTCATGATGGATTATGACATGTCTATCATCAAGCTAGACCTCAAGAAGATAAGGTCGTATTTCCATAAGAAGATGGAGAACAGGGCTATAGATTCACTAACACCAGATTTTATGAATTTTTCCGCCTGAGTCTTCACCCAATCAGAACAAGTGATTAATAATATGCCGAAGTGTATAAAGAATTGGGAGCTGATCACTAGCAAGTCCAAGAAATTGACCTTCCAAGTGCTCCAATTTGACATCCTAGAATGGAATAAACTTCAGGCGCTAATAGGCAAGTTCGTGGGGTATGCCACTGTGAAGAAGAATGAAGGAAAGCTTTTCATTGATGATGAGTTTCTCACTATGTAGCTACAACAAAAGGGCAATCAACTAGAAGACAAAATGCTACAGTGACAAGGCACTAAAGGACAAAATAAGGAAGAGACAATGAAATGTAATTTTAAATTGTAAAATATTGGGGGTAGGTGAAACCCTAATTTGTAGTGAATCTTGGCCATTCATTTTGCTTTTTGAAACTATAAATAGGGGGTCTCCTCTCATTTTAAAAGGGAGAGTTGAGTTGTTGTAAAGACATGTTGCTGAAATTCTAATAGAAATTCATTGATTTTGGTGAATTCTTGAGTTTCCTTCATGTTTCATGATTCATTTCCTCATAGTTAATAGATTTGAGTAGATCTAGTTTGTTGTTCTATGTATTTTTACATGCTTTAGTAGTTTAGTAAATTCTATTCATTGATCCTGAAGAATTCTGCTGTGTTGATGCCCTTCCTTGTTCATGCTTTTTACTATTTGTTGATGATAAATAGCAGTGTAAAGCTAGTATGAAATAGATTTATTGCTGCACTCAAATTTCATCTTTTATTCATGCTTTATGGTGAATGAATAGTTGAAAATCTGTAGACCTTAGAAGATAATACTAGTTTCATGATACTATTAGTTGATCTAGTTAAGTGGAACTTAGTTTTAGGAAGGATGTCCATTGTAGAATCCTCCATTATGACTATTCATTAGTAGTTGTAGGTCTAGGAACTTCCTCCTTTCCCTTCCCTTTTGAAATTTATTTGAAATAGTAATTTAGGCAAAGTTTAGGCATCATTGTAAAGCCAAATCTGATGGTAAAAGTGGAGTTTTAAACCATTGTTTTGAACTTGCAACAATTGCAGATAAACTTAATCATCTTAGGAACTCCATTCAAAGAACTAATCTCCCTCCAACTTAACATACATAAGACTACCCTATGATTACCAACAAATCACATGAACCAACTGAGACATTTCAAGCAAGTCATGACCTGACACTCGAGAGACCTTGAGGTAGTTTTCTGAAACTTGTTTGTAGGAGATTGCCTTTCAAGAGAGGTGATGCAATTATGAATTACTTGTGTTGAGTAGGTGCAAAAACAACCATCAACACATTCTTTTGAAAATCGGAGATCATCTAATGCATTATTTTAATGCATTTCAATTGCGGCAAAGGCATCCAACATACTAGTTTACAAATGAGGTCATAGAAATCTTTCGACAATGCAAGTTTTAAGAAAATAGGTTTTATCTAAATAATTTATAATGTCCCTACACAAATTTTCATAGTTCCAGGTGTCCCAGTTTTCCCACAATGAATTTTCTCTATTTGGGCCGCAATCGAAATTAAATTTTCACTCACTTCCTAAAGTTTAAAATGTAAATATTTAAAACATTTGCATTATTTTAAATATTTGCAAGCATAAATTGTAGGTGAAAAAAGGCATTTTAGGGAAAAATTAAATATTTCAAAGCTTTATAAAGTCTTAATTTTAATAAAGCTTGCTTTCCCCTTTATTGTGGAGGCTTATGCTCACGACAACAGAACGTCATGCTGAAGCAGGGAGAATGTTGGAAGCCCTGTTTGGGGTAGATTTTGATCTACAATTTCTATTGCAATGCAGATTGATGTGTTTCCTTCCTCTTGGAGGTCTTTCTGAAGCATTTTGGGTAGACAGAAGCAAGTATTGTTGTAGGATGAACAACTCTCATGTTTTTGGCTTTATGGCAAGATTTTAGGGGCTGTTATTGGCTCAAATTTTGTTAGTGTGAAAGGGGTACTTTATCTAACTAGTTCATTCTTAGCTAGTTCTCCACTAAAGTCCTCTTCACACTAGCTTAAATTTACATAGGGATAAGGTAGTTGAGCCTTTAATGACATGACTTGTCACACCTCATAAGATGCCAACACTTGTCATAATCTGGTTGCATCCATCTCCTCCCTTGGCCTATATAACCAAGGCATTTCCTTTGTAATTCTCAATTCTCAAGCTCAATATAGCTTTGCATTCTTGAGAGGAATACAATTTATTCCTCCTCACATTTCTAGTTTTGCTTTCCTCTAGTCATTAGATTCCTGGTAGGCTAGTTAGCAAATCTCACATGGTATCATAGCCAAATTTGAGTTGTGTGTTAGCATTCCTTTAGGAAATCTGAGAGTGTTGAGAAAAACTGAGTATGCTCTTCTCTTGCATCCTCGAATGATCTGGAGAATCAGAAAGGTGTGAAAAAATATTAGTTTCTAGGGGGTTCATATATTGACTTGTCAGTTATAGGTCTATTGAAGCTTCTTGGAGTGATTATGAGCTCACCATTGAGTCAAGAGCAGTTGAGACATTCAAATCTACCCTTTGTTTCGCTTGAAAGGGACACCAAATGCTAGATCTGCAACAATTTCAAGTAGGAGGTTCATAGCTAGATCCAACAAGAAGCCATCATTTTAGAGCATTTTGGGTCAAATTCGACCCTGCCATTGTGCTTAGAAGGCTTGAAAACCATAAAATTGACTGTCAAAATGTTGATTTTGGACAAAGTTGCCAGGGAAGACAATTTTTTTTTGTCCAAATAACCATAAATAATATTTTTTATTTTAAAATAAATATATTTTATGATATTGCTATCAGGATTCAACCGTGTAGTTTTGAGTCAAACTCATTGACCCTAATATATTTTATTTTGTTTAAAATAAAAATCATTTTATTTGTTTTGTTTGTTTTTTCAAATAAAAATATATTTTTGATTTTTTTTAAGAAAATTGCAAATAAAAATTTGCAAAAATCTCTTTAATTATATGTTTTTTGATTTTTTGAAAAACAATTAAAATATATATATTTATTTCTTTAAAATAAAAATAAAATCAAGAATTAAAATTTTAAAATAAACAATTTTTTTAAAAAAAAAATCTTTAAAAAACAAAAAAACAAAATAAGGCAAATTTACTTGCTGCAGTCAGCTTCTTTTTAATTTTTGTAAAAACAAATTATATTTGTTTAATTTTTGTAAAAACAAATTATATTTGTTTATAAATGCATTTTATGCATTATCCCATGCAAACTTAAACTTGATCGGGCTCCGAGCTTCGTGCTCACAAGGTGGTGCACACGAATCTCGGCCTTCGGGCTTCTATTTTTTATTTTAAAATTTTTTTCCTGCAAAAAAATTGAACAAATCCGTTGCCTTCTTAAAGGTTTTTTAATTTTTTTAAAAACGTTTTTTTAATATTATTTAGAATATTAATACATGTAACTTTTTTTAAAAAGTGCATCTGTAATTAATTTTACCGACGATTTTTAATATTTAAATATTAAAACCAATTTTTTTTCAACTAAATTTTTAAATGTGGTGACACATTTAATAATTTTTTTAATATTTTTTAATAAAAAATATAAATATCTCAAAGTCACTAAATTTGGAGGAAGATTTAGCAGCAACCAAATTTGGCGGTTCATTATTTTTATCTGGTAGGTTACTAAATTTGGTGGAGGTCCAAACTAGTTGGCGGACATGTATATTTGGCGGACCACTAACTTTGGCGGTAGGTTTGCTATTTTTGGCAGAAGTTTTACACAGCCTCTCTCCATTGATGCATTGGTTTTTCAAGGCCAACTTTGACAACTCATAACTCGAGCTCTCGACCTCCAAATTCAGTGCAATTTTTTTTGATTTGGGATAATTTTTCGTGCTCTATTCATTGGTGAAGATGGATTTAGATTTTGGTTCACAAATTTTTCAGAAATTTCTGATTCTCAGGGATGACTCCTCACCATTCTAGTTTTGCAAACTTCAAAGTTGCATAACTTTTGCATACAACATTGGATCAAGCTGATTATTTTTTTGAAAGTGCATGATTTTTCATGGAATTTGAATTGATGCTATTTATTTTGTATGAAATTGTACCAAATATATACTTTCAGCACATGCTCATTTCTTGAGGAATTGTAAGAGCATTGAAATCCAAAAAATCTGTAACTGCACTAGATATAAAGTGCCAAATCATTTTTCTTTGGGGGGGTTCTTTGATTGAGTAAAGAAGGGGGTGTCTCTTGTTGTCTTTGTGCTTGACCATCTCTCATACTTTGTGCTCTATTTTTCCTTCACTATGGGTACATTTAAGTTTCCATTGCTCACACCATACAACTACAACACATGGCATCAAAAATCATGGAATGCCTTAATGCAATTAGGATATACACCTTATGTTGAGAAGAAGGTAATTGAACCCACAAATGATAAGGAAAAACTACTTTGGATGTTTGAACATACAAAAGCTCTTGGTTGCCTAAGGAGTTTTGTTTCTCTTGATATAATGTTTCAGATTGAAGCATGTAAAGATTCACATGATGCATGGGACAAATTAAAAACTCTCTATGGTACAACTGATGAAGTTCATGGTTATCAAATTGATAATGAACTAATGGGTCTTGATCCAAAGTCTTTTGATAACATCCAGGATTATGTAACAAAGGTCAATGACCTTAGAGCACAATGTAAATCATGTGGCTTAGAGAAGAAAGACATTCAACTTGTCTATAACACTCTAAATAAACTTGGACCTGAATTTGCAGCTTTTGTCTCTAACTTTCATACTCATAGGTTGACAATGGGATCCACATTTACTACACCTTCTTTTGCTTCATTTTCTGAAATGTTAATGCAAGAACAAGGTAAGCTTCTTTCAATGGGTCTTCTCAAGCCTTCACATTCACAAGCTTTGATGGTTGGTCAACCAAAGGGTTAGAAAGCATCAAGGAAACTTGACAACAAACAAAAGTAGTTCAAGAAGAAGTCACAAAGAGATCAAGCACAATCATCTTCAACAAAAGTTTACTCCAACTCCTCTTCAAAGGGGAATTTTCAAAAGAAGGAAAGGCCAAGTTGTAGCTATTGCAAAAAACCTGGTCATGAGGAGCATTCTTGTCATAAGAAGCAGATCAATGAGTTAAAGATTAATCTTAAAAGGAACAACATTAATATGCCTTCTTCTATTGCTCAACAATCCTCTACTCCTTCCAAATCAGGTAAAGGGAAAACACATGCACTTGTTGCTATTATTGATTCTTCAAAAGAGTGGATTCTTGACTTAGGTGCGTCACATCACATGGGTTCTAGTAAATAATAGTTTTCTTTGTTGGAGCTTTGTTCTATGCCCCACATTCTCATTGGGGATGATTCTCTAGTGGATGTAATTGGGAAGGGTTCAATTGATATTGGAAATGGTACATTTGAGGATGTCCTTTGCATGCTTGATCTGTTAGCCAACCTTCTCTCCGTCTACAAAATCACTCAGAATGGTAGAAAAGTTGAATTCACTTCAGATTCTGTCAGCATCAGGAATCTTGAAGATAATGCATTCCTTGTAGTTGGTAAGGCCAATCATGAGTCTCGCTTGTATGCTTTCTCTCATTTTGTAGCTGATTCACATTCAACTGCATTACTCACCCATTAAAATGTTGTGAGCAAACTATGGCATGAGCGGTTTGGCCATCTCAACTACCGCTATCTTCAACAACTTAGCAAACAAAATATGGTCACGGGTCTTCCTCAAATCAATTTTTTAGATGGTGTATGTTCAGGTTGTGCCTTGGGAAAACATCATGAGGAGAAGTTTGACAAAGGGAGGGCTTGGAGGGCTTCAAAAGTCCTTGAACTGGTTCATAGTGACTTGGTGGGTCCTTTTCCATCATTATCTTTAAGTAAGGCTCGCTATTTGCTCACCTTCATTGATGACTATTCCAGATACACATGTGTCTACTTTCTTCAACACAAAGGAGAAGTCTTTGATAGATTTCAAGAGTTTAAGGCTTGTGCTGAGAAGCAATTTGGAAAGTATGTCAAAATTCTCCACACTGATAATGGTAGAGAATATGTGAACCATCGATTTGAACAATTATGTACTCTTGAAGAGATTGATCTTCAACACACTATTTCCTACACACTACAACAAAATGGTGTAGCTGAGAGGAAAAATAGGTCCTTGAAAGAGATGGCTGGTTGCATGATCCATGCTCGCTCCCTTGCACCTGCATATTGGGCTGAAGCTATCAACTATGTTGCTCACATCCAAAACAGAGTTCCACATAAGGCATTAAAGGGCATCACTCCCTTTGAAGCTTGGTGTGGAAGGAAACATGTTGTGGGTCACTTTAGAGTTTTTGGCTCCCCAACATGGGCACATATTCCTTCAGAGAAGTGCAAGGCCTTGGAACCTCAGAGTCATCCTTGTATCTTTATTGGTTACCCTGATGGTGTCAAAGGATATTGGCTAATGGATCCTATCACACATGAGCTCTTCATTGAGCGTAGTGTGCATTTTGAGGAAAAATATTCTAGCTCATCCTCTACTCTTCCTTCCTCCACAGTGGATTTCGAGGATTCTGACATTGAGGATTTTCCTCAAGCTTCCTCGAGTCGTCAAGTTGATCATGAGATTTCATCTTCCTCTTCAGAGAGTTTGGAATCTCCTCTTGCATCCCCTACCATGCCTCGTTGGGCTCACCAAACACTTGTGTCTGCAGGAGATCTTGTTGGGGATCCTTCAAATACAACGAGGACTCGATCACATCATCAAGACATTCCACATTCCTACATCGCCACAACTTTAGATCCACAGTCATTTCCTGAAGCATCTGGTATTGCTGAGTGGGATTCTGCAATGGAGGAAGAGTACAACTCTTTAATGCGGAATAAAACATGGGATATTGTTCCACTTCCTAAGGGAAGGAAATTGGTCTGGTGTAAGTGGATCTATCAAACCAAATTTGTAGCGGATGGCTTAGTTGACAAGTATAAAGCACGACTTGTGGCCAAAGGTTTCTCTCAAGTACCAGGTATTGACTACACTGAGACCTTTTCCCTCATTGCCAAAATGAACTCCATTCACTTGCTACTTGCTATTTTTGCAGCTCATGGTTGGGTTGTACATCAAATGGATGTGAAGGATTCATTCAAGATTCTTCAATGGTTTGCAAACTAAAGAAGTCTCTCTATGGCCTCAAATAGGCTCCATGAGCTTGGTATGCCAAAATGGACTCCTTTCTTCTCTCCATTGGGTTCTCCATATGCCACTCCGATCCAAATGTCTACATCTTGTGATAGGAGGATGCTCTTCTCTTCTTGGATCTCTATGTTGATGACTTGATTGCCACTGGGAGCACTTCATCCATCATCACAACTGTGAAGAATGTTTTGCATGATAGATTTTCTATGACCGACTTAGGTATTTTGCACTACTTTCTCGGGATCGAGATCACTCAATCCTCTCTCGGGATCTCACTTGCACAACCAAAGTATGCTCTTGATCTTTTGTCACATTTTCATATGGCTGATTGTAAGCCTGCACCAACTCCCTTTCTATCTGGAGTTAAGCTTGAGGCCAAATGTTCCACACCACTAGTTGATGCTACTTTGTATTGTGAACTTGTTGGTAGCCTCATCTACTTGACTCATACTTGCCCCGACATTTACTTTGCAGTTGGCATTGTTTCACGCTTCATGATGGAACCACATGAGCTTCATTGGAAAGTTGCCAAATGCATCTTACACTGCATCTAGGGCACTCATCGATATGAGATTCACTATGCTGTAGGAACAAGTTCAGACTTACTGGGATACACAAATTCTGATTGGGCTGGTGATATTGATGACCGCAAGTCCACATCCGGCTATAGTTTTCACTATGGTTCTGGCCCCATTTGTTGGCAGACCAAGAAGCAACATGCCATTGCTCTTTCTTCTACTGAGGCTGAGTATAGGGGGGCTATCAATGTGGCCACTGAGGCTATTTGGCTTTAAAATATTCTCACTAAACTTGGTATCACCTTTTAGAAACCACTAGTCATCTATTGTGACAACCAGAGTGCCATCTAGATCTCGAAGAACCCGATCCATCATCAACGCACCAAACACATCGAGATCCATATGCATTTTCTTCGGGAGTTGATTTAGGAGCAGGTCATTGATTTGCGATATTGTCCTACAACAGATCAAGTTGCAGATATATTCACCAACCCTTCACTAAGAGCAAGTATGTTCATATTTTGTCTCTCTTAGGGGTAAGGAACATCTCTTCTGGAGGGGTCACTTAGACCTTTTTCATTCACCCTCTCATGGGCAGGAGTTTTTTCCCACTGGGTTTTCTCCTTGTTTATCATTGAGAGTTATTATGTACATGGGTACCTCATCAGGCCTAGTTGCCGGGACCCATTATGCATCTTTCTATTGTATACTTCTCCCTAAGTTGCACTTAAGGGGGGTGTTAGTGTGAAAGGGGTACTTTATCTAACTAGTTCATTCTTAGCTAGTTCTCCACTAAAGTCCTCTTCACACTAGCTTAACTTTACATAGGGATAAGGTGGTTGAGCCTTATGACATGAGTTGTCACACCTCATAAGATGCCAACACTTGTCATAATATGGTTGCATCCATCTCTCCCCTTGGTCTATATAACCAATGCATTTCCTTTGTAATTCTCAATTCTCAAGCTCAATATAGCTTTGCATTCTTGAGAGGAATACAATTTATTCCTCCTCATATTTCTAGTTTTGCTTTCCTTTAGTCATTAGATTCCTGGTAGGCTAGTAAGCAAATCTCACAAAATTGCTACTCCATGGTTTGAAATCATCCCTTGACCATTCCTAATGCTTGGGCAGAGTTTTTAAGTAGAGTGATTTAATGCTGTCATAAGAGGAGAGAAACAAGAGAGAGGGGATTGGTGGGATGGCTCGTGGTGGGCCTGAAAAAAAGTTTTTAAAGGAAAAACATTAAAATATAAGTTGTGAAAGGGTTGAGCACTCGAGGAACAGATTAATGCCTTTCATTTTTTTAAAAAAAGGGGCAAATATTTTAAAATGAACTGCAATAGAAAAGGCATAGAGAAAAAAATCTTATTCCTAGTGAAAAATTTAAATTCTTCACCGCCTAAGAACAAATTTTAAATATAGGGTGGAATGTAATGGCACTAGTAAAATTTATTTTTGCTTGATAAAGTATTCTTTTTACTATTTTAAAAGCTTTGAGTGAAAAATACCAAATGGTGAAGATAGGGATATGGGTAAATTTTTCTTGAGGAAAATTTTAAATGGGAAAATATTTTAAATGAAATATTTAAAATATTATGGGCATGGGTAAGTTTTCTATTAAGCTCGATAAAGTGAATCAAATCATTCACTTTATAAATGAAGGTCTTGTTTGCTAGGCAAATATTAAAAGGAGAAAATATTTTTCACGGGTAAGGCTCATTTTCTATTGTGAAAAGACAAAAAGAGCAGAGTAAAAGGTTTTATAGAGGAACAAAATATTGGCAGCCTGGTTAAAATGAAGTGAAGATTTTTCAATGAAATGGTAAAGACTATTTGTTTTTAGCTGCAGGGTAATTGAAGAGTGACAAACTTTTACAAAATTTTTTATTCTTTCACAAATAAATATTTTCAACTAAGGAGCATAGAGGAATGATGGCTCATCATGATGGGAATAATTTTTTGTTTGAGGGAAAGTGAGTGTGGGAGGTGTGAATCAAAGTCCACGTTGAAGATTCTTCAAGTGCTGAGAGGCAGTTATTGATCAATGAAAGATGAAGGATCTAGGTGTCAATTGCAGATAGTTTTTAGGGCTTCCTCTTCTTCTTGTTATTCTCATTCTTTATGATTTTGTAAGGGTTCTGAATTTCTGGTTTAGGAAAAGAAAATAGAAAATGCTTAGCTGGGAGATGGAATTTTGTGTACAGTGAATGAATGTACAAATTTCTATAGCAGTGTAAATTAGTTTGAACATATTAATGAAAATATTGTAGAAGTTGTCTCCATTTTGTATTTTCAAATTGCATATGGATTAAATATATCAAGGATATGTTGATTTGTCATTGCAATTTTTTTGCAATTGTGTGATTTGTGTATGAGTTTCTTCAAGTAAAGAATTAAATTCTGTATGCAGATTACTATGGGTTTGAGGGAATGAAATTGATTTTTAAGTATGATTATGCAATAATATGAGAGGTTACATTAATGCTAAAGGGCCACTAGTTTGAGATAAGCTGTTGTTTAAATTTTCATTCATGATCTTAGATTTGACTCCATGCCTTAGGATTGGGTACTAATCAATGATATTACCTAAATCTGGTTCAGAAACTTTTAAACCATTCAATTTTATTTTTTCCTATTTTATAGGTTATTGGTATTTACCATGTTCTCCATGCTGGTTAATGAAAATTTCCCAATATCTTAGCCAATTTTGAGTGATATTTCATGTTTCTTGGCATATTCTTGTGAGAGCATTATCTATTAAGTAATACCCTATTGAGTTTGCGTATGAATCTTTGGGTGTTGCTAAAAGGGTCACTCCCTAGGTCCTACAAAGTCTAAAGTACAGGGGAAGTGTGTTCCAATCTCATTTCCCGTTCGTTGGCCAAATCCTACACTAGATATGAGCATGAAATATGGCTTACTTCTAGGATTTAGTGGATTTGTTGATTTGGGAACCAATAATATGTAAAGGAACATGGGGAACATGCTAGAAAACCATACACAATAAATGTACAAACATGAAAAACACACCCTTGAGCAACAATGGCCTCACATTAGACGAAAATTCTCACAAGGATGTAAGAAGAGGGAAATTTATAGAGCTCAAGGATGCTTAAAAACACAAAATAAAAATGGTGAAATGATAAGATAAATGAGAATAAAACCCCCAAAATTAAACATACAAGAAAGTTTACCATTGATGTTGGGTCAAGGATAGGTCAAGCTAACATCATATGTTATGCCAAGTGTGAAGGTTTTATAGATTCCTTTATAGTCATGCTGCGATGAACAAATTTGAAAGTCCAACATATGTGACACATTGAACCCCTCACAACTCTAGTATATAAGAAATTTTGAAGTTTATAGATTAACTTACTATCATTCTTGGATGAAAAACTATATAATTCTAACAAGAGGTAAAATATCCAAAATAAAACACAAGGTAAAAGGAAAATCCAAAAATAGGCCCTCAAAACAAACTAAGAAATTAAAAGAAAAAATGTACTCATTTTTCCAAGGAAAAATGGGGCATATATGCAATGATCAAGAAATATGTTGAATTCAACATCAATTCTACAAGTAACACCACCAAAATATAGCTTCCATATTTATCAATCTTCTTCTTTACAATCTCTAGAATAATTTGGACATGTTCATGAATGATATAAGTTCCCAAGCTAGTTTCTTGAAATGGTCTACAAATTTCATTAAATTCATTATTTTGGTCCATTGTTGGTCATGTTCTTCATTTAACATATTCTTAATATTATGAATCTATTCATAGGCCTTAAAAGAAGAGGGCACATACTCAACTGCAAAAAAATGACTAGATCCAAAAGGAATCATATGTTTAGGTTCTATATGATGTATACTAAGGGATTATAAGGCATTTTCATATTTGTTTCCATGCTTAGTTATTAAAATATACGATTATATTTTAATGATAAATATTCTCCATTTTTTTTTATAGAATCCCAATAAATACTTAGGCCAAATGTGGCTAAAAGATCAATTTTAGATATATCTTGGAGGACACGAATATTAGGAAAATCATAGAAGGATAGAGGAAGGTTATTTATAATTCCTAATGCATTAATAAGGATTCCATCCAATTAGATTAATCCTTTAGAGGTGATTTCATAAGTTTATTATAATGCATAAACAATATTCCCAAACATCATAGAAGCACTTGAACCATAATACACCATAAAATTATGAATTAATTGTTGAATTCATAAATGCATCATAAAATAAATAATATTATTTTTATAAAAACCTAAAAATATATATTATTATCCTTCAAAAACTAAAAAAAAATGCATAAGAGTCTTTCCTTTAAAGGAAATCTTCCACTCTCCTACTATCTAGCATAAAATAATCAAAATTCTTAAATTTAGAAAATTACAATTTTTTTATTTAAGCACATATGGACCTGAAATTTATCTTACAATTACCAAATAGCTAAATTATTCTATATAATTCATTGAAAATAAACATCATATTCTATCACTAAATTATTAATTTTTTAAAATTCAAAAAAGCTTAAAAGTACAAAATTATAATTTTTAAGCTTTAGATGGTCGAATTTGGCCTCCCCTAAAATATCAAAATAGATTGTAACCATCTAGCGTAGGCTATGTTAATGTAGATATATTCAACACATTCAATCTAAAAATACTGGACTTGAACAATTACCCAGATCAAAAGATATGGCCTTTAGAATTTATTACATCATTAACTTATCTTTATATATCAAGGTTAAGTACAAATAGTTTTGGCTTAATTTTTCTTGCAATTTGAGATATCCTG
Source organism: Sequoia sempervirens (assembly GCA_007258455.2). Taxonomy (NCBI): domain Eukaryota; kingdom Viridiplantae; phylum Streptophyta; class Pinopsida; order Cupressales; family Cupressaceae; genus Sequoia; species Sequoia sempervirens. The sequence continues at coordinate 8,629,008 of VDFB02373365.1, read as the reverse complement.
GGTTGATTAAGGGTAATTATAGTGCATCCATATCATTTTGTTTATTATTTCTTGATGCCTTCTATTTCTTTAGTGATTCCTCAATTAATTTCATTTATTCTAGGATAGAAGGAATTTCTTAGAGTGACCCAAAGATAAATACTTTTTTAATTTTTCAATAATATTGAAGGACCTAACTAACCATGTAGTTTACCCTATATTATATCCCCAATGTACTCTTGGATTATAATTTAAAGGATGAATCATTTTGGAGGGGCCTCTGGTGGTCTAGCTATCTTAAGATCATTCAAATTGATTGCACTATGGTGAGTATGTCTACTAGAGTATGTACTTGGAACAACAAAAATAGGATCTCTTCTTCTCTTTAATATTTTATGTTAACTATTTTTCTTGAAATTTATCTTCATTTTCCTTTTTCTTATCTTTGGTGAAGTATTTAGACTAGACTTGTGGTCTTCCAAAAGTCAAGGTTGATTCATCCTATACACAGGCTCTGCATTCCTCCCAAGTTATAATTTTTTGCTTTAGTTGATGCCTAGTTCATTTGCATTCCTCATATTTTTATAGTTTGGTTATTAACTTGTGATTGGTTGAGGTGACTGGAAACTTATGTTTGATAGTTCTTGAGGTATGTAGTGGGAGTCTGGGGGGTTGAACAATGATTGCAATGAGGTGTGGGTTCCTTAACATAGTTATTTTGTACTAACGCCATCTCTCTATTTAGATTATATGTAACACCCCGCCACAAAACCCCAAAGGACAACATGTCTAACTAACAATTATGACAGTTTAAAAAAAGAAGTGAATCAACCTATAGATTATACTATCCACTAATACAGAATGCAAACTACACATACATATGTTCTAACTATATCCTTTAGGGTATCATGACTGCATTACGTGCATACATTCCTAACGTGATCTAATCCAACATCTAAAATTAACCAACCCACAACAATTGATTATAAATCCATTGCATTAAGTAAATGAACATCATACGTCCATACAACATATTAAATAAATAACCATCAATGATCAAATGTTAAAGCCAAGGAGTACATACATCACTTTCATTACATAAAGGTGCATCATTTCATGATTACATAATTACATCAATACTTCCCAACATACAATGGGAAGGATACATTAGATACATGTTAAGATACAACTAAAATGATTACATTACATAACATCAACACTATCTCAAGTTTGGTACACGATCTAGAATCTTTGCATAAGGTGCAACATCCATGCTCACAGACATCAAATGGGAACCCAATGGAGTGTATAGCATGTTCCACCCGACCATGTGGAACCCTAAGGTCCACTCCCCATGCTAGGAGATGACAATAAGGACCCACTACACAAGCATTCAAGAAAATAGTAGCACAACACAAGGGCTAACATGACTCCAATATACAAAGTATACAAAACATCACATAACAGTGACACTACTTCTAGAGGCATGCAACAACAAAGGGAACACAAGACTAGGGAATGCTAGGTTGCTATAGGGAAGAGTGTCATCTCATGGTATCATCATGGGTTATCCTGGTAGTTCGACCCCTCTACTAACTCCATACCTCAACCCTAAGTGATACCTATGCGAAACTACATCATCCTTTCATGGGGACAAGGATGTCTAGTCATGCCAATGAGGATCTTCTGGCAGCCACCTTGGCCCTGGCACCTCTAACGACCTTCCCAACTCATCCTGAGCTTGTACTAGAACTCTAGGCTATGAGTGGGGCAATAACAATTATCTTATTAATGTGTGAAGAACCCATCCTAAGATTAATTAATTACATGTTATCACTTGTTTAATCCAACTCTCAATGGGTTATCCTGGCAGCCACTTGTGGGCTCCGACCCCCACTTGAGAGCCACTCCCCCTACTAGCACTAGAAGACCCAAACATCAAACAACGTAGAGTCATCTTTCACAAATACAATTTCACTTAAACATCCACATAGAGTGAGGAAAAACCCATCTCATAAACCAATTTCCAATCACAAGGAAGTGAAAATAGTGCAAGGCTAAAGACCCTCATTAATACAAATCAAGTACAAAATCAATCCAATTTCAAAATGACAAAAAAAAATGTGAAACCAAAACTCAAGCTATATTCCCCACCCGAACCTCTGGAAGTCTCTCATTAACCATTTGGCACAAAAAACTCCCTCCATAAAACAATACTCAAAACCAACTTAAACTCCAAATGACACAAATAATTCATCACAAGGAAACAATCAAACATTGCAACCATGAAAAAAATATTTAAAACAAACACACCATAAACAAGCAATCATGAACAACTCCATAAATAAACATCACTTCCATACTTTATAATGCTCATTTTCCATATTCAAGGCACACACATTGTCACATTATAATCATGAAGACAATAATTATTTCAACTTTCATTTTACTCACGAACCTAATCTCTTAATCCAAGCACTCAAAAAAATTATACATACCCTTAAGACCAATTCCAAATCTTAACATATAATCTTTCATAGAAGTCTAGTTTAGATATCCATTTAGTTACACCAAACCCAGTAATCCAAACTCACTTAAATTTCCCATGCATAATGCAACCTAACTCGCAATAAACCAATGTAGTCAAAATATCCACTTATAATAACAAATCATTGATCAAGTGATTGTAAGATCATCATATTTATTAATTCGAATAAATCCTCCAGTTACTTAGATGCAATTAAAAGAATTCATTTTTTACTCTAATTGTTTTTCCAATTCCACTTATCCAATATACTCAACAATACATATACATATACAATTATATATATACATATAAACATATACCCAAATCAGCATATATATTTATATGTATACATATATAAAGATATGTATATATATTAATATATAAACAACTTTAATATTACAAAATTTAATCAAATAACATTCTTATTTACCCATAAAAGAAAACATATATAAAAAATATAAATATACAAACATCTATATAGATATATAAATATATAATTCGAAACCTACACAAAACATTTAAATGTTGTCGAATTCTATTCATCCCAAATGGATCAAACATAACATACATTATAAAGCAACATATAAAAGAATACCAAATACAATATATAAGTAGCATGAATATATTAAATAAGATCGAATTTTAAAGGCAGGTATTATGTATGCAGCGGCTGTAAACCAAGACCAGGCCATGATCCATACACAGGCTAAATATCTATACATGTTCATCACATAAACAAAATTTGAGTTTGCACACAGGAAAGAGGCAACAAGCAGTGAACATATACATCACACATCAGTAAACTTTAATGTATTACATATATATAGTCGATTATTAGGCGCACATGGTTGGGATTTGTTGAAAAGGCTCCAGAAGCTTTCAAGCAAATGCTTATGGCTGGTGAAAGCAATGTCATCCCATAGATTGCAATGGCTTTAGGATATGCACGAAAATGGTTTAAATGGTTTGATTTCAACACAACAAAAACATCAGATTCGGTTTCTTAACCAAAGTATGATACAAGGAGTTGGTTTGCAAATATGAAGAGGGCGCTACATAAACTGCATACAAATCAATCTTAAAATAGGATGAATCTCCATCGCACACAAACTTTAAGGCCAGTAAATCGAATTCCAATTAGTATAAAAGCAATGATGATCAACATAAAGCGTGTCTATTGAATGCCTTTTTATCAAAAACTAAACAAAAAACATCGAAGGCCAAGTAAAAATCATAACTGATTTGTAACTTATTAAAAAAAAGCATCGAACTAATTAAATCAAATGCCATAAGCTTAGCATGAAACCGATTTAGTCAACATCTAACTAATCGCCTAAAAAGAGATCAAATCGAATGAAAATGCATGCAGAAAGCCCAATGTAGAATTTAATCGATACGTAGCTAGAACACAATGACTTTCAGATTAATAGCACTGAGCCAAAAGACAAGACATGAAGGATGCGTCAGAAACTTAGAAACTTCCAAAAAATGCAATTGGATGGCATCAGGGATGCACAAATGGGGTTTGACGAATTTTCAAGCATATGCAACTAACGGATGGAAAAAGACTTAATCTCATCAATACATTATTCTAATTAGAGAAATGAAGTAAAGAACAAATGAAGCCAACCTAGATTCCAACGCTACAGAATGGAAGATTGGTGCCGAGATCAACTGTAATGTTTGCAATGATTCACTTCCTCAAAACAATTCAATAACGATCCACTTTCCCAATTCAATATTTTCTTTCAAAACAATTCATAAAACAAAACTCATTCAATAGAAGAATTTCTTTAGACAAAGTTCTGTGTTTTGAAAAACTAAAAATCAAAGATGAAAAACCAAAATCTCCCCAAAGTGATATTTAATAATCAAGGAAAGATTTTGTTTTTCAAAAACAAAAAGCGGATAAAAATCTCGTAAAAACAAGTTTCCATTCAACAATTAGTTTGGAGTCATGCATGTGCATGAACTCCACTTTTTCTATTTTTGAAATTGCTTTAACAATTTGTTCAAAATCACATCCAATTAACTATTCTATTATTTTTCCTTATTTGCTTAATTAAATCTCAATTATGATAATAATAATTATCTTTATATTTGATTATAAAATACTTTGTCACATAACAATTTAATTTAATAAATTAACTATCAAAAATTCCATATAAATACCCATTTTCAATCTTGATTTATTTAATTCCAAATTACTTAAACAACCTTATAAATCAATTTAATTTAATTAAATTGATTAAACAAGATAACTTATAACATTGATTTCTCCACAAATTACCATTACAATTTATTGAAATTTAATAACTAATTAAACAACATAATCAACAATTAACTAAGTATCATCACAAATCACCCAACAACCATAAAGTCAAAACAAGACAACTAACCAAAGGTGCAAACCAGATTGACAAGGTGACTAAACGGGTACTCATCCTCGTCGAGGATGATGGCAAGGGTAGGGGACCTTTTGACATCTCCGTTTTCAATAATATTTCTATTGGATTTTAAGGCACACTCAAATCTAATAGTTCAAGTGGAGTTGATGCTTGGTACCTGCAATCTACATTAGACAAGTTGTCAAGCAACATATCTATATATCAAACAATCAAACGCATCATGAGAGAAAATTGCAGCGTAGTAGGGTACTCGTGAACGAGTAATGATACATTGTCCCTCCCACCAAGACACTTCAAACAATAATCCACATCAATGAATAACACTAATTACATTGTAAACAACATGGATCAATTATGAATTAAATGCACAATAAACATAATCATATAACCACATGATAATCATAACTAAATTAATCCGAACACACAAAGAAATCCATATAACCACCATAACATATGCATAAGTTGATAGTATCATGAACATCAAAGTATGATCAACTATCATCCAAAACCAATCCAAAATAGTAAAACTAGCATAAATAAGGTATAATAGTGTATATCCTAACATAATGAGTATCAATCTAATAAAAAACAACATGAGGGGCACTACATTATACATAACTTATTGTACGGAAAGATATATAAGAACTAATTGATTATAGAGTTGGTTGGGTTACCTATTGGGCTAAAATGTTAGGCTTAGTGGATATCCTTAATTATTTTGGAGAGTTTGATTGTCTTGGATGGCCTAGTATTTATATTGTTGCATTAGGTGTGTTGGTTACCTAAGAATATAGGCCTTTAGATATTTTGTTATCTTATTATAAAAGTGACCTAATTGGACATACTTGTAAGAAAATCTTATGTCTAATAAAGCTCACCAAGGGCTAATGGTTCAATAAAATCATAATCTAGTGTAGAATTAAGGCTTTGAGTTACGATAGGATTAATGGTTGGTTGTTGATAGACTATAATTGAACTTTAAAGGAGAAGGTTGGTATGAAGGTTGAATGTTTGAGAATAAGAGAATGGGAGATTTAGGTGCCAACCTTCCTTTTTGAATGAGGTCATTTCAACAAAATAATATTATAGGCATTTGGGAGAGTGTTCCCCTTTTGACTTGATTATCATGTGAAATATAGAGTCTATTACTTTTAAATAACAAATATATGCCATACATATTGGTGGGTAAACCTCAAGTGGAATACTTTTCCATGTTTACAAAGAATTATTGTTGAAATCATCTAGCATCTCCATAGGATCCCTTTTGATAGTTGTAAGTTATTCTAGTAATGATGTATTATATATATTTTCCTTGAACTTGTTGATCAATGTTTGATCCAACTAATCCTAATCATTAATTGATAGAGGAGCCATAAAATTGTACTAGTTAAGATTTTACATTTGAATGAGGTATCCAAGAGCCTAAGAGTGATACTTTCTTTGTTATTGTTGTGAACCATGTTTTGGTTTAGTATATCATGTATGTGCTTTGTTGGAGTGGTTGAATCCTCCCTTATGAAGTATGAGTGTGATTTTAATGTACCATCTAGAATAGCTCCCATATAATAAGAGGGATAATAGGTATAAGAGGAATTCTAATGTTCCATACAAGGAAAAATATTGGTGGTAGTAGATCAACCATGAGAGGATTAACTTGTAGGGATTATGAGTATGTTTGAGGCACTTGCCATTGTCTTCTCCTTGGAAAGGACAAGGGGTTACACTAGGATATGTAAAGTATCTCTTGATATAAATCTAGTGGAATTTATAAGGATCATAAGCTTCTAAGTTGCCTTATAAAAAGCCACCAAATGATAGTTAAATACTTCAATTGAGAAAAAGGACTAAAACCACACCAAAACATGGTTAGTTGTGGAATTCTAGTCCCAATAGACATGCTATAATTTTTTTTATCAACCTAAATGTTTATTAAAAAAAGTACTATGCATGGGAAATCAAGCATGAAATAACTCATAGATGTGGTATAGGTCTATGAGTAAATATTTAAGATTATAATGCTATATTATTATCTATCCTAAACTATAGCTAAATTATGTGGAGTGAAAAGGGAAGAAGTGCTCAATGAATAATATAAATTAAAGGGCTATAAGCTAAAATAGGTTTCCTTTTAAAATTGAGATAGGGATTTGTAATTCATGGTGTAATAGTAAAGAATAATGAAAGAAACATAATAATTATGCATGTTAGAAAAATTTATATACACAAACATGAGTTAGAATTTTTATATTGATAGTCTCTTTATTAATTCTTCTAATAGAGTTGGAAAACCACATATAGTGCAAAATAATTGACACTAGACATATACATAGAGGTTCCTTTGTTTAACTATAAAATGAGTGAGAAAGAGTTTCACATGTAATTTCCAACAACTCATCTATACAAAATAAGTTATAAAATATAAATTAGAATACATGCCACTATATAGAGAACTCTCAATTCACAAGAGATCTTCCCCCAAAAATTAAAATTTAAAATATGAGGCTTGTATGAAAATAAATTTGATTTGTAAGTGAGATGATCTTGGCTTGTAAGTTTTAATACCTTTAATTCCCTAGGAAGTAGTTGGAATGCCTTGGATAGGGTGAAAATGTACCCAAATCAATGAGTTATGCATCTTAGTATTGCACAGGTCATCACTTAATACTTGTGAATAGTTAAGTTGTGGATGGAAAAGAGAGACATAGCTAGGCATAGATGTAGCATGAGTTTGTGGGGAAATTTTATAGTATACATTGGTTGGATACTAAGGAATTTATGCTTATACAAATAGGAATGTTATTTGATTATTGTGGAGAGGTTGTAAACATCAAAGTTGGGTTAGATAACTCTATCACAATTGATAGATATTGTGAAACAGCTCCACGCCCTGTGAGCTATTGATTGAAGTTGAAATGTAATTCAATCAGTTGACACAAATTTCCCATCTTCAATTATTTCCTAGTGACCCTCAAAAATACAAAACTGAAAAGGGAATTAATCTACTAAGATTGTAGGCCATCAATAACATTATAATGAAACAGATAGGGAATCTTTTGCCTATGATATACTATGATATAGTATTATTATTTTGATATATTTTTAAATCAACATCCTATTAAGAGGAGGAGGATGTAATATGCATCATTTAGACCTTGCATAGATGCTTGTATATTGTAGTATTATTCCCATTATGTTATAATTTGGATGTTGATTCTTGACTTTGGTGGTTAATTATTCTATATGAATTATGATGCTTTCTTTACATATTCCCTTGGGTGCTTATTTATTGAATAAAAGTAATTAATTAAACACATTAATTATTTAATTACATTTCATAAATTGGATTATTTTGTTGACCAGATTGCCACTTTTGTTAGCTAACAATTCTAATAAGGTATGCATATGCCAATATGTATTATTGATAGAACATTTATTGGGAAAGGTGAACTAGGTTTGGTCTTTGAAGTTAGACAAACTTATAATTCAAAATGTAAGGTAATAATTAATTAAGATAATTAAATTAATTTTATATAGTAATTAATTATATTTTCTTATTGAATTATAAAGATTTGATTTAATTGTTTGATAAATAAAACAAGTTCATTTAAATTAATTAATTGGATAGATTTGATTTGATTTTTTTTTTTTTTGAATATTATATTGATTATGTTAAAATTAATTTGTAAATGTTCTAGTAACTAATTACTAAATATGAATTAGATATTAATTTGACTATTACAATTGTTTTCAAAGTGACACACATTAATTTGGATTATAATATTTTAATCATAATTCTTAAAATATGGAATTGATTTATTGTTTTTTAAATAAAGGTCCATAAAAAGTTTTGGGAGCTTTTAAATGAGGTTTTTTATAAAAAATAAAAAATCGTAATATATTACTCATATAAATTTCCATAATTCTTTTTTTTTTTGGTAAAGAGCATTGAGCCCATATATATAAATATATATAAAAAGATTTACAATGTTTGAGATATCCAAATTTGCTTGATTGGCTCTTGAATAGCCAGAAAAGACACTAAAGCCTAACATTTCTGAGACACAAAAAATTGATATGATGGCTCTAGATAGCCAGAATATTCAAATACAACCAAACTGTGGAACCAACAGACCCATACTATCAGAATATATAACCAACCTTAAATACATTTTAACCAAATCAAACATATGCAACTCAAAAAAAGACCCCTACTATCATAAGCCTAATCAACCATATGAACAATAGGATTATTATCCTCATGACAACCACCAAACCACACCATTCATTGAAATATTTTATCAAGACCAATATTAGCATTTTGGTGCATTGCCGGTATAGGGAAATTGAAGAATATTAAGTCAATAATGAATTCGTGGCTGCTAGCTTCATTGTTGGAGTGTTGCCTTGCAAGTGGAGCTGTGGAATTTTCTAAGTGCTCATTGAGGACGTGGAACAACAGATATTGGTGTGTTGCCTGTTTGGAGGGAACAATCAGAACCAAGAGGAAATTGTGGGGGATTTGGTGGTTGCCAATTAGTCCAGGTTCCAACTTTGCATCTACATTTTCAGTCGATTAATTTCTATCTTATCCTATGTTAAAAATCTATACCTGCACCAGCCCAAAAGATGTTAAAAACATTGAAAATCCACACCCCACATGTGGAATATCAATTAAATTTTTTATTGTTAACAATAGCCTCAATGGATGGAAATTTATTAATATTGTTGTAGACATGTAAAATATATTGATTGACATTGTGCATCCGATCCTGACTTACTAACATCGTTTCTTCCTAAATCATCTCTCGGTCTAACCATTTAATCAAATCTCCTTATCTGATTAAATTCATCAACTTTCATCTCTTAATTAAATAAATCATTTTGTCTAATTAAGTCACTCCCTCTTGTTAATTAAATCAATCCATCTGATCTAATTATCCCTATTTAATTAAATAATCAGTTATTTGATTAAATCTCTAAAGTCTATCCATTAAATTAAATAAATTAAAACCTTATTTAATTTAGCCTAACACCATCTCTTTTAATTAAATAAATCAAAATCCTTATTTAATTAGTCTCTTATCATATTTCTCTCTTGTTTGACTTAAACAAATCCATGAATTTGAGTCAAATGGGTCACATCATCTAATCTCTCTCATTAAATTAATTAACCCTTAATTAATTTAATCTCATCTCATGTCCCATCCTCTAGATAATGCAAGTTGCACATGAAAATAGATTTAATTCATTTATTAAATCTCTATTTTCCTCACAAGGCATCTTTTGGAATATTCTCTCAATTTGAATTCAAAAATTCCAAGTCAACATGTACATCCAACGAGGCAATAACTCCATCTTACATGTCCTTTGCCTTGAGCCAAGTGGATTTTATTGCATTTTCCCTTCCTTGTTACAAGTCATTTCAACAAATTTGAATTTCAAATATTTGCATTTATTGGCACATTCCCCAAATCTTGCACATCCTTCACCCATTCATAGCTTGACAAGTGGCATCATGCCATTGGATGAATGTTAGTCCCACATTGCTAAAATTTGGACATTCATCCATCTTGGCATTCTATAAATAAAGAGCTCATATCCTCATTTCATCATCCACAATTTATGCAAAGTTACCATGCTCAAATCATTAGCCATCCTCATACATTTTTCTTGAATCATAGCTAGGTTATGCAGATTTTCTTATTGGAGCATTCATCAACATCAACAAAGTGGATAAAATCTCTTCAACACATCAAGCTTGCATCATAGGAATTGGGAAAGGGCCAATTTTCACATCAAATTGGCACCAATTCCCCCATGGGATCATGTGTTTGCTTTTCTAATTAGGATTTAATCTTTGTTTTGTCATTTTCATTGTGTTCTTCACTATTTCCTTCCTAATTTGAATGTTGTAAATGGATTTCATGGGGAATCCTTGTTTTAGCTTGCAATTCCTTGTTTAACTTGTTTACTGATGTTGTTTTGCAGGTACTAGGAAAAGGGTTCACACAATTGCTATCCTTGAAGATTTAAATTTCATTCCCTTCACACCTTAGATTTGCTAAAAGATCAGCAAGCTGATTATCTTCTCGATATGTATGAGAAATGATAATTGATTCAAAATAAGAGAATAATCTCAAACATTTTTGAAGTATATATTCAAGCTGCCAATTAGGAGTAGCCTGGTGCTTACAAGCATTAATAATCAATAAGGAATCTCCTTCCACATGAATGTTTTTGATGGCCAATGATTGTGCCAAGGAAAAACCATGCAATAACACGTGTGCTTCAGCTAAATTGTTGATCCCTTTAGGAAAATGAATAGATTAAGTAGCTAGAAGATCACCATTTGAATCTTGAATACATATTCCTGCCCCTGAGACTCCTGGATTACCTTGAGAGGCACCATCAAAGTTGAGTTTAATAAAATATTCTTTGGGAGGTACCCATTTAACCTTTGTTCTATCCACCTTTTGCTTGACTGGTTGCAACAAACTGCCTTTGAATGGAAGCACAATATACTTCCAATTTTGCAAAATATGATCCCTATTAGTGAAGATCAAAGCAACTGATTTATGACTTTGTACATAAGTATTTACACCCTTCAAGATTGCATTTTCAATTGTTATTAAAAGCTGATCAAGCAAAGATTTTTCATTTCTAAAAATTCTCTTGTTACGCTCCCACCAAATTGACCAGATGACCACTGCTGGAATAATCCTCCAAATAGAAGCAAACAATACAGACTTGTAAATTATTGGCCAAAAAGAAAACATGTCCTAGAGTGTATTTGGAAATACCAAATAACATGATAATTTATGCTTGGAAAACTCCCAACAACCTTGTGCATATGAGCACTGGACCAAAAAATGATCTACAATTTCAAGAGCTTCACCACAAAGAACACATTGGAAAGGAACTGTAATACCTAGCTTGGTTAACTTATCACTTGTCAAAATTTTGTCTTAATGCCAACTAGGAAAAGCTGCTAGCTTTGAGTAGCACCATCGGGTTCCAACACAATGAAAAGGCTCTCTATTTATTCAAATGCTTCCCTTTAGAAATTTATCCAACCTCAAGGAGGTTAGGGGAAAAGTCCATTCCTATACCTTGGGTCAGTAGAGCAGGAACTAGCACACAATATAACTAGCCCTTGCCTTTTCCCACTACGAAGCAAAGTCGAACTTGTTACCTCAAGGAATGCAAACCCCAAGCCCCAACCAACTCTGCTACAAGTGGCAGAGATGTAAAAATTGGCACATAGTTTATCCAAAAATATTACTCACTAACAATCATGGATTGTGAAAATCGAATGTTATTAATCTTGAGAATTTTTTAAATATTTTTTTAAGGATTTAATGGTTTTATTCCTTAATTTTCAAGTTGATCTTTTAAAGAGAATGGATTCATATTTATCAAATGATTTGGATAATACTTCTTTTTTGATATTTAGAATTGAATTATTTTGTATTTAATTAAATGTGTGTTTGATGATTGAGTTTTATAAGAAATATATGATTTTTTTGAGTAGAATAAAATTAGTTTTAATAGATTTAAACTTTAAAAATGACTGGTGGAATCAAATTAGAGAAGATCAAATTTTAGATAATTGGAATAAATGGAATTGAAAATATGTTAAAATTGATTTTTATTGAATTAAATCTAAAAATGAAATTAGGAAACTAAATAACGGGTTTCTTGTTGAGGATAAAGGGTTCCAAAAACCTATTTTGAGTTTGTGAGAAGAATTGGTCAAATTGAAATGTAAGAATGAATCTAATGTTTTTTATGAATATTTAAAATTCTTAGTACTAATTTTAAAAAATGTGTTTGACATTTGAATGTAAATTTAAATGGATTAGATTTTTTTGGAAAAGATGAAGTAGTAAGGTAGGAAAAATAATTAGGGGTTTTCTTTTTATCAAATTATTCAAAATTATAATATTTATAGTGAAATTAAAGTTAATTGGTAAAAAATGAGTATATTTTGTTTCTTAGAATTTGTTCTTTTCAAGCATGTGAGACCTTTCTTTTGGTATTATACTTTGATTGTTGTATTTAATTTTCAAGTATGTCAAAAGGACCAAACAAATATTAAGAACTTATTTGGGTCATTAAATCTTGAAAATATGTAACCATGGAAATTTGCACCCCTAGGATCTCCGATGACACATAAAGTGCTAGCCAAGGAAATTTACACTAGACCTTGGATTGTAGTTAGGGACATGTTTACTACCTAGACAATAGAAAGAGACACTTGTGGAACATATCCTTTGTATTACCTAGCACACCTTTCCTTGATGATTTTAACTATCAAATTTTACTTTTATGTTTTGTATGACCTATAGAGACTATTTTTTACTAATTTTGTCTATCATGGAACATATAATACTTTTATATGACATAATTATCACATGATTTTCTTGAATGAAAGTATTGATTAATATCTATGTTCTCCCAACATAGTTTGGTGAGAATGTAACTCATTTGAGAGTCATGATTGATTTTGTCTACTAGGTGGTTTGTGATTAGCCTAATCAAAACTTAATCTCATGCTTATAATATATCTAAGTCTCTTGAGGATCTTTGAAGTTTGAGGTATGAGAATTTGGCTATTATTGTCATAGATGACAAATCTAATATCAAGTTATCCACTTCTTCAAACACCTAGAAGGTCATTTCCCCTAAGATATATTTGGCTAGAGGATTGAGTATGCTCTTCACATTATATGCATATCACACCACACTAGATCTTAGTACTCTTGTCAACAAAAGGTTTGTAGGTTTTTTATGCATTGTAACATCATAAATTTTCAACCTTGATCATTTCACACTATGTTTGGCTCCCCCTTATGTGCTTGGACCTAATTATGCTTATAATTTTCTCATTTTACTATCATTTTAAAAAATTCAAAATAAATTTGGGAATTAAAATTAATTATTTAATTAACTATAATTGAAATTCAAAAATAGGTCTGATCGAGGGAGGTACTTCCCTTGACCAACTTATTTTGGCCCAATTTTTAATATATTATTGTTGGCATTTTTATGTTTGCAAATTCAAATTTATTTGTCAGCTTTTCACAATTCATTTTGTAAATGAAGAAATGCATGTAAATATAAGTCTTTTTTCACCATTTAAGAACCTAGGAATTTTGAGTTCTAATTGTGCATCCTAAAAAGCAATCAAGAGTAGAATAATCAACATTATTACAACATTTTCATCAATCAAGATTCATATTAGCGATGCATCAAGTTCATAAGTAAGATTGTTCATATATTTTATGTTCATTTATTTTGTGATTACTAACACTTGCAAAATTTCCTATAAACAAGAAGATCCTCCTTGCATGAGATGTACATCATGAATTCATTCCATCAAGAAGATCAAATCCGAGTGGTAATTTGTAACACTTGTCATTTATCATTTATCCATTTACCTTTTCCTAACCTAGGATAAGCACTCTTTACATCATCATAGCCATTCTAGAGGTGGAAACACCAAAATGAGGTTTGACTTAGGCAAGCCCCTATATGAAGCAACCCTTTCTCCCCTCTCTTGTTTACATGTGGTAGATCTGATGTGAAGTTGTCATAAGATTGGAAACCTAATATAAAGATCAAGCATTCAAGCCTCCTATTTCAAAAAATTAGGAAAAAAATAATTATTCATCAATAAAAAAGTTTTGAAGCCAAGTCTTGTAGGAAAGAAGCTATAGACTATGACCCACCTGTACCTTTTTAAAGATTATAGAAAGAAACATTTTCTAGCTTAGGGTGCCACTACCCTTGACCAGGCAGTTTCAACCCAAATTTGCATGCTAGGTTCCTATGTCTCTACATTATGTTGTTCTACTATTAGTTTATGTATTTCAATCTTGTGTTTTTTTGTATTCACATCAATTTATTGTAGATTCATAGTTAACCTAGTTCACTTTCATATGACACACATCACATCCAATATCAAATCAATCCACTCCCCAAAAAGAGGACCAAAATCCTGATCAAACATTCTGACTCTTCCATTAAGGATAGTAGTCAAGTGGTCTTATGTTATTAATTTTGGTTCCTCTCCAATGTAATTTTGGGAAAGGTGTGATTTAGACCCTAAATCCCTTTTCCCATATAATATGCATTATTAATTGCCTTTCGTTAGACGAGCTAGGAGATTCTTCATTACGAAGTGATGTGTGTAGTACCCCTCCGTCTATGCTTATGTTTTTTTTTTGTTATGCTTTCATATTGTTAGACCTATGATGTTTTGTTGGATACTTTGATCGCTGGTTTTGAGCGATAGTGGATTATTCTGTGACATGATGATACCTTGTTTGATGATTATTGTTTTCAGACATGATATGATTTAGTGTAGATGTTTACTTTCAGTTGTTTATGGAAATGCACATGCTTATGATGGACTAACAATATTTATTTCGTCAGTTTTCTGTGAAGTGTATTGGTGTGGAGAAGAGAATCGTATCACTCGCTTGCGAGTGCCCTGCGATATTTGTGATTTTCTCCGCACGATGTGCCTGTTTAATGTTTTATAAATATATATATGTATGCACGCTATTTGCTTGGTTGCAGGATTTGCAGGTACATGACACCGACTTCACCTGTGTAATTAGGTCTGAGCGTGTCAAGACTCAACGGAAATGTTGAACGGGAGATAGTAGTTAGGTTCACCCTAGTCTAGTCTTCAACCTTGGTCATAGTACATTGTCAGTTTTCAATTTTGAGTCATAGGTTGTATTGTATTTTCTGTTGGTTAAATCGTTTTGAAAAGGTAAATATTGGTTAATTTTAATGTTAGTTATTGTGTTTTTATTATTGTTATTTAAATTAATATTTAAATATGATTGAAATTTACCTACTTGATAAATTAATATATTAGTTAGCTTATTTGGTTAAATAGTTGGTCTTAAAAAGATTAAACTATTTTAATTAAATAAATAAATAAATTAATTTAAATTATTAAGTGTGTAAATTATATTGTATTTAAAAGAATTAGAAAATTAAAAAATAAAAATAAAATAAAATAAATTTGCATGTGGTTTGAAAATTTGATTTTTAAGATTTAAATTTAAATAAATTAATTAAATTTGCATGCAATAATTAAAAGGGCAAAATTGCCAAGAAGTTGTGGAGAGGATATTTGCAACTTCTCGACAAGTGTGCAAGTTGCATTTACTTGGGTTGTTGAAAATTTGTTACGGGAGGTTATTGTGGATCTCGGGAAATCACAGAGGTTGTTAAAAAATTATTCACGGGGAAATTTTCTGAATACTGGCAAAAATTCCCTTACTGTGAGAATTATCTTTCGGTTTTATTTTGGTTGATTTTGGAATTGGAAGATCCTTTGGAAGGATCTTGGTTGTTGGTTATTTTGGATTTGGCTTTGAGGAAAGATTTGGAAGATTGCGTGCAAGAATCTCTCCAAAATCAATTCTTGAAGTATGCTTTTGAAATGAATTTTCTTTAATTGTAAATTCTTGAATTATCTTGAAATCTTTCTGTAAAAATTTTTCTGGTATATTTGTACCTTTTTGTTTTTGATGAAAAAGAAAATGAATTTTTGGGGAAAAAGACTTTTAGTGAAGAATTTTTGCTGAATAATGATTGAGAAATTTCTTTGATAAATAAATAGATAAATGAATTAATTTTCCAGTTTTACTATAAGAAATTTTGAGAAAAAGTATTTGTTTAAATCACAGTAAATCTTCCAGAATTACTGTAGAAAATTCTGTGGAAACTTCATTGAATTCTGTAGGAATTTTTTTTCTTTTAAATATGCTGTGTGAAAACCCTGGTTAACATATATATATATATATTATATACAAATTGATTTGTAAAAAAAAAAAAAAACAAACTTATATTTTATCCCTGGTAAATTCCTATCAAAATAGCCGTACTGGCGTGTTAAGAGATTTTTTTTTTTTTAATTTTTATGTTAAAAAAATTTTGGATCGAAGTCCGAGTCGCGGAAATGTATCTGCATAAATTTTAAATGAAAATTTTTAAATATTAAAAAAAGACTTTGACTGTGGGAAAGGGCCGAAGCCCTTCCCCACACCCTTTGCCAATGGCGCAGCCTGGCATGAGCCGCGCCCTCTCCCAAACCCTGGGAGAGGCGGCTGGGTGCTGTGCGCCTCCATACCTTTTAAATTCATTTTTAATTTATTATTAAAAGTTTAAAATGTGTGAGTTTAAATTCGTTTAGATTTAACTTAAAGTTTATTAAATTTATTTTATATAATATATTATAATATATATAATTATAATGTATTATATATATATATATATATATATAAATTAATTTAAATATTTTCTTTATGAATATTAAAAGAAGAAATTCTTTTGTGATCAAAATAAGAATTTAAATAAAGTAATTGTTTATTTACAATATATATATATATATATATATATATATATATATATATATATATATATATATATATATATATATATATATATTAGTTTTTGTTTCTATGGGAAAATTGAGAAGGTTTTTAATAGGAAATTTTAATGAAAATTGTTTGGTGAAATTGTGAAAGTAAATGTTAGAGATAAATCATGTTATTTTCTTTGTAAATTATCATTTCATGTTAAATCATTGGATGAATGGATTTAATAAATCCGAATGGTAGATATTTAATTTTCTGATTTGTTTCGGTTGTGAATTTAATTGGGCAATTTGGGAAAGTACGTAATTATCTATTTTAAAGTCTTCCAGATCAATTTTAAGAGTGAGAATTAGGGAATGTAAAGTTGAGTTCTTTTGTAAAACAAAAACTGTGTACATGATTTTGTTTGGAGGTTGACATTTGTGTTGAGAACATTCAAGTTGTTGGTTTAAATGTGATTGATCTTTATTTTGATTTGAGTTATATGTACTCATTGTAAACCTCAGTTAGAGAACATAGATTCCCTTGTTATATCTAGGGGAGTGGCTATTTGTAAGGGCCGACACACAAAGTGGTGTCAGGGTAACTTACAAATAGTTAATAACTCAGTGAAAACTAAAGAACACTGTAGATAAATCTAAAACACTTAACAAGATGCTTTGCCTCACTTATGACTCTTGAGCTACCATAGTCTTGAGTATAAGTTGAGAGGGCCTAGAATGGCTAATCGGTGTCTCGTATTCCTTAAGAGACATTCGATTTCGCAACAGCATGCAATAGGGGCCGGGTTTCGTAAGAGGTTACCAGGGTAACCCAAGGATTGGGGGCCGGAACCTAGGAAGAAACACCAGGGTAACCTTTGCATCGTTGTGATGACACTCCACCTAGAATAACAGTTATACCTTGTGTTTGTGTTTCAAATCAATTATCAAAATCTGGAAGCTATGTAACCAATAGATTGTTTGTACTAGTGTCTAGGGTTAGTAGATTAGGTCTAGGTAACCTTATTACTATCTCCTAGCACGGGGGGTGGACCTACGGGTACCACATGGTTGGGTGGAACGTGCATCTTACTCCGTTGGGTCCCCAGTTTGTGATCATGGCATCGAGAGCTTCATGGATGGAGAGCTCGTACATGGATTTCTTTTGTATTTTCAACATTGTATATTGTAAACTTGTATTTGAAAAAACATCCCTCAAATGTATAAGAGGTGAACAATGTAATTGTATTTGTAACTAATATTGAACTACCTCGTCAAGTTGGATGAGTATTGTAATATCATATCAATGCAATGTATGGAAAACATATTTGTACTTTATTATATCTTGAATGGAAAATTTATTATTATGCAATGTTTATTTAATGTTATGATTTAATATGTGCAATGCGAAATACTTAAGTCGCTTATGGAAAACTCAAAGTAGTGTAACATCACTTAACCTAAGAATGTATGCAATTAAATAACTTAATATTAATACTTTAAAAAAAAAATTATTACACCTATATTCACATTTGCAACATTCTTAGGTTATTAAGATGGGGCATTACAATGTGGCCTATTTTGTAAGCATGCATGCTAATAATATTTATTGAATTAGTTTAGTCTATGGGTGATACATTTTTCCTCCATTATTTTTTAATGGTTTGTATACTAATATTTGGATAATGGATCAATTAATGTTGTTGTAATATATTATAAATCTTGTATTATGGTCTTGAAATGTGTAGAGGTTTATGCATTTTTTAGTATACATCTTGTGTTATGTTATTTATATTTTTTATTCTTTTTGATATTTGTAATCATGTGTTGTATCATGTTGTGAAGTCTTGATTATATGTTTATATTTTGTATCAAGTGTTGTTCTTTAGGAAAAAAATAAATGTTTTGAAGATAGAATGATTTGTCTAAGCTGAATGACATATAGATATGGGTGTTTTTCTATGTGTGGAAATAAAGAAAGAACCTAAGAAGATACTTATTATACTTATCTTTATAGTTTATTTCTAATGGATTGTTTATTATACACTTCAAGGAAAACTAAGAGATGAGGAGGATATGGATCCTTTAATATGTGAATTTAAAATTCCTTCCCCATACACACTAAGATCTTTGAGGAAGTAGTTGTAGTTAGATTGGTGACTACACTTCTATGTGTATTATTGTATTGACCACTATTATATATATGGTAGTTTGGTATGTTTTCCTATGTACTTGATATATATTATGGGTTATAATTGTGACCTAATATAATATTAGATATTATATATATTGGATGGATGTAGTATTCTTATTGATCTAAGTATTGATGTACTTATGAGATTATATTGTTAATGAATATCACTTTATTTTTTTTGTCTGTACTTTCATTCATCACATATTGTTGTATTATTTGTTTAAAGTAAGAAGAAAATATTATAATTATAATTTGGGGTGAGTTACATTATTTATGTGACATGATAAAGTCCTTCAATAATAAATTTTGTAATTGATAAATTTTAAGGAAGATTATAGGTGGATTGATCAGGAGTCCAACAATTTTGATCTTTAAATCATATAATTAATTTTATAGGTAATAATATCTTATTTTGTCATTCTATGTATTGATATAATATCTCATTAATCCCGAGTCTAAGATTTCATCTTTATTGTTAATATCAATAACACTTTTAGAAACACCTATCATAATAAACTTTCCTCTTATGAAACCTTTGTATTTTAAAAAATATTATTTACTATATTCACTTATTTATCTATGTTTGATGGGTAGGATGGATGTAGCAAGGTCATATTGATATCTATCATAATATACTTTCCTTTTATGAAACCTTTGTATTTAAAAAAATATTATTTACTATATTCACTAATTTATCTATGTTTGATGGGTAGGATGGATGTAGCAAGGTCATTTGTTTGTTTCACAACTTCATCAATAATAAAATTCTTAGAGATAAGGGATAAAAGAGGAATGAATTTTAAATATTTTAATACCATAATAACTAGATTCATATTCAAAAGATAATATATCAACTTGCACATAGTTAGTAATAAGAAAATATTTATCAAAGAAAATCATGATTGTTATACCAAATAATATAGTGTTTTATAGAGAGAGGGCTTGCTCTTCAATTTTTTTTCAGAAATTTCCTATGGGCTGAAAATGTTACACAAAAAAAGAAGCTTTCGATAGTTGCAAGGGAAAATGTCTGCAACTTGAAAGCTTTAGGAGGTGAAGGTCTGAGAGACCTCTTGTAATGCCCCGCCACACAACCCTAGGGGAAGTTGCAAACTACTAACAATTTCACAACAATTTTTTTAAAAAAAAAAACAATTACATGTATAATTATAACGCAAAGCGAACAATCCCCTAAGGTCACGAGACAAGGATTAATTAATTCACCAATTATAACAACATGCATGAAATGAAACATAACAACATTCACTTAACTAATTAAAGCACATACATTCCATACATGAGATTTTTATTAAGACCATGAGATCCTTCATGGTTACCAAAGACATAAGTTATATAATTACAATTACATCTCTCATTCCCAGAATGAGGTAAACCAATAACATGATTGTTTATTACAATTTCCACCTCGATAACAATGAGGGGCAAATAAAATACAAAAGCACTAGCATAAATGAAACCAAGGTAGCAACTGGAATCCCACGAGCTCTCCAACATGAAAGTCTCGTCCACATAAGCCAATGCCAAAACAACGGAGTATGGTGCACGTTCCACCCAACCATGTGATACCTGAAGCCTCATCCCCCGTGCTAGGAGATAGTAACAAGGATTTCAGGTTAAGACCAACAACCTCTAAACATAGGCAACATGACTCAACTGAAATAGGATACGTACATGACATCACATGACACAAAGGTTACAATGCTTCAAGATTTTAAGTAATTAATCACATCACAAATACAAACATAATGTTGACTTAGGAGAAGTGTCATCACAATGTCGCATGGGATATCCTGGAAAGTCTTCCTAGGTCTCAGCCCCCATCTCGGGATATCCAGGTAACCTCTAATGACTCCCGACCCCACATGCAAACCAATGCGGAATCAGTTATCTTTCAAAGGGAAAAGATAACGATCTTGCCATTCCAGGCCTCCTCGTCTCATCCCAAGTCTATACAAGCACTTGTATCCATGAGCGAGGCAAAATTAATCTTTTTAAATGTTGGTACCACCTATACTAATCAATTGGTTTAAGTTTTCACTGAATTAACCAACTTACATTGAGATCTCCTAGCACCACTTTGTGTGCTGGCCCTCAATGCAAGCCACTTCTCTAAGACAACATGTGGAACTATGCCACCACCAAAGGGTACTCAAGTGCAACCTAGGGATAATGAATGCCTAAACCTGACATAAGGTCAACATAGCCCATTCATGATAATCGGGTACAACATGTGACACAATTAAGAACTACCCAAGGAAAACAAGGTCGACCGACATGACAACAACCCCAAAACACATAAAAAAGAAAATCTTATCTGGAAGACTTACATAGTAATGACTAGACTTCCCCCACCCCAAGAATTTATGCCAAACCTCAAAAGAAAGCACTACAAGCAATTTTAAATAAAAGCTAAAATTAGGATTTCGTAAATCCAATTCACCCAATGATGTAGTGCACATAAATAATTTAATTCAATATAAACTTTACACAAATTCAAGAGGCTCAAGTCACGTTGACAATCCACAATGGTTTAACTAATCATTTAGTTCTCCTTGACACGATCCATCTAATAATTTAAATCCATCTCTTTTTCTTTGATATTCTAAAATTACTGTAAACAAACTCTTTTTTTTTATATTTAAATATAACTATATATATAATTATTAAATATCTATGCAATTATATATATATATATACCTAATATATATATACAATTACATATATATTTATAAATACATATTTAATTAATATTTAAATATAAAATAATTATCACTTAATGCACCCATTAAAAAAAATTTAATATAAATATATTATATTATACATATTATATATATAATATTAAATTACTATATATATAATATATATATATTAAATATATATATTATATTTAATTATTAAAATAACAAAATTAATAAACAAAATTTATATTTATATATATTAAATATAATATATAACAAATGATATATATTATATTTAATAAATATAATATAAAATATAAATTAAAAAAAACCAAATGCAAAAAAAAGTAAGGGAGGCTAGGGCGCAGCTGTGAGCTACGCCCAACTTAACCTTGGGTGACACTGCCCATGGCAGCGCCCCCCTGGGGTGGGCTGGGTCGGTCACAGTGCTGCCCCCTCCCCACTATATAAATTAAAAAAAAACCCTTATTTATTATCTTATTTTCATTTGAAATTCCGCCGGATTTTAGACGTGTAAACAGAAAAAAACAAACCCTATTTTTGCTCTGTTACAATAGAGAAAATAAAATCATAAAAAAACTAAATGATTAAATTAAAGAAATTCATTCTTTTAACTCAGAATCTTTTCCATTTACCCCAATTTAAAATCAAAGGGAAGAAAATGGAAATAAAACAAAAACCATATGAAGTTTTATTTAAAAAAAAAAAAGAATACCCAGAACTTTGTTTTCATACCCAGATTGAGCATATTTAGAAATTTGTAAATTTCTCAAAAACAAAATTATAAGAACATTGAAATCAAATGATTTATTCCAGCCATATGGAGATTTTCATTTGAATTCACCATGTTTTGTTTCAATTTTCTGTTGCAAAGCTTGATAACACAATTTTAATCTCCAAGTTTTCACAATATTATTGGAGAATTTTGATGCAAATTTGAATGAAATTCTTGATGGGTTTATCTTCTAATTCACAATTTTGAAACTTTGAACAATTTAAAACAACTTCTACATGATTTTCAACATAAACAAAAATTGTATAAAGATTAAACCAAGCACCTTGTGTTTTCTCCAAACTTGAAGCCTTTCAATGGAGGTTGCTCTCCTTCAAATTTTGCTTCAACAAATCTTCAAAAAACCCTTCGAAGAATTTCTCCAAGCTATATCAAGTTTCTTCTTGCTCTCCAAAATTACCCAATTCTAAAAAAAAAAAAGATAATTCAAAAAGAAAATCCATTTTCCTTATGCCCTTCTCCAAATTGTCAAACCCCTAATTTTAGTCATCCACCATAGTTATTGCTATTTTGGATATTTTTTGGATATTTTCATTTTTGAAAATTTATAAAACAATTCTATTTCCCTTTTCAAATGCATGATAATTATTTAAAACAAAATTCCATTTGCACCCCAAAAGTCAATTAAATTTCCTTTCTTTCACAAAATTGAATCTAACAATTTACATTTTAAAAGAAAACATTTTTTTAATTTATTTTCTTATAAGAGGAATGCAAGGCAATTTTCCATCTATTTATTTATTTGCCTCAATTTCAATAATACTAACATAATTAATTTAATTTACTTAATCAATGAATAAATCTAATGCATGATTAGATTAATTTATTGATTGAATTAAATTAACTAATTAAATAACAAGCACTCTTTATACATTTTGACAATAAAATTAAATAAAGCAAACACCATTTCACTAGGAAATTTAATCACGCAAGCAAGGAGAGACGAGAAGACAAGGAAGATAACTTATCCCAACTGACATCCCGACGACACACTATGGCTAGGGTGATGTCACGACACAAAAAACCAAGCTACTATCTCCCAATCATTTTCTGTTGAACAAGGGACATGCTCAGACCTGTTGAATCAGGTGGAGTCAATGTCCTATACCTGCATCCTGTACACAACCCGAGTGTCGAACATGCATATATATAAATATTAAAACACACTGTGAAGAGGAAATCATGGAATCATAGGGCACTTGCATGTGAGTGATGTGATCCCATCCCCTTCACCAATACAATATCACTAACTGATGCCTCTAATCATCAATGGTATAATCAAAGCATAAAGCATCAATAATTCACATACATGATAATTCAATCCACAACATTAAATAATAATATCATCTGATTAAAGTACCATCACATCAAAATATAATGTTTACATTGCTTAACAATTAGTGATCAAAGAAATCAAGTTTATAACCAACGTGCTGACAAAGCAAAACATATATATATATATATATATATATATATATATATATATATATATATATATATATATATATATATATATATATATATATATATATATATATATATATATATATATATATATATATAACAACATTGCTCGATCAAAAGAACAAAATGGAGGGGTGTTACATCGTCCCCCCCTAGGGTCAGGCTTACTCCTGGAAGCCTGCAAACAAGTAGGGATAATGTTCCCTCATCCTAGCTACATCTTCCCAAGTGGATGATGAGTCATCCCTAGGATCCCACTGGATCCTAACCTAATCAATATCTCGCCCTCGAAGAGTGAGCGTTCTACACTCCACCACAGCCACGGGCTCCAAAGCCAGCTGCCCATCCTCTACCTGCAAAGCATTCCAATCAAGGACATGAGAAATGTCTAGATGGTATAGCCGAAGAACTGATACATGAAATATGTCGTGCACACGCGAGAGACTGGGCGATAAAGTAAGACGATAAGCAACAGGACCAATCTTCTCGAGAATCTCGAAGGGTCCAACAAAGCGAGGTGCCAACTTAGAGCCTTTTCCATAACGGATTGGACTCTTTCGTGGACACACGCAAGAAGACTCTATCGCCTATGGAAACTGACGGTCCACTCTATGCGCATTCGCATACTTCTTCTGCCTATCCTGCGCTGCCACCAAGTGCTCTCTAATCCTATCCACCTGATGCTCCATATCATGCAACATCTCAGGACCCAAAGTTACTCTATCCTCTAGCCGATCCCAACTCAAGGGAGTGTGACATGGTCACCCATACAATGCCTGGAATGGAGCCATACTGATAGAACTCTTAAAGCCATTGTTATAGGAAAACTCTACCAAATAGAGATAGTCCTCTCATCATGTTTGTTGGTCCATCACATACATACACAACATGTCTTCAAGGATCTCATTGACCCTCTCAGTCTGTCCATCTGTCTCTGGGTGGTAAACTGAACTAAAGTTTAACTATGTTCCCATTGCATGTTATAATGACGTCCATAGAGCTGAGGTGAACACAGGATCCTTGTTAGAGATAATCCGACGTAGAATACCATGCAACCTCACTATATCCTCCACGAACACTCTAGCTACGGATGATGCGGTATAGGAAGAGTGCATAGGTGAGAAGTGTGCTACCTTCATCAACTTATCCACTATCACCATAATTGCATAATGTTGTCTCGAAGAGTTGGGTAAACCAACAATGAAATCCAATGAGATTATATCCCATTTCCACTCTGGTACTAAATGTGACTACAAAAGTCCTGCTGGATGCTGGTGTTCGGCCTTCACCCACTGACACTCAAGACATCTCGACACAAAATCCACAATATCTCCCTTAATCCTTGGCCAAAAATATAACTGACGCAAATCTGCATACATCTTCTTCACCCCTGGATGGGCTGAATAAGGTGCACGATGTGCTTCAGTCATGACCAAAGCGTAAAGCTCACATGATGGGGGAACGTATATGCGTCTCGTGTATCTCAATATCTCATCAACATCTAGAGAGTATCCTGAATATCTACCCTCAAGGGGTCTTCCTGCCTCTATTACCGATCTAACATCCTGATATCAACTATCGGCTGGGAGGGCAGAAAGAATTCGACTCCGCAAATCAACAATAAGAGTCAACTCAAATATCTCATGCCTTCGCCTACTGAGGGCATCTGCAACCACATTAATCTTCCCTTGGATATACTTCACTTCGAAGTCATATTCATAGAGAAACTCCATCCATCACCTTTTCCTAGCATTAAGGTTGGGCTGCGTGAAGATATACTGAAGGCTCCTATGATCACTATGCAGCTCAAACCTATGCCCAAGAAGAAAGTGCCTCCATCTCGTCAATGCATGAACCACTGCCGCAAACTCAAGATCATGGGTAGGATAGTTTAGCTCATGATCTTTGAGCTTCCGTGACTCATATGCAATGACACGACCCTCTTGCATCAATACTACTCCTAATCCCTCTAAGGACACATCTGTACAAACTACAAAGTCCCCAATAGGATCTGGAATCGCAAGTATAGGTGCACTGGTCAACTTCCCCTTAAGACACTGAAAGGCTATCTCACACTTCTCAGACCACTCAAACTTCTTTCCTTTCCTCTGAAGTGAGGTGATAGGATGCCCTAGCCTCGAAAAGTCCTGCACAAATCGCCTGTAATAACCCGCTAGCCCCATGAAGCTACGTATCTCTGCCACATTCGTAGGCGTAGGCCAATCTAAGATCGCTTGGATATTTGTAGGATCCATTGAAATACCCTCCCCAGAGATCACATGACCAAGGTATTGGACCTCAGTCCTGAAGAATTCACACTTCGACAAGTTAGCATATAGCTGATTGTCTTGCAAGCACTATAATACTTGTTGTAAATGCTCCTCATGTTCCTCCATCATTCTAGAGTATACCAAAATATCATCTAGGAACACAAGAACAAACCTTTCTAGGTATGTACGAAATACCCCATTCATAAGACTCATGAAGTCAATGTCCCTCTGAGGAGGCATCCCTGGAATCTCGTATGGAAAGACATCAGAAAACTCCTGAAGGATGGGGTGACTATCAAGAGAAACCTTCTCTTCTCCACCTCCTAGATCCAAATCATCCACTGTAATAGTGAACAATTGACAACCTTGCCACACACACCTTCTCAATTGCATAGCTGAGATGATCTTCAAAGAGACCAACCTCTAAACCCCCACTACCTCTACCTCTCTACCAGATGCCCCAATGCATCTAATCGACTTATGTCGACAATCAATGACTGCACTATGAGCCTCTAGCCAATCCATTCCTATGACAACGTCATAAGAACCCAATGGAATAACACGAAGGTCCAAGGTAGTCTGGAGAGGTCCAACCTCTAACCTACACTCTGGCACAAGGGAAAGGGATGCAACTTTTACACCTGAAGCTAACTCTACCTGCCACCTATCGACCTGCTTTACCGCATCCAGTCTACATTGTGTTATGACAGATGAAGAAACAAAGGAATCAGATGCTCCAGAATCAAATAGAATAGAAACTGGGTTACCCCTCAACATACCATAGGCCTCAACAACTGTACCCTGGTGCTCTGCCTGGCGGTTGTCAACCGCTGCGAATACTCGATGCCCATGGCTTGCATCTCTTACAGTCGGCTCTAACGCCGCTGGTCCCTGAGAATAACCTGATGTGCCCTTATTGGGACACATCCTCGCTATGTGACCTTGTTGGCCACACACAAAATATCTAGTGCCTCTACCGAAGCCCCTAGCTGCAGGTGGTGCGCTAGACTGCTGCGCACTACCCCTGAAAGATGAATGAGAGCTCTGTGCTGGCTGCTCAGAGTTGAAGCGTCTCATGCACCTCCAACTCTTGTCCCCCTGCCTTTGTTGGAAACCCTTCTGTTTCCCCTGGGAACCCTGCTACTGCTGCTGACCATTCTGAGACAGACCCTGCTGAGCTCTAGAAGGTGCACCTCCCTGAGGCTAACCTCCTCGAGCACTAGTCCCAACTGCTGAACCACTGCCCATCTGCACTCCTACATGACCACCTAAGCCCATCGCCAGGTTCTCATCAATGAGCCTGGCCTTATCGACCGCCACCTCCATGGTCCTGGGTTTGAAAACCCGCACTCCACCACTAATACAGGCGTTTAAGCCCCTGATAAAATGCTATACCAACATGCCCTCGTCATCACC
>VDFB02373365.1:8307093-8600755 GCA_007258455.2 Sequoia sempervirens | reverse complement strand
CTCGCTGAATCCCGAGAAGCAATATCATAATTTGACACGCTGAAAAAATACCTCCTACTTATCAATTGGTGAGCCAAAGGGGCTCTATTATGAATGGTTCATAAGGCACAACACTTGTTGAAAGTTTTGCAAATGGGGTAACAACTCAAGCGGGCTTAACCTTGGAGAAAACTCTCTGGTTAAGCGCGCTTGAGCTGGAGCAGTACTGGGATGGGTGACCTCCGGGACGGACCAGTGCTTCACCTATGTGAGCATCACCTAGATGCAATGAGTGCTAAGTGGACCATTTGATATCATGAGAGATGGGTTCTTGTTGAACCACTACTCATGAAACATGGGTCAATGAGTTTGACTTGAAACTACACGGTTGAATCCTGATAGCAATATCATAAAGTTAATGTTTGTCTGTCAATTCTTTCCATCGGTGTGCTTTGACCGTCCATTAAGTCTTTCCGTTGGGGAATTTTGTCCAACACGTGGGATGGGGGATGTGGGTTATGAAATAACGTTACATAAATAGGTGCATTTTGTTTACACTTTAGCTTTTTCCTTTCTTAAGTGGGGGGTTTTTTAATATTAAACAAGGTTTGCTCATTCTTGTTATGTCTTGTAAGATCATAACTTGGATTGTTATCAATCAAATATGTATATGTTAACATCTAAATCATAAACATTTACATTGTTCATGGTTCATGCCACTTGCAAAAACTACTAACTTCTTCAGTCTTATTAAATAATTAGCATGCACAATCTTGAAAACTTCCATATCTCTAAATGATCATCATCAATTCTATAGACACACATTTTAATTATCTCACATTTGTTTCAAAGACAAGAGATGGATTGAAATATAGTAATAGACAAAGTGTTAGTTCATCACTTGACATTTTGATTCCATGCAAGCGACATTACAAAAGAGTGTGTCATAGACCATGTGAGAACATGCTACACAAATCAAGGACTCCACTAAGTAGGGAGACTTTGCTTGGCTTTATACTTTGAAACAACAAAGTTCATACTATTGCATATACTCATAACACTTTTAATATGAGAGGAGCTAAATCTCTACTCAAATTTTCCCTTTTTGTTGCCTCTTATAGTAGGTGTGATCACATGGTGCCAAAAAGAGAAGTAGAGAGGTAGAAGTACAATAATTGCCCTACACAAAGATTAAAATTAAAAAGAGGGAAGACTATGAGGAGGATGTATTTCAAAAGTTGAAAAAAATTATAGCCCATTCCTTTCCCTTTTCCCACCATTGATGGTGAAGTAGCAAATCCTAGCCTTGTTTTCTTTAGGAAACCAATTTTTTAGTTTCATTTATTTAATAAAAAAGGTATCCAAACATGTCATGTTTTTTAGATATTTTTTCTATGTTGAATAAGTGCAATTTTAATGTTTGTTTCAATGGCCACCTTACCTATTGATAATTGTGGATTCATTTTTTTGAATTGAATAGAGCTTCAATTACAAGGACAAAACCCAAACTGAGAATCAAGATCAAAACTTGTGATCAAATACAAGTTTCAAGAATATAAAGAAGAAATATCAAAAACTGAGTATTTTTTTTACTTCTTTAGCAATTTGAACTATCTTCCAAAAGGATAATCATAATGTCCATTTTTTATTAATTAGCTTATGTGGAGCCCATCCTTATTTTAATAAAGGGGTCACAATTCAATAGCAACAAATAAAAAAATATGGGGGTGTGGGTTTAAAAGGTTGTTGTAATAGTGGGACACCTAGACAACTTCATTGCAAATTTTATGATAAAAAAATAATGAGTTAAAGACAAAGTGGGGCTATTGTTAGGATAAAATCTCATTAAAATTTAAATTCTTATATTTGAATGAGAAAATGAGGTCTATTAATGCGATTAGTGCAAAGGTTGTTGGCCTTTAAGACATCTACCAACTTATTCATTTTTTGTTATAGTTTGAGCCATGTGTTCAACTATATGATTCAAGAATGAAAACCCTTAGATTCTAGATTCTAGATATTAGAGGATGAAACCCCTTTGTTTTCCTAAAGATTTGAGGATGAAAACCCTTTGATTTCCTAAGGGCTATCTCACTCAAAGGTTGTATTTGTAATTTAAACCATTTATTTGGATTTTAGCATATATTTTGGTATTCAAATCAAGTTTTATATTTTTGAAGATTCAACATATTGTGGAAGCATATATTTTGTAATCATTCAAACACCATTTTACTATGGAGGAAGCTTTAATTGTATTTATGTTTTTTAAAGCTTCAATATATCTATGTTATTTTTTTAATCCATTACTATACTTTTCTAGGCATTATTATTATTGTAAATAATATATATACATATATATCCACCATATGCTCTCACCTCATCCTCATGGGATCTTGATATTTAAAAAGTGGTAAATATTTTATATTAAAATTCATTGAGGAAATTATAGTGGTATTAGAGCTAACAACATATTAGCCTATGGTGTATAGCAAGAAATTAAAACCCATGACAGAGGAAAGATCAAAGTTTCTTCAAGACAACCTAATAGGTCTCTAGATAAGGAGAGATGAAATGACATAAGTGTTTCTATAAAACCAAGAGAGAATGGATGAACCATTGAAAAGAATGTTATTGATTGTGATGAATACATCCATTATTATCTTTGTCGAATCAAAGTCACACTAGAAAACCACAAAGAGGGGAAACTTTTATCTGTAAATAACTAACCAACATGTCACTACATTCCAAAACCCTTTAGACCAATGTTCTCACAAAAAAAGAAGAAAAAGTGAAGCCTAAAACTTCTTATATGGAAGGGCTTGATAGATTATTTGGATAATATCAAGGGAAGATTGAAAATTTAAAAGTGGTATTTTCATTTGATAGGCAATTGGAGTTGCTAGTAAAATATTTATCATAGAAGAGGTCAAAGAAGTAACCAAAATAATGACAAAGAAAAAGAATAAGGAGAACAAAATAACTACATCAACTTTTGGTGGTACTAAAAAGGCATCTAATCAAGCTTGGTTACAAAAACTATAAACTTGTTTCACACCCAACCTCATAATGGAAGAAGATGCAATCTAATTTGTCACATTACACTTGCAAGGCATTACCTATGATTTGTGGAATCATGGTTTAATCACACAAGGGAATGCACTTATATAATTTTTTGATGATTTTAGTAAGATGTTGTTAGATAGATTTGAGAAAAAGGATGAAGAAGAATATTTTATGAAACATTCCATAATCAAGAAATAAACTTTGATGGATGAATATAAAAAAACAGGGTTACTTTCCCCTTTGTTGAGGGTCGATATGAGCCTCTCAAAGGTTTAATTAAGAGCTTTGTGCCATCAATACTATAGAATGGTATCAAAGGAGCATTAATACTTGATGCATTCATATCAAGGAACAAATTTTATTTGTATCCAAAACCACCCATTATCGAATTTCAAAAGGGAAACTTTCAAAAAGTAAGTTTTAACTCACATCCTCAAAAGACTACACAACCATTTATAACAAATAAGATGGATGATAACACAAGGAATTTTTTTTGAAGGAATAAGTTATGTTTCTCTTATAGAGAACCATGGGAACTTGGTCATCGATGCTTTCACTAGGGCCAAGTCCACTATATTGAGATAATATCCAATAAAGAAGATTAATCCCAAGAACCAAAGCTATGAGCCACAAAGGAGAAAATCATTGAGAATAAACCTAAGAAACTTATTGTGCAATTTTCACACACACGCCCCATCGAAGGCAGGGACCATCTTTTTTTTTTGCATCTCTACCTCTTAGCTTGGTCAAATTTTGGTTTTTCTCTTCTTGGGAGGTTATTTTGGGATTAAGTCTAGACTGGGTTTGATGAGGACAATATTTTGAGGCTTTAGGGGAAATTTGCCTGTCTTGGAATTTGAAAATGGGAATTTTAAAGTGAATTTTCAATGTTATGTGTAAATTTTTTTGCACTTGTGGATAGAGGACGAAAAATTAGGCTAGGTTGCTTTTTGAACTTTTTGAAAATTCCTTCTAGAAAAAAAGTTATGAGGTTTAGGGGATTTTGACCTTGCAGGGAATTCAAGTATTTCTATCCCTGATGGAAATCCCCGAAATTTCCAAGACCCCCTCAAAATCCCAAAATTTTCCAAAAATAGAAATTTTCTTTTTTGCACCCATGGATAAAGGACAAAAAATTAGGCAGGGTTGTTTTTTGAATTTTTTGAAAATTCCTTCTAGAAAAAAAGTTATGAGGTTTAGGGGATTTTGACCTTGCGGAGAATTCGGGTATTTCCTCCCTATGCAGAAATCCCTGATTCTGCCTCTTGATTTTCCATAATTGTTGCACTTTCGGGCATTCCATGCATCCCACGTAATTCCCTCACTCTAGAAAATCCCCAAATTTCCTCCATGGCCTGATTTCCGCGAAGGGCTCAAAATCCCAAAATTTTCTAAAAATGGAATTTTTTTTCCCGAAATGAATTTTTTCTTGAAATTTTAAATGTTCCCGAAAATGAAATTCTTGAGATGGAAAAAATTTGAAATTTTTTCAAAAATGGAATTTTTTTTGAAAATGGAAAGTTTCCATATAAAAATGTAAGTTTTTTTTTAAGGCCCAAAATTTTATTTAAGTTTAATTTGGATTGGATTTTTAACATGTGAGCTACTAATGATGATATTTGTTTTTCAGGATTAAATAAATATTAAAAGGGGGACTTGCATATGGATTCATGCCAAAAGGGAAATCTGGAAGAGTTCAATTCAAATATTAAAAGTGGGGCCTACATAAGAATCCATGCCCAAACTATCTATAGCTGGAAGGAGTTTCTGGAAGATATGTGAAGCTGATTTCATCATCCAATCATAATTTTCATTAATGAAAAGCTGGCATAATATTGTTTTCTCATTGTTCTATGATGTAACTTGCTTTTATGCAATTGGATGATGATGTACCATGAGCTCCCAAATTAAATGTAATAGCTTGATGCTTCTATAAGTGCAATTGCAACTATTGGATGAATTAAATCCTGGCCATTGGTTCAAAATGTAATTTTCTATATAAGGCCAGTGCCTTCTCATTTGTAGGGGTTAGACTAGGTTAGAATAGTTGGTTTGAGGCTATAAAAAGCCAGAATTGGCTAAGTTAGAGAAGTCAATAGTAGTAAGAGAGGAGAGACTTGAAATTTTTATGTAATACTGGAGAAGTAATGTAACTAAGTTGTTGATTTAACAAACTTTGTATTTATCTTTGATAGTTTATGGTTTCTTGTTCTCAATACTCAATGTTAGATGCTAGATTTCAGTTCTTTTGCAATAATGGTAAAATGTTAATGATGTTGATCGATCTTCGGTCCATACTTTTAGCGATTTGTTGATTGTAAGTTGCTATGTAAAGTTACTCTAGGCCTTATTTTGTGCTAAGTTCAATTGTGGATGCTTGTTTACATTGTGCCAGTTATTGGGTATGCGAATGAATGTTCAAAGTCTGAAAATCTTTAGTTTCCTTAGAAGATTGCACCATTTTTGTGGAGTTATAGGCTTGTCCTTGATCAAATAGAGATTGGTTTCATTGGGGATCTGTCCATCTACAACATTCATCATTGTTGTGATTGATCTTAGGTTTTAGTCTTAGAAATCTCTCTAAAAACCTTATCTCTTTTGTTGTTTATTTTGAATCTTGGTTAGTTTTAGGATTAAAAGCATCTCCATATTGTTGCATCTGATGAAAGTAAGCTTCTAACATTGTTCATTTGTAAGGCCCCTTGTGATTACTAGCATTTTCACATATTATCTGAGTTGTTTATGCATTGTCAAGACCTGACATTAGAGACCTTGGGGTTATCTCTTGAGGCTTGCTGATAGAGATTTACCTTTCAAGAGAGATATGATACTTGTATCTTGTTTGAGTTGTTGCTGTGCAAAAAACACCATCAACAAAACTCATTTATGATATGAACAACACCCTTGTAGCTCTTTTAGGGGCACTATAATATCATCCATTTAGGGCTATGGGTGTTATTTAGGCAATAAATTATAATATTAATTAATAGTGGGTCCACCCATAACTTCATTAATGAAGGCTTTGTTGGTGTTTCCAACTAATTTCCTAAAACTTCTCTAAATTTTTTCCATGTTTTATGATTAAGCATTTCAGGTAGTTGGCCAAGAAATAGGGAAATTAGTTCCCTCTACACTTCAAGATCTACAAAGCCTAGGTGGGTTTCACTTTTGATATCATTTTATAATATTTTACCTCATGAAGATGATATTAAACAATGTCTAAAGACAGTGCATGAATTCTAAAGGATATTGGATAAGCAAATAAATCTCATACAATTTATGATCAAAGGTTTAAAAAATACAACATAACATTGCCCTTCAATATTTGAGCCTATGAATGAGAAAATTATAATAAATATAAATAACTTATAAATAGATTTGTCATTTAAAAATTTGTATCATGTTCAAATAATTGAAAAGAAAAACCTAGCTTGGTCGATTCCTATCTAAGGGTACAATCCCAGAATCACATGAAAATCTATTCACAACAATTCAATATATTTTGATAATCAATGAAACGATTATATTGTAATAACTTGACCAGCCAAAGGACTACAACATCATCCTACTTAATAATCCATTTATAAACATAATATATTCTATATTTTAACGAAAGAAATTATTTTGTTTTTGATTAGGTAAGGGTGTCGTACCCTTCACAAAGAGCCACAAGGGCCAATAGAGTTCAATACCAAAAAAAAAAAAAAGCCAAAAAAAAACACAACGAACCAACGGTAGACGGATAAACAACGAACCCACAATAGAATAACTGGCATCCTCCCAGTTCTTTGACAAGAGATTAACAACATCATCTCTGACCCATTCTTGATGGTCTTCAACCTTCTTCATGTCCATTTCATCCTTCATAACCACCGACAGGGTACTGGTAACACAATGGACTAGCTTAACCGTGAAGCGGGTCAAACCACATAATTTTTTGTCCAATTTATCCAACCTTTCCTTCAACACATAGAGCTCCTCCCCTCCAACTGCAATCTTTCCAGTATCAACATGCTCAACATCCAACGGGTCTGAAGATTGAAAGGCCGAAACCTCCTTCAACACTTTTCCCATATCACGAATGGAGCTAGGCCATCTAGCATGCTCCTCCTCCTCACCCTCAGACTCCTCTTCATCCCTGCTATCTTTGCTATCAAACCACTCCTCTTCAGTATCCAAGTCTTTAACCTGCACTTTTTTGCAATTCTTGGCCAGCCTACCAGAGCGCCGAATGATGGCATCACAACCAATCACCACCATCTTCGCAACCATCATATCTGCTATAGAGTCCTTGCCCTCCACATTTTTACCTTTGCTCGGAGGCTCCTTCAAACTCTTTCCTTCCTCTTTGCATTTCCTTTTTAGGGCGGGCTTACTAGCAGTCTTGGCAGGGGTTGATTTGAGCTCACAAAGACTAGCCGTTGCACTAGTCTGGGCCGCACCCACATTCCCCTTAAGCTTTTTAGTAGCGGGTTTGGGTTTATGCATGTTAGCAGGGACTAGGTGGTTTTTCCTGACGGGGCCTTTGGACTCTGCCAAAGATAAATTGGTCATAGTGGGAGGCTCAATCTCTTCACTGCGGAAAACTAATATGGGTTTTGGCGGGCATAAAGCAAGATGGAAGTGGTAGAGCCTCAAAATGAGGCCCTGGTGGAGTGGAAGGGGATGAGGGTCATTAGGATTCAAACCAATAGCTTCAATACATTTTTCAACATAACTTTCTAAGTCCATAAGAAGGAAAAAAGGAAAGCTTAACAAAACTTTATGCCCAAGGTGGTTCAAAAGAGGGAAATGGTAGAAGTAGTAGGTTTTGTATCTACCTTCCAGAGTCACATACTTCATCAAGGCAAGGAACACTTGGTTCCACGGCTAAGGGAGAGCCTCCCACTCAAAACCCGACTGGTTGCGCAATGGCTCCTCATTCCCCACAAAAAACTTGTTCATACTTTCATTATCCTAAGTTTTAGTGTGCTTCAGATGCTTCATACTAGTACACTGGAGCCCCATCGCTTGTGCAATCACTTCCTCATTCACAGTAAAGGTAATACCACCCAAAGTCACATGACGATCTTTCCACAAGTTGACAAACTGTGTAGACAGATTAGGGTCATGGCCCACTAGAATCTCCACCAAAGGAGCAAGACCACCTTTGACACATATGTGCCAAACCAAAGGATCTTTGCAAAATTCACCGTAGTTTTCCAGCTCAGTTCGCACCCTATCACCACCCATAATGTCACTCTACACACAGGATAACTAGAAACCCTGAGAAAATAAAAGGTTAGAGATAATGGAAAGGTGAAGAATCACCCGCACATTAAGGATTTTAAGCCAGAAATGACAACCTTGGTAATCAAGGCAAAGGATAGGTCTCATGCATGAGGAAGTAATTTCTAAAACACAATCTTAGCAGAATCATAAAAGGGGATCACCAAACACAATCGACCAAGTAAGCAAGACATGAAAGGAATGGGAGGTTTGCTTTCCACGTAGAAGATGCATAGAAACCTAGGGAAGATGGCCACAGGGCCAAATTTAGAAACACCAAAAGGTTAGCTTTTAGAAGTGGGCAAAAATTAGAAACACCAAAAGGGTTAGCTTTCAGAAGCAGATACAAAATAGCGGACAAGATAGGGCCAATTAGGAGCTTGATCTCATAATTATTAGTCACATCAAAATCAAAATAAAAAAAATTGAAAATACGATAGCTTAACATAATCCCCAAAAGGAGATTATGTAAGGTATGGTCTAGCTTAGTCTTAATCATCAAGTACCCATTGCAACATCTCATGAATTCCCTTTTCAAAATTTCCTCCCTCACATAATTTGAATTATGCCACTTATTATCCACCTCATCTTTAAAACTTGTCCACATAGCCCAAAAGACAAGCATTGTGGACGCCCTAGAAAATCCAACAAAGCGCTTGATTAGTTATCATAATGAGTCAAGTAAGGGCTTTGTTCATTCAATATTAAACCCTAAATGTCAGGAGGTAGGTTCCCTAAAGAACGCTAGCATTTGGAGATTTTCCAATATGTGCCAAAATTGGCTAAGGCATTAGCAACTTGGTTTCCCTCCCGATAAATATGGGTGGCAACCTTTAACTTTACTTTGACATGACGAGCCTTATGTCTAGAAGAATGTCTTTAGTGCTCCACCCCAATAATCTATCAAAGTTAACGACATCAATTATAGACTTAGAGTCACCTTCAATATGAAGTTTCTCTATCCCCATGAAAACAACCAACTGTAAGCCCTTCAACAATGCTCTAGCTTCCGCAATCATAGAAGAATGAACACCAATCCCCTAGAGTAACCAACCACAAAATTTCCTTTGTAATCCCTGATCACACCTCCTATACTAGCTCTACCCAGGTTTACTTTAGTAGCCCCATCAAAATTTAGTTTATACCAGTCATTGTCAGGAGGCTTCCAAATAGTGACACTCCAAGCCAGGGATCTAGAGTTG
Source organism: Sequoia sempervirens (assembly GCA_007258455.2). Taxonomy (NCBI): domain Eukaryota; kingdom Viridiplantae; phylum Streptophyta; class Pinopsida; order Cupressales; family Cupressaceae; genus Sequoia; species Sequoia sempervirens. The sequence continues at coordinate 8,591,243 of VDFB02373365.1, read as the reverse complement.
TCATAGGAGTTAGCATCCAAGTTTTGGTGCCAAGCTTTGGCCATACTTATTTTCTCCTTAGTTGGACCTTTGTTTGGGGATTTCCCATTGAAGAGAAATATGTTTTCCGCAATGAGCCAAGAACCAATACCTAACACCTCTTTCGGGCTTATCTCAATGTTCCTGAAGATTCTATTGTTTCTCTCTTTCCATATACTCCAACATATAATAGGGGGGACTTGGTTCCAAATTTCACTAGGTAAAGGGTGGATAAAGGGTCCAAACCAACTCAAGATAAAGGATTTGATATCCCGAAACATAATCCATTGAATCCCCAATCTTCCTAAGGCCAACTCCCACACCTCAACAACAAATGGGCAGTGTAACAAGTGATCCACCGATTCTTCATTGCACTTACATAAAAAACATATACTGGGGATCTGGAATCCCCTTTTCCTCATATTGTCCTGAGTAAGAATCATATTGTGGCAGATAGTCCACTAAAAGAAGTTAACTTTTGGGATCATGTGTTGATTCCAAACCTTCTTCCATAGATCGAGGAAAACACCCTTGTCTGTCAGTAGATTGTAAGCTGATTTAACTGAAAGATCTCCTTGCTTATCATGAGTCCAAAAGAATTCATCTCCCCTGTAAGAGCAGGAAGTATAGTGAGGGAGAGAAACTCCTACAGAGTCTTGTCAAGGAGACTTAGATCAGGGGAAAAGGGGCAGCAAAGGCCCAATTCATTCCATTTCCTAGCACCCTAAGGGCCAAGGAGGTAATCACTAATGTAAATACCAAAGAATTTTTGAGCCAATCTCATAAGATTCCTGAATTCAGAGTTTTCCAGGGGAGTTTCAAGTAACCAAGGGTCCTCCCAAAATATGATTTTATTACCATTACCAATCTTCCATTTTATCCCATTCCTCAGAAGATCCTGCAGACTGCAAATACACCTCCAAACCAAGGACCTTGAAGGGTGAACCTCTATGAGGCAGACAATCAAAGGTCTATTTTGAAGGTAATTAACATTCACGATCTTACACCAATATTTCCTATCCCTTAGATGGTCCCAACCCACTTTGGCCATGAAAGCTTTATTGGTATTATAAATAGTCCTAATCCCAAGTCCACCACAACTTTTGGGTTGGCACACCTTGTCCCATTTAACTAGAGAAAATTTATTTTTTTCCTTGGTCCCTGACTAGAGGAAAAACCTTTGAATTTTCTCAAATTTCTCAACAATAAATATAGGAATCTTGAAGATGGAGAGAAAATTGATAGGTATACCTTGAAGAATAGCATACAGGAGCTATAATTTACCAGCATGGCTAAGCAAGGAGCCTTTCCACCCTGCCAATTTTCTTTGGATCCTTTCCAATATATAATTCCAAAAGTTAGGAGTGACTTCCTTGACAGAAAGGGGTAACCCAAGATATATTGAAGGAAGAGAACCACTCAAACAACCTAGAACAATAGTCACCCAAGCTTGTTGATTAGGAGTGTTGTTAAAGAAGTAAATCATACTTTTATTATAGTTAATGCATTGCCCAGAACAAGCAACATAGTTGTTGAGACAATTTTTCCATTTCCTAGCTTCAATCACAAATGCTTTCCCAAAAAGAAAAGTATCATCCACAAATTGTTGAATCACAATCGGCTCTAAGGAAGAGGTAGCCTTAATTCCCTTTATGGACCCTTCTGATAGAATATTAGAGAAATTCTTGATCAGAACATCTGCAACCATGATAAAAAAAATAGGGTGAAAGGGGGTCTCCCTGTTTGATACCTCTCCCAACAGAGAAAAACCCAAAGGGAGACCCATTTACCAGAACATAGTACTTAATTGTAGTAACACATTCCATTATTAGATTGACCATGGATTGGTCAAACCCAAACTTAGCTAGGACTTTAGGAACAAAATCCCAAATTACCTTATCATAGGCCTTAGAAATGTCTAACTTAAGGGCCATACCAATGTAGTTGCATCTATCCATGGAATGGAGTAATTCATGTGTGGTTATGGTAGCATCAAGGATATGATGACTAGGAACAAACCCTTTTTGAGTTGGGCTGATAATTTTGTCAAGGAGAGGTTTGATGTGGTTCACTAGAATTTTAGAGAGGATTTTATAAAAAGTATTGCACAGACTGATGGGACAAAAATCAACCATAGATTGAGGATCAACAACCTTGGGGATTAAAGCTATGAAGGTGTGGTTCAGTTGCTTAAGAATCTTACTAGATTTGAAGAAATCACGAGCAACTAGGACAAGGTCCTCACCAAAAATCTCCCAAAATGTCTGAAAGAAGGCTGGAGGGAAACCATCAGGGCCTGGAGCTTTGTAGGCCCCCATACTGAAAGTAGCCAACTTTTCCTCCTCAGGTGTGACAACACTGAGGATCTCAAGGTTATCAATCTGGGATATTTACTTGAATAGAAGCAATCAAAAAAATACATAGTATACAAAATTATATTGAAGAATATGATAACACTTGATTATTTTATTCATGAATAATATTATATTACAAAGTTGGAGACAATGACATGTTGTAACCATGTATTCAAATTTGCTTCAATAAAAAATGCATCATTATTTCAAAGAAAATACCTATAGACCTCAACACTTAGAAACCCTAACCACACCTTATAAGATAAAAAGCTTTACAAAATGTACAATTCCTGGACCCTTGAATAAGATACAAGCTCCTCCTTTATAGAATAGGATAGGCATGTAGGCTTTAGGAGCATAAGTGACACTTGTCATAATTGTACATGTGACATTCAAAATTTTATTGCAACAAGACAGTTACAAAAACCCAGTAACTAAAGAGATGCATTTTTCCTATCTTAGAGAACAAAAGAATATCCTAAAGCCATCGAAGAAAAAAATACCTCAAAAATGTTGATGAAGAAAAAAAATTGGTGGACACCTCAACAACAACCCGTGAGTTCATAGGATCTAATGAAGAAAATTTTTGCTAACCACTTGATGAATCATTCACTATAATTTTCTAGCTAGGAACTTTTTAGATTTCATCTAAGGGCCACTGAAGTTCTAATACCTTTGACACCTTGTTATGGGAATTATATTTTGCATCCATGACTGCCCTAGCTTTTTTGTTGAACATGTTTAGACTATATTCCAACTATGAATTCATCAATAGAATTATTCAACAAAGCAAAGTCTAGCTTCCCACTAGCACATATAAATGAGCATAATGAGGGAACAATGATGCCAAATTCACCTTTCCATACCTCAAAAGGATTGATAAGTTCCATTTTTAAGTATTTCAAGCATCACCCCTTCTTCTAATGTTTTAAATAATTTAAAATTATTCTTTAGTTATAATTCCAGTCTTGACTGATAATTTGAAATTTCTCTAAGTAATCTAACAACTTCATTTGTTTCAACCAAACCCTCATTGGATTCATACTTGGAAAATTTGTAGAGTTCATTCATTATTGAGAGCTTAGGGATCCAAGTACTAAATATCACTTTCAATCTCACCTATTGTTGCATATTCATATTAGAAGAAGTATTCAAATTATTGTATCCTCTCCAAGTATCTTCCAACCTATGAATTATTCAAGATATTCTATGAGGTTGAGTAAATAATCTATTGGATCACAACCCTTTTCTTCCCCTCATCTTTGGTAATCCTTTCTACTTCCTTGCTCTATTTAAGTTGTTCCTTTAATCCTTTTATTTTCAAAGATAATGCTTCTATGTCCTGAGATAACACTTCCATTCAACCTGATTAAGGAGTAGATGGCCCTAAAGTAATTCTAGGAAGTGGAGGCAATTATGATTTAACATTATTATACTCTTTCAAAAATTTAAGGTGTTCCTCCTGTAATTTATTAAAATCATATTGCATCTTCTTTGATGTTGCCTCACTAAATAAATTTGTGTTAACAACCAAATATGTTTTCATGGGGAGCACTTGTGTCAGCAAGTCTCTTGACAATGAGATTTCTAGATAGCTCACTCACATCCACTTGAGGCTTATTTGAATCTTATTAAATTTCCCAAATAGATAATATTTCATATTTTATGTTGAAGCTTGATCCAAAGTATAGGTCATCTACTTGTTCATTTGATGTAAGCACTATGTTGATTGTTGATTTTGTTTCTTAGTTGATTTTATTTTTCTTTCTTGGTATAATATTTTTTTATCCCATTTGCTTTGTCAAATCCTATCTTAATATTCTTAGAGCAACTTGGGTCGTAGCATGAGTGTCTTCCTTTACATGTTTTATTTCTTTCATCTCCCATTTTCTCGATCAAAGACTATATTAATGTGCTAAGAGACACTTGGTTTTAGACATGACTTCTTCCTTTTTATGTTTACGTCTATGTTGTGTCCATGCAAGTTAGGTAAATGACAAGTGATATCCACTTGATAAGGTTCCTCTTCAAAGTAATAATGTGTCTTGTTTCTTTTTGTTTGTTTTGCATATCATATTTTGTTGCATCTTCTCTTTATAGGTTTCATTTTGATATTTGATCCTTGGTGGAGATTTATTTTGTTACATTCACAAGTGTTATTATGCATCATAGTATCATAATCATAACATGTGCATCATAATCATATGTCATAAATCATAACATGCATCATAATATATATGAATGGTCATAATAAATCATCATCATCATAAGTAATCACATCATAACAACCTAAAATAAACATCATCATGAGTCATAAGCATCACATAAATAAAAAAGTGTCATATATATACAATGTACATCATAAGTCATATATGTACATCATCATCAAAAAATAAAATGTCTATACATGGGCTATATGAGCCATATTAATACAAATGTGTACAATGGATCATAGATATGGTTTCTACATCAATAATGTACATGAGAATCAAATATATACATCAAATGTATACATATGTACAAAGGTGTATATTCTCTATCTCGAGCTCCCTCTTCTAGAATGGGTTGGATATCTCTCAACCTTCCCACTCTTGGTGGTGGTTGTGGTGGAAGTGGACCCATGTTTCCCACACTACGTGATCCACTTGATCCAAACCCTCTTGACTGGCTCTGGCTCTGCATCTGCAAGGAGTAGGGTGGAGCTTGTTGCTATGTAGGCACATATCTCTCATAGAGATTCCTATAGTAAGTGGCCTCCTTGGTGATCCTCCTCACCTCTATCATCACTTGTTGAGCTAGTAGACCCAAACTTTCCTCAACTTGTAGTTTGTGAGCTCTTTGTGTCCCTCTCTATTGTGACCTATGCCAATTTTACCTCTAGTTGATACCTCTTACTATCCTTCATGTCCCTCTCTCCCATGACCTAAGAAATATGAGTTTTTAAGTCATCCCTCTTCATGGTACAACCTATGAAACCTATGTACATAGGCTATCTCACTCTACTCAAGCATGTTCTTGATCTCCCCTAGCTCTCTATAGTTGTATCCATTCCTCATCTCTCTTCGACCTGGTCATAGTCACCTATATTTGTGTCTCCTCCTCCGCCATCTCTCCTCAACCTATACCTTCTCCTATGAATGGTGGTGGTCCTTGTTCTTGCACTAGTTGATCCCATTTCTCATCATGTACATCATTCTTATCTTCATTGTGTTATTGCTCTCCTATCACCCTCGCAGTTGGCTTTCTTCTCTACCTAACCCTCATACCTTTGTCTCCTCATGTGAGTGGCTACCCCACCCTTTGTCCAAGTTTGGTAAGTCTAATGGGCCTATGTTGACCCCACCAAGTAACATACTCTAGTGTAGTCCCTATATTTTCAATGTCTACTCTAAGATCCCAGGCTATTGGGATAAGTTCCTCAAGCTTTGTGATAGCTATGTTTGTTGTAATCATATGACCCTAGTTTGTAACCTTCCATTTCTATACAAAAACTGCCTCCCCAATAGGTACATCATGTCTTTGTCCAAACTGGAATCTCACTTTCTTGTCTATATATCTTTTTTATAATTTGTATCATGCACCCAAATAGATACCTTGATTACCTACAAAAGGCTAGCTACTCAACATCCTCCTCTCACGCCTCATAGTCTCTTCATGGTCTCTAGATGAATTTGAGATCATCGATATCATATCTCCAATACCACATACCTCCCATCCTCCTATAGGTCATCACCCCAACATACATATATACATATGAAATCCAATCTCCCAAACCTTGTAAGTAATTAGTCTTGTGATCGCCATATGCTCCCATGCCCAAAAATGCAGAAAATTAACCACACAAGATAAGTTCACCCCATATCTATATACCACCTAATGCATATCATGGCATAAGTGTGTTAGGACACATGGTCCCAAGTGTAGAACACTCCCTTCTCTAGAACCCTCTCTAGAACCCTCTCCTAGCTAGTGGAAAAACTTTAGGACCACTTATCTAGTGCCATGATCTTACTGATAATCCCTACCACCACTAATGGAAGTGGGTCAATGTGACCCATAGCCTAATGAAGATCCATCTCTCTATCATCTATTCCTGGGTTATTGATCATGAAAACTTGGCTAAGTGCACTCTCGTTGTGGTTTGTGTCATACACCACCCTCTTTCTATAGATCAAAATCCAAAAAATCCTCCATATGTCCTCCAAGATATTAGTAGCCCCCCCAATAGGAAGCATGAAGGCACTATAGTCACTGTGTCATCTCTCAACCAACACTGTTATCATTGCTCTATGCACCCTGATCTCTAACATGTGGGCTATATGTCATAAACTCACTACTCCATGGAAGGCCTTATCCATCTTGCTCAATTGTGGTCATAGTCACATTGCCACCAAATGTCTCTCCTATGACTATAGTTTCTCTCCCTCATCATACATTCATCATTCACATGTCATTAGCATTTTCATAAAATAAAAATCAAAATCAAAATTACTTTAGCTCCATACCATAACCCTATTCAATTGTGCTACTTTTTTCTTACTTGTGCAACTCTCTACCACTAGTAGTGCATTTATAGCCATTTGTGCTCCTTTTCTAGTTGTGGAGCTTTGTCGCCCATTTGCATTGCATTTCGTTGCATTTACACAACCTTACCAAATGCACCACATTTCCAGTCGATTATGCTCTGTTAACATATTTACAATATTAGTGTCTATTTGTGCTTTGGTTTTAACCAATTGTATTGCATTGAGCAATTTACACAACACTCTTGACCATTTACATAGTGTCATGCCAAATGCATGACTCAACCAGCTCAAAGGGTCACTTTTGGTTTTTCCTAGTTTTTCTCCTCATTAATGACTCTAAGCCTACCCATCAAGTTCCCAGGGATAGGTAATCACTAGTGGTCCTACGCTGAGTGGTTACCTAAAGGATCAAATCCTTTCTACATGGTCTGTGCCCCTCAAAATCACTATCATCGCCTCTGCTACTTTTCTCTAGAGTGCTTTGGAGGCTTTGGATTCTAAAGAGAGTGAGAGTACAAGTGAGCCTTTTTTTCTTTCCTAACCCTATGTATAGCCTTTCTAGCCCTAGGATTTTCTCCTAGATCCTCTTTAGCTATGTCTTTTTCCTCACCTAGTGTCTTTTTCTAGCCTTTTATTAGTTCTCACATCATCATCTTATCCTATCCTAGCTAACTTTCTTGTCATGAGCTCAATTAGATTTTTTTTTTTTGGCCAATCTCTCAAGGAGGGCATCATATCTCCATCCCATGGTCCATTGGGGCACACTGGGGCAATCATCAATCTTTTTCTTTGAAACAACACGATAAAACACATTGTCTTAAAGAGGAATAAAATGTAGACACCTAAAAATGACATACAATTTAATCTTATCATTTCATCATTATCCTTATCATTTATTTTATCTATATTAATTAAATAATTTTTAATTATTTAATTAAGCTAACATTTTCCTCTTTTCATTCATAATAATTTTAAATATTTTTTAATTATTTAAGTATCTCAATATTTTCATCATATCTACATTAATTAAATAATTTAAATAATTTAATTAATTCATCACTTATTATTTTCCCTCCAACATCAATTAAAATTAAAATTCAATTTATCTTTGGTTCTCTATAATTAAATAGTTTTAAAAAATTATTTAATTAGCTAACACTCATCTTTTAAATAAATTATTTTTTATTTATTTAAATTACATATTTTATTTTAAATTAATTAAATAAATATTTATTGATTTCTCCAACCATCATTTTGAATTAAATAAATTTATTCTTCTAACTTTCCCTCCATCAAATTCAAATTTGGGTCGTACCCTATCTTGAATTGTCCTATCCTTTGATCTTTCAAATTAATCTCCACCATTGATCAAACATCAAGTGAAGCATATAAGTAAGAATATTTCATTTCATTCAAACCCCCTAACACTCTTGTTATCAAAATTACTATAACACTTTTATCATTCAAGCATTATCAAGAATTGTCAAGCATTTATCATTATCATTGTCAAGCATATGCATTATTTAAGTTTGAGCATTTATCATTATTATTGAATCATAGCATTATTGTTCTTTCATAGTTTGTTACTTTGAAGAGCAACCAACAATGGAGAAAATCAAGATCTTAGCTATGATGACTTTGCTTGTTGTCCAAATTTTTATTATGAGCCAAGATATTGAACTGCATTGTGTGATTGTGAAAGTGTGAGTTTGTATGTTGATTTTATTTTGTGATTCACATTTTTATCATCCAAAAGAATCATTGATCAAATTTACATGTGTGAAATTGCACACAAACAAGAATTGGAAAAATGTGTCATTCAATTCACTATTTATTTTCCACCCTGCTAAACAATATTTCTTTATAAGAAATTACATGTATTTGAGTCCGAATGGATTGAGTATCATCGAGGAAGGATAATGAAGTGTATTAGAAAAGTATGGTTAGATCTTACTTCACACAACATGCTTATCTCACACTCCTAGATTCTTATTTGTAATGATTAAATTTCTTGCAATCAATTGAGCACATTGGATCAACTCAAGAAATCAAGAAAAAAAATAACAATGGTTGTGTTAATAATCTAAACATGAAATAAAGAAGAGCTATGTAAGGAAATGAAGCAATTGTGAGGGTATAAATGGGATATATATAGATATCCCACCTGTAGTGTGGAAGAGATAAAATGAAATTTAAATATAGACAATTCAAAATAATTGGATGTTGAGCTTGGTTACATGAGATTGTAACCCAAGTGGGGACATATAAGGTGGAAGGAATGGTGGGTTAAGGCTAGTAGGAGGGAAGACATGTGGCATATAATGTTGGTGCCCCCTATTTAAAGTAGAGAGTTGTTTTGAAGCCCTCCTTCAAATGAAGGAGGACTATCTTGCACTATAAAGCAAAGTGGACCACATGAGGCTAGTTTTATAGAGCAATGATAACCTCCCACTCCTTACAGTGGAAGGATTACAATTTGATTTCCCCTCCGACTGTAATCCTTCTAAATGGAATAGAATGGTGGGTGGGTTTATTATAGGTAATTATTGAATAAAATGGTGAAGGTATAATACTTTGAGCTTGGTATTTATATGTAAATTGGAATGGTAGGGATTGTTACAAGGTGTGCACCCTTGGTCTCCTTGTGCTGTGCAACACAATGCTCGGGTTCGTGATATGGCTTAACTACTTCTCATGGATTCATTAAATCTAGTTGTTGTATCAAGCATTAACATGTTGATCTTTTGGTGCAATGACAACCGTCTGTTCAATAATTAGCATTAGAGCCTAGGTCATGGGTTTGAACCCCTAGCTTGCGTTGGGGGGATTATTGCAAGGTGTGTACCCTTGGTCTCCTTGTACTATGCAACACAGTGCTTGGGTTCATGACATGACTTAACCACCTCTCATGGATTCATTAACTCTGGTGATTGTATCAAGCATTAACAAGTCGACCTTTTGGTGCAACAACAACCTTTTGTGCAATAGGGACATGGTTGACATAAGAGGTAGGAATAATGGTAGAAGAATAAAACTAAGGTGTGTGAGAGTAATAGGTTTGATGAAGGATGGGGAAAATGTTATGGAGAAAAACTAGAAGAAATAAGGTTACATCTAATAAAAATATGAGATTTTAGAAGTCTTTCTGGAATAAAAATCTAAGTATTATATTTTTAAAAAGTGAGTAGAATAAAAACATTAAATCTAAAAATTATAAGATGAAGAAGAAAAAACCCTAGGGCCAAGCACTAAATGAGTTTCAAATCATAGGACCACCAAATGCAGATAAATAAAGCACGCTCTTCATTTAATTTATAATGTCTAATTGAGTGACTAAGAAATGATAATAATTAGACCTAAATTAATCATAGTTGAGACATATGATGTGTGTTCAGGTGTTTTTGACTATCTCAAACTACAAAGAAAATCATGCAAAAGACCAAAAAAAAGTGAAAAACACTTAGATTGGGATATAGATGAAGCTCAACTTAAAAACCAAAATGGAAATAAAAAATTACCTAGTTGAGCTTGATGGATTTGTTTGTCCTTGGATATGGTTGATTTGTGCACTCCTTTCACAATTTTGGCAGCATAACACCCTAGTAATGCATGATTTCGGTCATGGAATGAATGCAAACATGGATTTGGATGGGTTTTGGCAAGATTTTTGGATGAAAATATGGCTATGGAGGTATGCGAATGCTTCAATGGCTTGAGTGATTGACAGAGTGCAAGTGTGTGAATGAATGAAAATGACTAAATGTTTTCCTTAAGCATTTTGAGGGTGAGAAGATGGAGGGTCAAGATTGAAGCTAGGGATTTAAATAAATGGTTGAGAGGCCTTGAGGCATCTGAACACATGTGGGGATGACATGTGTCATCCTAGGGAAATGGGGGAGATGACATGGAGGTGAGGTTGAGCCCATGTGGAGGTACTTGCAAGTACCTTGAGAATGGGTGAAAATGAGATGACTTGTCTCATCCTCCCAAATCATGAGGAGGATGTGGCAAGTGAGGAATTAAAAAATTCTTTAATAATCCTCCTTGGTATGTGTTAGAGAGGGGGACCACAGCGTGCAAGACCCTAGGTCATGAAGGGTCAAGATGCGAGAGGCTTCCCTAACTTACCTCAACTAAGTGCAACGTGTAGGGTATGAGGATGAGAATGATGAGGATTATGAGGTCCTACAATAACTCTACAATCTTGAGTTCTAAGGTGGGGCTAGGTGAGTCAGTTTTTAGGTTCAACTCTGTGCCTCAGGGAGCTCTCTGCCCGAGGACTTCAGCGCGGTCTCTAGACGACAATGCGAAGCGTTGATGTCTCTAAAGTGCACTGTAGTCCATACGACCAGACAACAACAGAGACAAGGTTGAACTCACCAAAATGAATAATTGCCTAGCTACTCAAATAAAAGGCCAAAATGAAATGAGTAAATAAATGAAGTATTCTCTAATGTTATAAAGTAGAAAAGCAAGTGTAAGAAGAGTAAGAAGGATCTCACCAAGGAATTCATTCGCTAGTTGATCTTCCTTGCAATACGCACACCTACTCACAACAAGAGGGAAAATGTTGGCTGGTTAAATAGGGGCTTGCCTCAGTCATACCCCCGTTTAGGTGTTTCCACCTCCACGGATAGCCAGGGAAACGAGATAAAGAAATAGTGTAGTAAAGAAAACACAAACACTACAAAGCAATACTATGATACTCAACCAAGTGATAGAGGAGAGGAGAGGGAAGCTTACCACCTCCACCAAGAGCACTCAAGGATGCTTGGGGGAGAAATGAGAGGAACTCAATCCTCTACTATAATGGCGTGGTCCCTAATGTGCTCTATCAAGTGATGAAGTGAAGCTTTTGCTGCAATGGAATGCTTGAATGCTTAGAGTGAGTGAGAATGGATGCAAAAGTGTGAGTATGGAAGCTTGAAGTGTGCAAGAATGAAGGATTGATCTGTTGAAGAGTTGAAATGCTTGTTGAAGGACAAAATATGAAGAAGGAAGGAAGAAAATGACCATATTCGGGTCGGTTGGATGAAGGGGGTGTTACAACTTCACTGCTAATGAGAAGTGTAATGCCTTTGCAGGTTCAACCGCAAGAATCTGCAAGGGGCATAAGCGCAGCGCGTAGACATCTGCGCACTGTGCAGGCATCCCCGACATAAATGTCCCCATCGATGCTCAAAATAGGTGCCAAGTGGACCGCCAATAGTGGGCTTAAGTGGAATTAAGCCTCCGAACTTGGTTTTCTAAAGTGGACAAGGGAAAGAAAAGGGATTTGTATAGGGGTGGAAATTCACTCTTATACGGTATGAGACAAGGAATTAAAAATTCCTCGGGAAGTGAGGTAAGGAATTTAAAATTCTTTTTAATCTTTCTAAAAACCTAGGGAGAATATATTGGAATTTAAAATTCCAAATGGGCTCATGGGAAGAATAAATAGGAATTAAAAATTCCTAGGAAAGGGGAGATGACTTCTCCAAAAAAAGGGAAGGAGTTAATGAAGGTTGAGTTAGGTACACATGCCATAATTGGAATTATGGTTGGATTAAGGATAATTATCACTGATTAAGATTGTACAAATGATAATGATGAGATTAAGGGCAAGTGGAAAATTATGGAGAATGCGTAATTAATCCTCATTAGAAATGTGCACACCCTAATCATAGATTAAGTCAATTAATCAAGATTAGGAAGGGATTATGGAGGATGTAACTAGGTGAGAGAAAAAGAGATGAATTAAAAATTAATTTTAATTCATGTTGGGTAAATGACAAGATTAAATAAATTAGGATATTTATTTAATATTGAGAGGAAAAGGGATAAAGTAAAGTATTTAATTAAATAATTAAACACTTTAGGGGACATAAGGGATATGATGAATATTAATTAAATAATTATGAAATTATTTAATTAACATGGATATGGATGTGAAATAGACAAAATAAAGGATAAGTTTGACCATATGGGAATGGTTAAATTTAGATGTCTATATTTTGCCCCTCTTTGAAATATCATTAAAATAACAATGTTTTGAAGAAAAATAAAATATAGGCTACTCGAAAGAAGAAAATGAGGATTAGATGCCCCAACATAGAGGGAAGAATGAAGCAAAAAAAATTGTGAAATATGGAGGGTGATGCTCCCTCGAGAGGGAAGATAGGGAAAAAGGGGCCTTGAGCAACTTCTTGATAGAGGAAAAAGGAGGGTATCACAAGGACCACAACAAAAAATGGTGAAGAATAGTGAAGGAACGGGAGAAAATGGAGTAACAAGGTGCAAATGGGAACCAAAGAGTGAATTAGGGTTTTGTGGGGGGGTGGGGTAAAAAGGTAAGCTATAGATAGTAACTTACCTAAGTTACTATTCACTTTTACCATTATGCAAAGACGAACTTGGAGAGCTTAGAGAGTGAAATGGAACACAGAGGTGATATGGACCTAGAGAGGGGGAGTGGATGACCTAGGGGTGACAAAGAGATACACAACATGGTGGAGGGAGTAGAGACCAAGGAGAGTAATGCTAGTAGAGAGGAGTGTCCAGTATCCTCGACAAGTTCCTGTAATAGAGGGAGATGAGGAGGTTGAATTTGGTGAGGAGGAGATCTTGAGGAAGAGAGTATAATGGAGGATCATATGGGATGGATAGCAGGTGGTAGAGGGGGAGATGGAGGAGGTTGATGTAGAGGAGGGATAGGGTGAGGAGGTAGTGGCCAATGCATAGAGAGCTATAGCAATACACCAATCCCAAGTTGATGACAACATTGCAATGAGGTTAGTGGGGGTGTAGGTGAGGATAGCCCAATTACAGAGGTTATTATGATAGGTCAAGGATGATCTATAGACTCAAACATTAGAGTGGGATATCTTGTAGGGGTAGTGTGATAGGTTATAGGGTGACAGACATGGAGAGGGGATATTTTCATTGTTGAGCATGATAGCCTACATATAAAGGTACAACAACTGCAAGAGATGGTGGATACTTTAACGATCAAGACATACAACTTGCATGCCTAGGTGGATAGGGTATAGGGAGTGGTGGACACCATCACAATAGAGAGAGATAGTTCTCATGCCTCACTGAGCACCATGAACTTCAAGTGGGATAGTTTGTGATTAGCATAGGAGGCCTAGGAGTGAGATATGGGGAAGATATAGATAGACCATGAAAAATACAAGAGAGAGATTGGGGGACTTGTGATGAAAAGCATGTAATTTAATTTCATTATACTATCACATAATGAGAACTTGATTTTAATATAGCATTAGATACCATGCACCAAGGTATGTGGAACCAAGGTAACTTGATATCATATACATAGGAATGTCACAAAAAAATAGAAGGTTATTCCAACATTCCAAAGTCGCAAAGGATTTAGTGGAGTCGATGTCGAAAAAGCACAAACACAAAAGGATGTCCCACTGTAACACAAGATCACAAGGATCTTGGTGGGTACTACTTATGACAACCAATTAAAAATGATCACACATAAACTAATATATGGCCCTAATTTTACCAATAAAAGTGCACCATGATATGATGGATCGTGACTAAATATGTATAGGAGTAAATTTGCATCCTATGTGAAAATTCCCTTTTTTTCCTTTACCCACCTTAGAAAACCAAGTTCAAAGGATTAATTCCACCTAAGCCCATTGCTTGTATCCCACTTGGTGCCTATTTTGAGCACTGGTGGAGGCATTTTTGTTGGGGACGCCCGCGTGGCACACAGACGTCTGCTTAGCGCACTTATGTCCTTGGCAGATTCCTGTAGCTGAACCTGCAAAGGCATTACTCTTCTCATTGGAGGTGAAGTTGTAACGCCCCCTTCGGCCGGATAACCTGAATATGGCTGTTTCTCTCCATCCCTTTTTCAAATTCATCCCTTCAACATTCAATCCAACTTCTCCACAACTTCTTTTGAGATATTGCACACTTCAAGCTTCCATACTCACACTCTTACATTCACTCTCACTCATTCCAAGCATTCAAGCATTCCATTGCAGCCAAAGCAACACTCCATCACTTTGTTAGAGAAAGTTTGAGACCACACCATTGCAGCAGAGGCTCGAGTACTCTCATATTCTCCCCCAAGCAGCCTTGAGTGCTCTTGGTGGAGGTGGTAAGCTTCCCTCTCCTCTCCTCTATCACTTGGTTGAGTTAGCACTTTATTGTTTTGTAGTGCTTTAGTGCTCTTTACTACTTTGTTTTATTCATCTTGTTCTCTTGGCTATCCATGGAGGTGGAAAAACTTAAACAAGGGTCTAATTGAGGCAGGCCGCTATACAACCACCCAACATTTTCCCTCTTTTTGTGTGTAGTTGTATTTTTTTTGGAGAAGTAGCTAGCGAACGAGTTCCTTGGTGAGATTCTCCTTATTCTTGTCACTCTTGCATATTTACTTTGTAATATTAGAGAGTTTAATTTATTTAGTCACCTCATTTTGGCCCTTTAGTTAGTCAGCTGGGCTATTAGCTAGTTTTGTTGGTTTGACCTTGTCTTCTTTGCTGTTTGACTGTATGGATGACAACACACTTTTGAGATGCCAGCACACTGCGCTGACTTCCAAAGATTGCACTTTTGTCCTCGAATAGAGAGCCTTCTAAGGTGTAGTGTTAGACCTAAAAACTAGCTCGCCTAGCCTCTTCCTATGTTTCAAGTTTGTAGAGTGATTGAGAGGCCTTACGGTCCTTGTTACTCTTACCTTGCATTCCCTCACATTACACTTAGCTAAGGTAAGTTAGGGCAGCCTCTCGCATCTTGGCCCTCCGTGACTTGGGGTCTTGCATGTGGTGGTCCCCCTCTCTTACATTTTTGGTGAACTCGATGTGAACCATTTTGGTTCCGTTCTTGCGATCCTGATAGTTCATTTCCTCATTTTCTAGGAGTGTTTTAGGTGTGAGTGTGTTGAGGCTGTTTCCTTACAACCTAGCCTACGACCCCAGTTAGTCTAGTTGAAAGGTTCCAAAGGTACTGCACGACGAAACCGACAAAACCTTAATTTGGTCACTATCTTATCCATCAACCTTTAGGGACTTTGTGAAAGCATTGTCTAGTGTGTGTAATGGCTTCCTTCTTGCACCAACCTATCCCGTCTGTGTAGCCTATTGATAGTTGTACTAGTATAATTTTCACTTCATAGGAACTGTCAATGAGCTTTAATAGGGAACCATCTCCTCTTTACATTCCTGCACAAATCAACAGAAACATTGTAGTTGGTGTTCTCGTTGACCCTACATCACAAGTGTACATAATAACAGAGGAGATTATGCTAATAAACTTCTCACACAAGGATGGGTACGATGCTCCTATGAGCACCATCAACACACATGACAGGCTCACCGTACCTTCTTTGGGTAGTATTGTCCTGTCGCTCTTAGTTGGACTTAAGTCCATGAAACTCCTGTTTGATATCATCCCTGGGTCTGAAATCTTTAGGATGAAATTGGGTATCCCTTGGTTAGTGGAAATGAACGTGGTACCCTCCGTTGTGCATAAATGTCTGAAGTTTATCCATGAAGGCTCTATGCATGTAATCCACAACACCAGCTATAGACCACCGATTGCACGTGGTAGCTACTCCTTAGATCACTCCTGGCCTATGCCTGTTGGTCATCTTCCACCTAGGATGGACCTTCTACACCGTACATATCAGAACTATAAGAAGGGCTATCTGAGGCTAAAAGTGAGATACCCTCCCTTGCCTTATGCCATTTGACATAAGGCTTGTTTAAAAGCTAAAAACGATGCCGCTAAGGCACGAAAGAAGGAAGAAGAGAAGCGGTCTCGCGACCCTCCTTCCTCTTCCGCTGGTCAGTCTGGTGCTTCCTCTTTCTCTACTGAGGTACCATTGAGTTTTGCTCCTCATCTGAAGGAGAATCCTATGGTGCTAGCTTGGAAAAAGCCTAAGCGTCCTACTTTTGAGCTTCTTGTTCTAATGACAAAACCTAGACCCATTCGATATAACAAGAAGAAGGTTTCCTGGGGAGAGTCATTATTGTCTTGACCTCTGTGGCCTCCTACTGCTCCTGCTCCTAAGGTGTTGAGCAGAAAGAGGCCCACTGTCGAGGCTCTCGAGTCAACTCCTCCTATCACTCCTCAGCCTGTTCCTCTTACTCCCATGCAGGAATCTATCCCTCTATAGGAAACAACCATGGTGGAAATTCCCATGGTTGAGGAGGAACTCCCTGCTCCTTCGCAAATCTTGGCCTCTAACTCCAAGAACCATAGAAACCACCTTGCACATGAGCATAAGCGTCGACGAAAGGCTCTCATGGTTGAGCAGGCCGCCTCACAAAGAGAGGAAGAAATGACCGCCCCTGCTTTAGGGCCTCTTATAGTGTCTTCTTCCTCCCTTCCTTCTACTTCTCTCCAGTCTAGTCTTGTACTATTCCTGACTTCTGTTGCGAGTACGAATGCAGCTAACCCTAAACGGGTACAAGTGTTCATTGCTCCTTCAGTGGAGCCACCTTTGTTGATGTTCGTTCCAAATATCCAACCTTTCCTAAAGCTCATGGACATGGTCAATACCTTAGTTGTGTCCACTACAGTTCTCTCCTCTTCCTCCTCTACACCTCTGGCCTCGTCTGTGGGGATTTCATCTCCTCTGACAAAACAAGAAATAGAGGGTGGTCCTTTTGACAATGAAGGATGTAAGAAAAGTCTACCTCACTTGCAAGGCGGCCCTATGTTGACTTATTCTGTCTTAGTGACGGAACCCGTCCCAGCTTCCCCTGAGTTTGTCATTGCTCCCAAGTCATTCGGCAAGCCTAGCGGTGAACCTCGAGCACAGCCTGTCCTGTTTGCCGAAGCTAGACATGGCGCCCATGTGAGGTGCATGTTTAATTCTGTGGATGAAACCTTGTCAGAGATCTTCGCTAAGTCCCTAACCTTAACTCCACAAGAGCTTAGTGGAGGGGACCTTGAGGGGCCCTCTTCCTTGGCCCTTGTTACAAGAGGACCAAATGTTCCTCCTCTTAACATCCCACCATTGTAGGCTCATCCTCCTTCCCCTTATGAGGATCTAGATTGGAAAGCAGATGACCTATTGGCTAATCAATGTTAGGAGGAGGCCCTTTTTCTTGATCTTATGTGTGTGTGTGTGTGTGTGTGTGTGTGTTTTGTGATGTGTTCCCTTGTACTCGTGCTGTGTGTGCCTAGATGACCCTCATCACTCCTATTGGTGCTTGGATATAGGCATGGTTTTTTTGTCGTAAACCTTCTTCGATTTGTATCATCATTCTTCTATGTTTGTGCTTGGTTTTCAATAAATTGGGGATGATGCAAAGTGTTGGGGGAATTTAAGCTTCCCTTCTATGTTGACCCAATTTTTTATTTTTACTTTGTTTTCCATGCATTCTTCCTGATTTGGTCGAGGATTGATGATATTTTTCCTTGCATTGTGGTTACATATTATTATGAGCTCAGATAGATCTAACCCCGCTAAACTAGTTCCCCCTGTGCCCTTTGTTTATATTTTTCCGTTTCTTTTGTTTTCTCTTTATCTTTCTCTCTTCCTCTTTATCTTTCTCTCTTCTTTGCTTGAGTTGTCCCTCCTATGTGTGAAAATTTTCTCTTTAATATCTCAGTTTTTAGGAAATGCATTTGTTGTCAATGAATCTTTTCTTGAAATTTGCACAAACTTTTCTTTGGAACTACATTCTTAGCTTGGGACCCTAACGAAACATGTTTCCTTCATCATGGGTTCGTAAAGAAAGGACTTGAAAACCTTCCTTCAAAGTGGGAACATTTTTGACCTTCCCCTCATGTGGGGGAATATTCTTTCTTTTGAATTCCTTGATGAAGTGAACATCTTTTGAAAGGATTCCTTGATGATGGATCGATTCAAGAAAGAAGAATATTTGCTTTCGAATTGTGTGTCCCTTAAGTGGACCCCTTATTTTCTTCATGACGGGTTCCTGAGGGACCCTCCTTTGAAAGTCCTTGCCTCGAATGGATTCTTTCACATCTAGCCTAGGGAAAAACTAACTAGACTTATTCCATTCCTCTTTTCACATTTAGCTTGGGGGCAACCCGACTAGACCTGTTTCATATCTTCACGTTTAGCTTGGGGGCAGCCTGACTAGACCTTACCTTCCAAACAACATGTCCCTTGAGTGGACCCCTCTTTGTTTGAAGGGTTCTTAAGGGATCCCTTTGAAAGACTTCTGAATCATCGGTGGTCTGCATGACGGTTTGCCTACTTGCCTATGTGGTCGCTTCCTGACTCTGCGGAGTCCGCTTTCTTAGGTTTCCTTCATGCGAGAGATCTTGGGGGATACCTCCCTACAAGACTGAGAACTTGTAGGGTGCTTTCCTTTGAGCTTCCTCCATGTGAGAGACCTTGGGGGTGGCTCCCTTGTAGGACTAAGATCCTATAGGGCACTTCTTTGGGTGTTCTTCATGCTTGTTTGTGGAGAATATCTTCCCCTGTAGGACTGAGAGCCTATAGGTTGATTCTTTGAGTTTTCTTCATGCTTGAGTTTGTGGAGAATACCTTCTCTATAGGACTGAGAGCCTGTAGGGCACTTCTTCGGGTGTCCTTCATGGTTGAGTTTGTGGAGAACACCTTCCCTATAGGACCGAGAACCTCTAGGGCGCTTCCTTTGGGCCTCCTCCATGCTAGAGTTTTTGGGGGACAACTTCCTTATAGGACTGAGAACCTGTAAGGTGCTTTCTCTTTTTCCAACTTCATAGTTCTGAGTAGCTATGGAGTCCTTTACTTTTTCTGCACCTTTAGGTACACCATATCGAGTACTACTTCCTCAACGATTCAAGTATATGTTTCTAACTCTACACCGTTCTTGATCTACTTTACCAAGCACTCATCAGTATTTGTGCTCGCTAAAGTGGGGGAAAAATGTATAGGAGTAAATTTGCACCCTATGTGCAAATCCCCTTTTTGCCTTTACCCACCTTATAAAACCAATTTCAAAGGCTTAATTCCACCTAAGCCTGCTACTTGCATCCCACTTGGCACCTATTTTGAGTGTCAGTGTAGGCATTTCTATTAGGGATGCCTACGTGGTGCGCAAATGTTCGCACAAAGCGCTTATGTCCCTAACAGATTCTTGTAGTTGAACCTGTAGATGCATTACTCTTCTCATTGGAGGTGAAGATGTAACGCCCCCTTCGGCCGAATGACCTGAATATGGCCGTTTTTCTTCATCCCTTCTTCAAATTCATCCCTTCAACATTCAATCCAACTTCTCCACAACTTATTTTGAGCTATTGTACACTTCAAGCTTCCATACTCACACTCTTACATTCACTCTCACTCCAAGCATTCAAGCATTCCATTGCTGCCAAAGTAACACTCCATCACTTCGGTAGATAAATTTTGGGACCACACCATTGCAACAGAGGCTCGGGTACTCTCATATTCTCCCCCAACCAACCTTGAGTGCTCTTGGTGGAGGTGGTAAGCTTCTCTCTCCTCTCCTCTATCACTTGATTGAGTTAGCACTTTAATGTTTTGTAGTGCTTTAGTGCTCTTTACTACTTTGTTTTCTTCATCTCGTTCTCTTGGTTGTCCATGGAAGTGGAAACACCTAAACAGGGGTTTGACTGAGGTAGGCCCCTATACAACCACCCAAAATTTTCCCTCTTTCTATGTGTAGGTGTGCATGTTTTTTGGAGAACTAGCTAGCGAACGAGTTCCTTGGTGAGATTCTCCTTATTCTCATCACTCTTGCATATTTAATTTATAATATTAGAGAGTATTTAATTTATTTAGTCACCTCATTTTGTCCCTTTAGTTAGTCAGCTAGGTCGTTAGCTAGTTTTGTTGGTTTGACCTCATCCTCTTTTCTATCTGATCGTACTGATGACAACACACTTTTGAGATGCCAGCACGCTGTGCTGACATCTAGAGATCACACTTCTTTCCTCGTACATAGAGCCTTTTGAGGCATAGTGTTAAACCTAAAAATTAGCTTGCCTAGCCTCTTCTTGTGTTTCAGGTCTGCAGAGTGACTGAGAGGCCTTACAATCCTTGTTACTCTCACCTCACATTCCCTCACATTGCACTTAGTTGAGGTAAGTTAGGGCAGCCTCTCGCATCTTGGCCCTTCATGACCTAGGGTCTTGCACGTGGTGGTCCCCCTCTATTACAGTATAGTAGTAATCTCAAAAGATAAACAAAATGTAAAAGCACCAAGAAATTGTAATGAACCTCAAATATCCTTTTTCATTAAGACGATAGGTGGATGGGTTGATGTGGTTTGATGTGAGGAATGATATATCCTACAAAGATTAGAGATGGGTGGGGTAGATTATAGAATCAACATGATATGAGATAGTTAAGACTAGTTGAAACCTCAGAGGGCAAGTGAATTTTTCTATTAGGAACCAACTAC
Organism: Sequoia sempervirens; assembly: GCA_007258455.2. Taxonomy (NCBI): domain Eukaryota; kingdom Viridiplantae; phylum Streptophyta; class Pinopsida; order Cupressales; family Cupressaceae; genus Sequoia; species Sequoia sempervirens. Next base: position 8,569,991 of record VDFB02373365.1, on the reverse strand, counting down.
ATAGGGACTCTTGGTGACACAACTAACATAAACACACACCCTAAAGGAAAGACCTAGGACTCGGGGGCTCATTGACGATGGCCTTACCTATGTGAAAGTGCAAAGAAAATGTAGTTTGATAAAAAAGATGGATGATGGACAAAGGACGATGCAAGACCTAATGATAAATAAATACACTAATGGATCCTAGATGGGGACACAAGACTAAACACATGTACACTATATACAAATGATGAGGACCACCAAAAGCCCAATCGATACAAGGATAGAGGATTGAGATACCAATTAGGACTTTGTAGAATCACTCCAAAATAACTAGAAAAAGCTCAAGAATGAGGATAGAAAATCTAATCCATCTAATGCTCAATCATAATATACCATGCATTAGGTGACAAGATGGCGATGGATAACGAGAATAATATTTATGGGATGGATAGGATGATGCATAAGCATATAGGAAAATAGGATGCAAGATAGATAATGATTAATCCCTCTATGAATAATGCCTATTTCTAGGTTTTCACCAAACGTCCACCAAGGGTGGTTTTCATCATAGGACATTTTATTTCTTTTTACTATTGACAACATTTTAAAATTTTTTAAACAATTTTTGGATTATTTTTGTACTTTTTGAGATTTTTTATTTTTTTTGTATTTTTCTAGGTGGGTTACCTAACTAACTTAGGTACAAAACCACTTGAGATGAACAATATTGAGGGGATTTTCTAAGGGTTCCCCCTTGGGTGTAGCAAGATGGTATGCTCTAGAACCATATTTAGCTGTGATGACATAGGGACCCAACTAATTGGCCTCAAGTTTTCCTTTCTTTTCTTGGTCTTGTTGGGTACATTGGTTCTGTTTAAGCACAAGGTCACCAACTTGAAACTGTTGGGGGTGGACTTTCTTATTGTAGCTTCTTTTAAGTCAATGTTGATAGGTCTGAAGGTGATTGTAATCATTAACATGTCATTCATCAAGAAGCTCCAATTGGCTGAAGTGGGCAACGTGATACTCCCCATAATTGATCAAGTTCTTCAAAGAAACACAAATCGATGGGAGTTCAACTTCAATTGACAAGATAGTTTCAACACTATATACAAGAGAGTATGGAGTAGAATTGGTTGGGGTAAAGATGGAGGTGAAATAGGCCAAAGGGTGGGATTTAGGTGAAGGTGCCAATCACGACTAGTAGTATTGATAACTTTTTTAAGGATTTTGATCAATGTTTTATTAGTGGCTTTAGTATGGCCATTACCTTGAGGGTAATAGGATGTGGGCCAATGATGTTGGATAAGAAATGTTTCACACAAGTGTCTCACTAGTTTTTGAATGGATTTCCATTATTGGCTATGATGGTGGAAGGAATACCATATTTGTAAAGAATATGGTATATGATGAATTTGGATATTTGTGTTCTAATAATAAGGGAGGGTGGAATTGCTTCCACCCACTTGGTAAAGTACTTAGTAGTGGTGATAATGAATGCATGGACAATGGATGATGGAGGGTAAATCTTGCTAATTTATTCTAAACCCCACTGCAAAAATGGTCATGGTGAGGAGATCGATTGTAGGCCTTGTGCGGGAGCATGGATCAAATCTGCATGTTGCTGACATGGTACACATTTTTTGACAAACACATGGGAATCATGTTCCATAGTTGGCTAATAATAACTGATTCTAAGAATATTCTTCACCAAAGCCATGCCATTAGTATGTGTCTCGTAAACACCATTATGTACTTTGTTTAACGCTACCTCAGATTCTGAATAATTTAGACACCGGAGAAGAGTACCATCATACACCTTACAATAAAGTTTCTCCTAGGATGTTATAATGAGATGCATGTTGGATAAAGGGTTTACATTGATTGTGAGCTAAATCAGATGGAAGGGTGTTGTCATAAAAGTAAGTGTAAATGTCATGGTACCAAGGAGATTGGGGACCAATGATCTCACACACCATCTCAATTTCAGGAATGCCATATGCTAGGACTAATAATTTCTCAACTAGAAATTCACAGTCAACATGATCATGATGCATATCTATGAGAGACCCAATGGTAGCCATAACATTGGAAACTTTATTCTATAGTCTAGGTACTTGCTCAAATTGAATATGACCAAATTATTTCTTGAAATTATCTACCGTGCATTTATATGGGAGAAGCTTCTCATATTTTTTTTGAAATTCATCATTAACCTATTTGATTATGAGTTGTGAATCTCCATAGAATGTAGAAGAGTGATGTTCCATTAGACAAAAAATCATAAACTAGTGATTAAAGCTTCATATTCTGCAATATTATTCATGTGTGGGAATGCTAATCTGAATAACTTAAGGATAAAGTTGCCTTAAGGGGTGACAAAAAGGATTCTTGCTCTAGCTCCATTTTGCATATAAAACCCATCAAAGTAAATCTTCCATGTGTCTTCCTATGAAATGGTAAACACAGACTCATTAGGAAATTTGATGACCAAAGGATATGCATCAAATTGAGGAGCATCGACTTACTGATCAATAATAACCTATCACTTGATTGCTTTATGATCCACTTATTCTATGTCAAATTCACTCAATAACATGACCCACTTAGCTATTCGACCCATCAATGATGTTTTGGATAAAAAATACCTAAGTGAATCCACTTTGGATATGAGCTTGATCAAATGGCTAAGCTTATAGTGATGAAGTTTTTGGGAGATGAAGACAACTACGAGACAAGATTTTTCCATGGGAGTTTATTTGAGTTCATACCCAACTAATGTGTGACTGATATAGTAGATGGCCCTTTCTTTCCCATTCTCATCATGTTGAGCTAAAAGTGCCCCTAATGCAATAGACATAGTAGAAATATATAGTAACAGTGGTTTCTCCACAATAGGAGGCATTAGAATGGTAGGATTGGTGAGATATTCTTTAATTTTATCAAATCCCTATAGATATTTTGAATTCCATTTGAAGACTGTGTCCTTACGAAGGATACGAGTGAAAGGTTGAAACTTGTTGACAAGCTGAGCTATAAAATGCCAAATTGATTGTAATTTTCCTTGTATACTTTACTATTCTAAGTTCTTGGGTGGGGGCATTTCCATGATAGCCTTGACCTTTGCTAGATTGAATTCTATACCACATCTAGATACAATAAAGCCCAAAAGCTTGCCTGAAGTGACACCAAAGACATATTTATTAGGATTTAGCCACAATTGATAATGCTCTAATCTGTTAAAAATATACTTTAGGATCTTGGGATGCTCCTCTCTAGTCTTTGACTTTCCTAACAGATCATCAACATAATCATCCATTATGATATGAATGAGATTATGAAAAATAGCCATCATGGCATATTGATAGGTTGCCCTTGTGTTCTTCAAACTGAAGGGCATGACATTATAGTAAAAGGTCCCCCAAGGATTGGTGAAAGTTGTTTTATGCTGATCTTTAGTTACAATCTCAATTTTTTTATAGCTAGAGAAAATTTCCAGGAGGGATAGCATGGCATGACTTGGTGTAAGATTAAAAAGTATGCCAATGTTGGGAAATGGGAAATCATCTTTGGGAAAAGATTTGTTAAGATCTTTGAAATCAACGTAGATGTAAATGCCCCCAGTGGGCAATGTTGGAGATCCAATTTGAATAGTCATTGGCCTAATAAACCCAGTTGCCAATAATTTCTCCAACTCAACTTTAACAAGTAAGGCCACCTGTGGATGGATCTTGTGAAGCTTTTGTTTGATATGTTTTACATTTGGACGCACATCTAGGTGGTGCGCGACAAGTGCAAGATCCAATCTAGGAATATTAGAATAAGCCCAAGAAAAATTGATGGAGACTTCTTGAAGCAACTTGGAAAACACCTAGTATTCATCTTCAAATAGAGATTTGGATACATATGTGACTTTTTGCTCACAATCAATACTTATATTTATCTCTCTAGTTTCTTCAATTAGGATATATAATTTCTCCGACCATTGAGTGCCCTTAAGGGGAAGATGAATATCCCCATCTTCTAATGCCTTAGGGAGGTTTTCACTAGAAGATACACCCTTTATTTTTAATTTTGATGGATCTAAAAGTGCCTCATAAAGGTTTTCACTAGAAGATCCTTTATTATTTTTTTTGTTTTCTATTTTTGTGGTTAGGGTGCTCATCTCCCCCAAAGTAGATACCATAATCTTCTTCCAATTCCATGAAATGTACATATGCCTCTTCGGAAGGGAGAACATCAATGGGTGTTGTATCTTGTTGGTCCCAATCTATTAGCTTAGGATGGCAGAGGGAAAGACTTATGGTGAAGATGGTTGTTGATTTGAATAGTGACAAGACATCCAAGTCATTGTAGGAGAGTATGATAGTTTCTTCTTCAGGGATGTCTTTAAGAATATCAATTTCCACATTAACATTTTTTGACGTACTAGGTGATGATGCAGATTGTTTTTGCTTTCGATCATAACCAAGTCCTTGGTGTTTTGGATGGGTTGGTGGTTCAATAGGCTTGTGCATTCCTTGCTCATTCAAAACTAATCCTCCTCCTTGATAATTAAAATTTTGTGCTAATTTGTGAGCTTGTCGATAAAATTCTTTAAAATACTCTAAAAGAGTAGGAGAAGGATCAGGTTCTTCATGGTATACCCATTGATTGACATCATCATCAAGTTTCTCTTGTGCTAAGGTTCTTGAGGATTGAAAGGTGGTAGAATCTAGATTCTTAGAGATTATAGTATTGGTTATTGGTTCTTGATGTTGTGGAGATCTTGATGGTTGACCATAAGTATGTGGAGAGGGTGGCATTGTGCCCACATTGAGTGCAATATGCATTTCATATTCTCCACATCCCTTGTCAATAATATTGACCTTAGCAATGGAGGATTCAAGTGCAGAATATGGGGTGGATGATGAAAGGAGAGTGTTTGGATAAACATATGATGGAGATGAAGTGGTATTGGAAGGACCAACTTCAACTTCGAGACAATGTTGTGAATGGGGAAATGAAGCCTCAAGAGCACGGCAATACTCAAAGGGTGTGGACCCGCATTGAAAGTGACTTCACTATCATTATGTGGGAACTTTAGGCGTTGATGGTATGTGGATGGTACAACTTGTATGGCATGAAGTCATGGTCATCCGAGGAGGAGATTGTATGGTAAATCTAAGTCAAGAACATGACAAGTGGTATACTGCATTGTGAGCCAAATTGAATGGGAAGTAAAATGGTGCTTTCAGAATCCCTTTCTACATTATCATGATTGTTATTACTTGATTATCTAAGTCAATATGAATGTACCCCATCTATTTAAGGAGCTCTAGTGTACATAAATTGAGGGCAGAGCCATTATCTACCAAGACACATTTAACTTTATGCTTAGAAATGAGAAAATCTATGTGAAGGGCATGATTACATGAGTAGGGTTGATGGGAGGCTTATCATTTTGAATAAAATCCAATTTATTGATAAATGGGAGAAGAATTCAACAAATCTAGAATAGATATTTGCACAGGAGTCTTTCCAAGGTGATCAAGAATGTTATATTTTTGATTTATAGGGGCTTGCTAAGATGATGTGGATGGTTCTAGGATGGATATGCAAGTCTTGCGGGTTGTGACAATGCATTATGGATATTTTCCTTTTACGTGGATCATAAAAACACATGGATCTACTTGAGTGATATGACCAACCACATTACTATAGTTGAAGGGAACCTTGTTATAGTTTATACTGTTGGTTTTGTTGTTTTGATCATTTTTATTAGATCTAGTGTTTGTATTAGATGAGCTACCTCCTTGGTTATGCTTAGGAAAAGCATTTTGGAATATTTGTAATTAAGCATTAGATGATGTAGATTGATTTCCCTCAACAACAATGTCTCTTCGATCAATGAGATCTTGGATATAGTTCTTGAGCTTCATACACTTATTAGTAAAGTGACCCTTAATCCTATGATAATCACAATACTCATTATCCTTGTACCAATTTAGCTTTGGTTTCAACTCATTAGAAGGTTTTGTAACTAGATAGGTGACCACGTTGGATTGAACCAACCTTCTAAATGATGCATCCAAGGGTTCTCCTAAAGGAGTGAATGTGCATTTGACATCCCCTTGACTTGGTTTATTGGATTGAGTGGGAGGACATGGTTCCCCTTGAGGAACAAATATGACATTGGGTATTGGCTGGGTTGGTATGTTTTTACATTATTGGAGGTGTTTGCTACTTGAATGTGCTTAGCGTCAATGACATCATCATTGACCACATTCTTGTTTTTGTTCTATTAGTGAGAATTATCATTAAATTGCTTATGTTTATCATTCTTATAAATCTTGATAAGCCCCCTTTTTGATAATGACTCCCTTTTCAATGACCTCTACAAAAGTGGATGTATAATGGATACACAAATCACAAGGCATTTCAAGATGCAAATTTTCAACAAAGATGTCGACTAATTATTTTTCAGGAAGATTACATGTAAGACAACCTGCTTGGGCTCACCACCTTTGCAAATGACTAGAGAATGTCTCACCAAGATTTTTTTGTTTTTTATTAAGTCCATGGTATCCAATTCTTTCTCCAAGTTGTAGGAGAAATGTGTCACAATTTTTTTTGATAAATAAAAAAATGTAGTAATAGACCCATGAGGGAGGTGTAAAAACCATTCCAACACTTGTTCCTCCTAAGCTACGAGGAAACAAAAGTACAAGATAGTTATTGTTATATAACACCTTCTAGCAATACAAATAGAGTTCTTGTAGATGATCTTGTAGGTCTCCCCTTCCCTTATACTTGTCAAACTTTAGAATTTTGAAATGTTTAGGGAAGGGTGTAGTGGTGATTGATGAATTGAATGGATATGGAAAAATTTCTTCAAACTTAAAGGAATTTTTGGATGAATTTCCTGCTTGTAAGTCCTTTAAAGTAGTTTTCATTTCTTCCCATTCTTTATTCATGGGCATTGACAAGGAAGGAGCTGATAGATTGGATTGATCTTGAGGAGCATATTGGTTATATGATGGTGGTGATGGAAGAGATTGATCAAGAGGTGGATTATTATATGTGGATGGGGGTTGAATATATGATGTCGGTTGTAGATATTGATTCAAATACATTTTTTGTTATGATGGTGGAGGTTGATAATATGATGATGATGAGGGTTGATGTTGTGACAGGCCTTGTGGAACACCTCCATAATGAGGTTGTGAAGAAGGGGTTTAATAATAGGATGGATTAGATTAGTAGTTGTATGTTTTTTGTTGGGGATTATGTGGTGGTGGTTGTGGATTGGATTGTTATTGAAAGGTACCTGATGGTGGTTGTTGTAGATTGATGTATGATTGGTGTTGAGGTTATTGTTGTGGATGGTATTGTTGATGTGGAGTAACAGGAGGTAGAGGTGGAGGTGGTTGATAATACACACCCTACATGGAAATCTCCATGAAAGATGATGATTGGTCCATGTTGATGATAGTGAGGTGAAAAATAATGAAGTGGAGGATTAGAATATGCATGTGGTGGTTGTTGTTAATATTGGGATGATGGGTTTCCTTGAGGTTGTGATGAAGGTTGTTGTTGAGGTTGATATGAAACCTGAGGTTGGGATGGTGGTTGTTTCTATTGATGAGGTGGTTGTTGTTGTTGATAAGATGATAATGGTGGATTAGGTGGTGGAGGAATGAAATGAATAGGATTGAATTGAGGCATTTTATTTTCGGGAGGTGGAACCTGGGATGAAGATGGAACAAATGTGTTGGAAGTGTTATAAACCAATTGTGTTAGAATGAGAGGATTATGAGGGGGTAAAAAATATAATGCATTAGGTACATTGCCCCTAGTATTTCCTCATGTGATGGATGAGTGAATATTTGAGGTGGTTGTTGTTGGAAATTCTATGGGACAAATTTTTGAGATTATGGTACATATATAGCTCCTTGAACATTGAAAGAATCCTATCTAATCATGATAGTTAAAATCTAGATAGGAGAAGGTGGAATCCATACACACATATCATTTCCCATTCTAGGTTGGTACAATGAGTCCTTAGGAGGAGCTTAGGGATTTTGAGAGAATGGATGAGGTTGCAATATCTAAGAAGATCAAGGATCTTAAGGTCTAGAAGGTCCAGTCATACCAATGTATTTTGTGATATCAAACCTAGGTGGAGGCTTGGTACCTCACATGAGTAATGACACAAGAATTTAGTTTGATTGTTCAAAAATGATATAGTCAGTCATTTGAATATTAAATACATTGCTAAAATACTCATCAATAGAGACCTCAGGTTGATTGACCATCCCCTCCTCAGGGGAATCTTGAGGATGACTTGACTCAGGGAATTGATTTGTATTGGACTATTGGGACCCTCCATTAGTGGGCAGATAGGGAGGATAAGGTGATCAGTGAACTTGTGGTTGTTGTTGTTGTTCCATTTATTTCTTGGCCTTCAATAAAGTGACAACATGCATGAAAGTGAGAAAAATCAAATGATGAAGATGATGTAACACCCAAGGACAAGACTAGGTGACAATGATTGGATGATTGATTAAAATATTGATTGGATAGTTGATTGATTGATTGGATTGGATTGATGATCAATTGATATAATACCCCTAATTAGGTTTGATAACCAGGTTTGATGATGATTGTATTGATTGTCACTTGAGGTAGCCTCACATTCTCAAGCAAACTAGATGATTACAATGATGATGATGATTGGATTGGATAAGATTATACTTGAGATAGGAAATTTTATCAAGCATAAGGTATGATTTTGACACAAAATTTCCCCTCAAGCAAAGCAAATTGATATGGTCGATGACAAATGGATAACTCGGGATAGACTAGGTTCTTAAGTGAGTGTAAATGATGATGGCAAGGACTAATTGATTGGTTGATTCAAATGTAAAAAATTCTCAAATTAATGTATAGGGGGCTAAGATTGGATGTTTAATGATAAAAATGATGATTAGGGATGCCCTAGTATGTCCTTGTGTGTTCAAATGGATGACTTGATGACTTTTGGAAAATTTGAATGCCTGAAAATAAATATTACAAATGATTGGATGATGATAAAAAAAATTTAATTATAGGAATGGGCTTTGAACAATGTGGTATTTCACTAGTTAAGAGGGTTCACTTTGTTTTTTCTATGGACAACAAATTTGGCCAAGAACATAGTGCATACGCCTCTATAGGTAGCACATACACCTATGAGAAAAAATGTCTTTGTGTGTAGCATAAATGATTATTGAGGTAGTGAGTTTTCCTATGATGAAAGGACTATGGACTGTACGGACAAGGACAATGAAATCACCTAAGAGCAGAGTAGAGATGCCTATGCAAGTTAACTGGATGTACAAATAAGTAGTGTATACACCTACAAAAAAATTACAAATATCTATGAAGGATGGTGACTGTACATATGGAAACAACACATACACTTGAGCACAAACTACAAATTCCTATGAAGGATGACAAGATGTATAGACAGGATAATGCATATTCCCGTGAATAAAGTAGAAAAACCTATGAAGGATGAAGGGATGTACATATAGGATAACACATATTCCCTTGAACAAAGCACAAATGCTTAAGGGGGTAATTGACTATATATATGGAGAGAGCATATACACCTATGAACATAACACAAACACCTCTATGGGATGGACTGGGAAGACAATGAAAATGTGTGTAAACAAAGTGGAGATGCCTCTATAATAAAGTGGATCCGCCTATCAGGAGAGACTAACTAAATTGATTGAATTGGATAGGGAAACACAGTCACCCCTTGAAGAGCATAGTCGCTCATCAACAAAGTGGATATGCCTTTGTGGAGCATGGATACACCTCTGAAGGAAGAGGATGACTATGCGGTAAAGGATAGATAGAAAATAAAATAGACATAGTCAAAGATGGACTCAAGATAAGATAATTATGGTCTTACACAAGAAAAAATGCTAAGAAACACAAGCCTAAATTTATTTAAGAGGGTTTACAAACTTGATGTAGGCTCACCACCCCAAGGGGTTAATACTCTATGATACTTGGGTGGAACACCCTTTCTCACAAAGGTGGATAGGTAGAGATTTAGTGACACAGGGTTGATAATGCCAATGGACACCTTCTCTCTCTCTTTGGGAACTGTCAAAGTTCACCCAAAGATTTCTATTTTAACTTAAGGGAGTATGTGGTGAGTAGCTTCAAGGTACAATCTACATCCTTTGCACTACACCAAGTTGCAGCTAAATCATGGGTCTTAAACTAGGCCATACATGATATCTAATGCATCCTCTAAAAACTAGGAGGGTACATGAGAACCATCCATGAACACTAGCCCATCACAAGTGTGGGTTGGGAACTTTCGATGAGAAAGCTTAGACTAACTTGGAATCACCCAAGGATCAACACTTTTCCAAACACGATGTGACTAGATTTGAATATAACTTTCGTTCTCCCCACTTTATATACCCCACTGGTTCACATAGTTGAGGTTGTCCCTTGGGGCAATGAAATCCCCAAGTAGACCTTGTAAAGGGCAGGAAATACTAGATGTTTCTAATTCCCAAGCTCACATGTAGTACAAGGGGAGAGCATATGCATACTAGTACCCCTAGGTAGAATCACAAATGGACTTAGGTTGAGTTTTGATTTCTAATCCCTAGGATCACTGTATGGTGGAAGGGGAGAGTATATGTCAACAAACAACCCTAGAAATGACAAATAAGTAAATTGACCCTTTAATAAAATGAAGTGTGCCTAGCTAGTATGAAAAACCACTTACCACATCTTCAACCAATCGTCCTAAAAACAAAAGTTAGTAGTTTTTCCTCTAGTCATGGACTAACGTGAAGCTACAAATGTTAAGTACTAAACATAGGCACCAAAAAATGAGTGAGAAGATTAGTGCAAAATACAAAAATAGTGGAAATTCTAGAGTCAAACTACACACATAACTTATACCTCAGGATTTCCCTTCACTTAAGCGGATATGCCTCTATAACACTAGCGAAGATGCCTTTGTAGGGTGTAGATATGCCTTTGTGTTGTCAAGTGTATCTCTAGCCTATATGCCTCTATACACCTCAAGATCACCCCTGTATCATGTGCATTTTCCTTTGCATGATGGTTAGGTTAGGTACCATGAAGTCACCTCTATAACTCGTGGATTCACCTTTGAAGAAGGAAGATACGCCTCTGCAAAGATCTTGGTTTAGGCTCTCATGGGCTCACCTCTATATTTATCGAATTATCCCTTATGGAAGTTTGAGTTCTTTTGGCATGAGATGGATATACCTTTGAGGATTGGTGGACATGAGCTGATGCATATATGTCCCTATAGGTGGGCGGATATGCCTTTGTAGAGTTTGGAGGTTTATTGGTCTGTGGATTAGCAGGAATGTTTGTCTACACTCATAGATATGCCTCTATAGGGTGCATATACACTTATGTAGTGTATTTTATTTTGTACTAAAAAGTATGAACCTACAAAATTTCAAACAAGAAAAGATCAAAGGACCTGTGATGTGGGTGCCATCGGGCGTGCCATAAATATGTGCAGGTTTTTTTGACTATCTAAAAAACTAAAGAAAGACATGCAAAAGACCAAAAACAAGTGCAAAACAATCAGATTGGGCTATAGATGAATTTTAACTTAAAAACCAAAATGGAAATCAAATATTACCTAGTTGATCTTGATGGAGTTGTTTTCCCTTGGATACAGTTGATTTGTGCTCTCCTTTCACAATTTTGGCATCATAACACCTTATTAATGCATGATTTTGGTCATGGAATGAATGTAAACATGGATTTGGATGGGTTTTGGAAATATTTTTGGATGAAAATATGATTATGAAGGTATGTGAATGCTTTAATGGCTTGAGTGCTTGAGAGAGTGAAAGTGTATGAATGAATGAAAATGACTAAGTGTTTCCCTTAGTCAATTTGAGGGTGAAAAGATGAAGGGTCAAGATTGAAGCTAGGGATTCAAATCAATGGTTGAGATGCCTTGAGGCATCTCAACACATGTGGGGATGACATGTGTCATCCTATATAAATGGTGAGAGATGACATGGATGTGAGGTGGAGGCCATATGGAGGTACTTGCAAGTACCTTGGGAATGGGTGAAAAAGAGGTGACTTGTCTCATCCTTCAAAATCATGGGGAGGATGTGAAAAGTGAGGAATTAAAAATTCCTGAATAATCCTCCTTGGGATGAGACTTGGGAAGGGAGGTAAGGAATTTAAAATTCTTTTTAATCTTTCTAGAAACCTAGGGAGAATATATTGGAATTTAAAATTCCAAATGGGCTCATGGGAAGAATAAATAAGAATTATAAATTCCTAGGAAAGGGGAGATGAATTCTCCAAAAGGGAAGGAGTTAATGGAGGTTAACTTTGGTACATATGCCACAATTGGCATTAGGGTTGGATTAAGGATAATTAATCATTGATTAAGATTGTGCAAATGATAACGATGAGATTAAGGGAAAGTGACAAATTATGGAGGATGTGACATTAATCTTCATTAGGAATGTGCACACCCTAATAATATATTAAGTCAATTAATCAAGTTTAGGAAGGAATTATGGAGGATGTGACTAGGTGAGAGAAAAAGAGATGAATTAAAAAATATTTTCAATTCATGGTGGGTAAATCACAAGATTAAATAAATTAGGATATTTATTTAATCTTGAGAGGAAAAGGGATAATGTAAAGTATTTCATTAAATAATTAAAAACTTTAGGGGACATTAGGGATATGATGAATATTAATTAAATAATTATGAAATTATTTAATTAACATGGATATGGATGTGAAATAGACGAAATAATGGATAAATTTGACCATATGGGAATGGTAAATTTTAGACGTCTACATGATGTAATGATAAAAAATTCTTCTCTACACTTCAAAAATATAAATGTAGTCATATTTATATTGTTGATATATGAAGATTCTTCTATATGTTGCAACAATCAAATAGAATTAAACATTTAATATTGGATCTGGACACTACTAAAAATTTGATGAAGCTCCACTATAAATTTGGGCTACTTGAGGACTAGGCTTGACCAGGTAAGTGGATGATGTAACCTATTTCTTCAAGGGGTTTGTGCTAATAAATGATCAAAACTTGTCAATTCATGCATCCGATATGTTAAATGTACCATACAAAATATGGTTATTTTAAGATATCAAATAAAATTATTCCTAATCCAATACTACTCTAATAGTTTGTTAAAAAGGATAAAATGAGGATTATGGTTTAGAGAGATAATATATAAAAATAAATGGGCACCTTTGCACTTAGTTTTTAATCCTTAATTCTAAAAGATTTAATGAAATTCAATTAACCTATAATGCTATGATATATATTACAACCTATCATTGACACTATAAATGAAAGATTCTAAGATTTTTTTTAAATTAAAAATAAATGTGTAAGACTATTATATTATATGCACAAATTTTACACACTAAGTTTCATAATTCCACAATGAATGATATAAATTGGTAAGATCTTTTTATAGAAATTCACCAAATAATCTAACATCAAGAACAATAAAACACAACATACATCAACACCAAGAAGATAATGTTCACAAGTAGAGATGATCTTTATTGATTTCCAGCTAACATGCATTATATAAAAAAATAATAATTCAACTACATTGAAAATTATTTGTCCTTAGTTTCTCCTAAGAATTTACCACACTTTATAATGTTCGACACACCTCCTTTTGTAGAGGAGAGTTTACATTTTTAACTTTATAAGTTAGCTTTAGTATTAAATATCCAAAGGGCCTTAATTAATATGCATTTCCAAGGTGCTATATTTTCAAATGGAACTTTTTTGGGTTTTAAACCACTTTAATTAAATAAGTGAACTTGTTTACATTTCAAAAAGTTACAAGTTACATATTCACCTAAATTGGGCCCATGAAATGGAACAAGTTACATCTCAAAATTTGTATTACATTATCATATACAAAAAATAAATTGGCCATCCAAGTGAGCACTTGATGAAAAAAATCTAAATTTAAATATTCAATGATAACCAAATTTTGTTCCTCCTACACTTGTCCTTGTCTATAATCCATGAATTTCAGCATGCACCCACCATATAATGGCACCTTTGTACATTATAGAAATAATTTTTTCACTAAAATTCTTACAAAATCTAAAAAAAAAATCTATTTAATCCAATTTATGACAAGGAAATTAAAGTTTACACACAAAAACATTCATAGGAATTTGTATTCCAGATCCAAATTTATTTCAATAATTCTATAAATTTTAAAACCTTGGGTAGTATTTTGGAGGTTAGGAAAACTTAGGAACCTTTGACATGATCTACATTGGATATTTAGAGGTTAGACAAACTTAAGAACCATTAACATTTACTTTATTACACTTTGGTGGTACTACAAAGGTTAAAATAAATTTATAACTTATAAATCTATGATTGGTGGAAATTTTGAACATTTTAGAACCTTGGTAACAATTTAGTAAGTTATCAAACTTAATAAATTGTTTCCATTTATCTTTATTCCACTTTGGCAATATTTTAGTAATTTGGGTAACTTTTGAACCTTGGTCTAAAAATGGTGGGTTAGAATAGTAGATAACTTACCTTCAATAATCTCATTTTGTATTGTTTAAATTATTTCCTTAGGATTTGATGAGGTTTTAGAGGTTATATTAACTTTAGAACCTTCACCACTTGATTATCAGTATGATGGAGAGTTAGATAACTTTATAATTTGTCAACTCAATTTTGGGAACTCAAAAGATAACTTAGTGTGAAGTGTCATAGTTTGAGATTAAGGAATAATGTATAACTTGTATCAAAATGTGTTCAAATATAAGTATCCCCTTATCTCCAATTATAAAAATGTGTATAACACAAAGCATTGAAGATTGAGAATTAGGGATACCTTGTTACTCAGACCAAAAAGAGTACAAATAAGGACAAGCTCAAACTTGCGATCTTGAAAGATAATTGTTGATGGGTGTTTTTGCACTTTCTCAACACAAATAATGCATAGATGCATCACCTCTCTTGAATGGAAATCTCCAACAATAAATTGCTGAAAATCACCCTAAGGTCTCTCGAGTGTTAGGTCATGACTTGCTTGGAATATCTCAATTGTTTTGATATGATCTTGCTGGTAATCGCAAGATGGTATTATGAAAGTTAAGTTGGAGGAGAATTGGATATAAGGATGGATTTCTTAATATGGGGAAGTTATAGTACAATTTTTGTAGGTTCAAACAATAGTCTAAAATTCCTATTTTGGCTTCAGATTTGGCTTTACAATGTGCAATGAACCTTGTTCAAAGTCACTATTAAAAAAAAAAGAAAAAAAGGGTAGGGAAAGGGAGAAGTTCCTAGACCTGAAACTAATAATGAACAGTGATAATGGAGGACCCTATTGCAGAAAACCTTCCTAGAACTAAGTTCCACTTAACTAGATTACTTCATAGTCTCATGAAACCAGTGCAATCTTCTAAGGACTACAAATTTTCAGCCATTCATTCACCATAAGCATGAATAAAGGATAGAAATTTAGTGCAGCTTTCAATTTATGCCCAAACTAACTTTACATAGCTATTTATCATCAATAAATATCCAAAAGTATGGACAAGGAAGATTGCCAACACACAACAAAATTCTTCAATATCAATGCACAACATTAACTAACTTACTAAAGATAACTAAAACACATAGAACAACAAAGCTAATCTACTCAAATTCACTAACTATGAGAAGGAGAATCATGCAACATGAAGTTGGAACTCAAGAATCCACCAAATCAATGAATTTCTATTAACATTCCAACATGTCTTTACAACAACTCAACTCTCCCTTGAAAATGAGAGGAGACCCCCTATTTATAGTGTCCAAAACAAAAAATGAATGTCCAAGATTCAATCTCATTGTGTGGCCAAGATTCACTACAAATTAGGGTTTCACCTACCCCCAAATATTTTACAATTTACAATTACATTTTGTCAGTTTTCCTATTTTGTCCTCTAGTGAGTAGCACTATAGCTCTATTGTCTTCTTGCTGGTTTCCTGCTGCTGTAGCTACTTTGTGAGGAATTCATCATCTATGATAGGATTTCCATCGCTCTTCTTCACAATGGCATACTCCACAAACTTTATGATCAACGCCTGGAGCTTGTTCCACTCCAATATATCTGACTGGATCACTTGGAAATTCAACTTCCTAGATATGCTTGTAATCTTATCCCAATCCTTATCACATTTTTGCGTATTCTTTATAACTTGCTCAGATTGGGAAAAGGCTCGTGCAACAAAACCCATAAAATCTAGCGTCAGTGCATCTGCGGTCCTGTTCTGCATCTTCTTATGAAAGTATGGCTTTATTTCCTCCAGGTCTAGCTCAATGGTAGGCATATCAAAATCTGTCATTAATCTTAGATATTCTTCACATGCCGCCCTGATTTCCTTAGCCCAATTGATATCCAGCTCCACCTCATGGAGCACTCATTCCAACACTTCCTTTCTATGGTCTAGGCTCAACTTCCATGTTTCCACGAGCCAATGATCATCTTTTTCTAGTGCAAGATCCTTCTCCTAGGATCTATCAGGTATAGTGAGAATAGCCTCAAGCTTGGGATATGTGATCCTATATAACTCTAGGAAGTTAGTGCAAAATTTATTTATTCCCTCGAGTATCTTTTGTACTTCTAGGAACTTCTTGGCTATCCTGACAGCATAGCCTATGCCCATGTTTCCATTGTAGAGGACTTGTTGGAACCAATCCTTTATGGCCTTTGTCTAATTCTTTCTTCTCTCCAACTTGTTAATGTGGTCCTTGGATAGTAGTTGTGGTGGCACTGATGATGTGATGTGAAGCTCCTCAATTGATGACCATTGTTGAATGTAAGCTGTTAGATCCACAACCCGTGCTTTTAACTCCTCTTTGGAGATCTTATCTTTATGCATTTGGTGTACAATGGTGGCAACAGATCCCTGGAGATGGTTAATCTTTTGTTCTCTTGTTGTTGTTCCCAAATCAATGGTGGAAATATTATAGCTTACCCCTTCTTCTCCCATAACTAGAGTGGCTATCTACATTGTCTTGGATCTGGATGCATCCATTGTCAGATGAGATTTGAACTTTGACTTCTTCTCCTTCTTTGTGCTTATTTGGGCTTGAGCCAAGATGGCATCCAACCTTGCCTTTGGGTCCATCAGGGTTGGGTTTTTCTTCTCCAATTGTTTCTCAAGCCATTCTAGCATATGAGACTCCCCTTTAGCCTCTTCTTCAAGCTTGTCTTCTTCTTTCTCTTCTAACAAAAGCATCTCCTTATCATGCTCAGGGATTTTATCTTGTTCCCCAGTTGGAGGCTTAGTGTCTTCCTCCATTTTCTCCTCTATGTCCTCTTCGTCAGAGGGCTATTTTTCTATTTCTTCTCTGACATCCTTGAGTTGTTGAGCTAACTCCCCTTCGAGCTCCGGGTCAAAAGTTTCCACAATATACTTTGTACTGAGCTCCTCAGTGTCTTCCTCCTCTCCTTCACGCACCACTTTATCAATCATTAGATGTTGGTATTTAGGGTGCTCATGGTAGTCATCTGCTTCTTATTCCATCCCCTTAGCAACTTCCCTTTCTTTCCTCTCCAATTCTTCTGATATCTGCATTATTGCTTTCATTTCTGGTGGTTCAGTTGGAGGAGTAGGGACATGAAGGCCAACAACAACTTGTGCTAGGGTCGCTTGCACAACAAGGTTCATGAATACCCCATAGAGCTCCATTGGAATGTTTGGCATGTTCCTAGCAAAGGCTTTCATAAGTGATAGGGTAGGCATTGTGGTCTTTGTAGTGGTAAGTGGAAAAGAGGTGAATGGAGATTGAAAGTGGAGAGGTGGTGGCAGAGGAAGAATCAATGACTATAACTTGTGTAGTGGGAAAGGTGGAAGCAAGGTGGACTAAGATATCCATCGCGGGTGGAGAAGTGACAACCATTGCTTGAGAACCAGGCAGAGGAGCAACAGTGGTAATTGCGAGAGTAGAGGTAGCAGGTGGAGACTTTAGTTGCTCGGCCTCTTGTTCTTCTCCTTCATGGAGCGGGTCCTCCTAGATGGTGGGAATCTCCGTGAAACTACCTGACTTCTTTGGTTTCTTGGAAGGTTCACCTTCTAAGGCCTTCTTTGAGTACACCTTAGGCTTGGGATGACGTTAGTCATTTCTTTCCTCTTTCTTGACCTGGTGACTGGAGGAGATTTTGAAGTTTCTCTAGATGGGGCAGGAGTTGTCCCACTATCAGTCTCGCTTCCCAGTTCGTCTTCAAGCTCTCCATATGTTAGGGTGGCTCCTTGTAGCTTCAACTGGGCGATCTACCTACCGATCTATTCTTTGGTTCTTGCCTCAATTAGATTCATCAGAATATCGAGGTAATTGACCTCTTCTTCATTCCAGTCAATTATTAGCAGTGGGGGATTGGAAACTACATAGTATTGAGGATCAATCACTGTATTTTCATCCTCCACTATTTGATCTGGCACAGGGAACAAGTTGAACTTCTTGACAAAGTACGCTGTCATTCACATGTAGTGCCTCATTCACACTTCTTTATCATTCCTACAGTTGGCCCAAAATTCTTCAACATTATGTACGTGGGCATGTTAAATCCTGATCATCTTCCTGAGCTTGTCATATGGATCCATCCGCAATCGGGCAATGTGGAACTCCAAGTTATATTCCACAAGTTCTTTACTAGAATAGTTCACGCACTAAGATGTGTGAAGTTCATACATTCCTTGGTTGAAGGAGAGGGGATAGGGAATCACCACTCTATGCTTGTCGCTTAGGAGGGTGTGTGCTCATTGTAGCTACCAAGAGAGTTCAAGTAGTATCAACTGGTCATTTGGGTACTAAGGTAGCTTATATGGTTTCTCTAAGAAATCCTCAGCTCGAATGTAGGTAAACTTTGGAAATAGTATGAATAGAAAGCCAAAACAGTGAATGAAAGCATTAGCACTATGTGAGATCCTTCTTTCGAAGTCACCTCCAAGCATTATGATAATATGGCCTATGAAGGCATCATTGACTTTGCAATAGTCTTTCTTAAAGTTCCATAATTGAAGTTTGGGATACTTTTCATAGACCTTCAATTCCCTGCGTAGAGCTAGATTTGGTGCAATGAATAGTTGGCGGTATTGGGCACGGTCGACAAGCAAATAGACTAGGTATGATGCCATAAAAAATTGCAAAGTATTCTTCACTACCACAAATTGCTCATGCAGGCACTGGTTGATCATCCCTTCCCAATAGAATTTAGTTTCCCCTTAGATTATTTCCTCTACAAAGTATAGCATCCATTCCTAAAAGAAGGCTGTAGTTGGAAGGCCCATAACTTTGCTCAATAGGGTTACCAAGTCATGGTAATCCTAGTAGAAATCGCTTTGAAAGAGCTCTTGGGGCACTTTATTTGCATTGCCCCTCTTCTCCTTCAGCCAGTACTAGTTGATAAGCTTTTTTCACTTGAGGGGATTAGTGTCCCACATCTGCTTAGCATATTCTTTGGATGTTTCCTCCATCGCATTGAAGGTAGGGATGTGCAAGGTCTTCCCTATTGATTTGGCAGATAGGTCAGCTAATACATTCCCATCCTTATCTACTATTCTCTTCATGTCCTCTTGATATGCCTCCCTAAAGGCCATTACAAGCTCAGGGGCTATGAGGGTAAGTGGGAATCAAACAACCTTAGCCAACCCACTGCTTCTAATCCTTCTAGCATTTTTCGCAGTGGCGTTGATTCAAACCCTTTGTTTGAACTCATCAATATCAATATGTCCCAGATTAGTATCTGAGATCTCCTTCCAATTTGTGGTGACTCTGGAATTGAGGGGTTACCCTTGGAACTTGTACTTCATCTGGTCCATATCCTCTTTACCTTAGGGCACTTTAGCTGGTTTCTTTCCTTTTTCCTTTTCTACGGTCACCTCAGAGGGTCCTGTAGCTAGTTGCATATATCCTATAGGAAAGAGAGCAGTAATCATATTCAAGAATAAAAACATGAGGAATATTAGCCAAAATCCAACAAAATGATGTTAAATCAGATAATTCATTACTTAGAGACCCTAACATCTCTTTTAGATCATCATTAGCGTTTCACTGGAGGGGGTTATAACAATGCGGGCCCAGGGGTGTGGACTTCCCTGGGTTGGCAACCATTCTAAAGGTAGCTACAAAAAGGGTGACAATCAGGGCACGTAGGCCCGCATGTCCCAACCTACATCAAGATTTGGTCATGAAATGGGGTCCACCATGGAGGTCAGTCTATTCTAGCACGTGGGTCAAAATCACTTTGAAGATTTGGAGGTGTTAAGTTCATCTTTTAGTCATGTGGGACCAAGGTAGTGTTATGCCTTGCATAACCACCCCATTTTATTCTGGAACAAAATGGGTCCCCCTTTTCTTCTTGTTTTCTTCACCTTTGGTTGTCTAGTTTGGTCTTTGGAGTTCTTTTGTTTTCCTCCCGAGTTTGTCTTTTGTCCTATCAAAATTTTGGTTCTGCCTCAACCAGAGTTGGGTTTCTTTTTGTTAAAATTGAAGGCATGATGAACAATAGTGTATTTTATATGCTTTGAGGACTAATGGAGGCATTTGTGTTGCAGGATTAAATTGTGCACCTAATGATATTTCTCAAGGAACTCAGCTGGAAAGCATACTTCAGTCACATTTGATATAAAACTCCTGAGGAAGAAAGTCCCTGAGACCCTCCAGATGTCTTGCTGACTAGTAGTGGTTCTATTCATTTGAAATATACTGGTCGACTAGACATTTTAATTGCAATGGGTTTTTATATATCTCGCCGACCAAAAGAAGTCTCGTCGACCATTGCACACAAGGCTAGCGTCACCGAAATAATTTGGGTTCAGGGAAAAGTCTTCCCGACAAGTAGAAATCTCGACAATAGGGGGTAGTGTTGGCATGAAGTCTCGCCAACCAAGTGAGGTCTCACCGAAAGGATGGTGCCTTCGATATAGGTTTGTGGCTTTGGGGTAGGGTCTCACCAACGGGGTGAGGTCTTGCCGAAGTGGGATGGTTTCAGGGAGAGGTCCTATCGATATGAGGGAGTCTTGCCGAAAGATTTGAGTTCAGCATGATGTCTGGCCGAGGGGGTAAAGTCTTCCCGATTAGGCGGAATCTCACTGAAAGATGAAGGCCTCAGGGAGAAGTCCTGCCGATTGATGAATGTCTCACCGAAGGTTATTCCTTCGGTGTAATCTCTTGCCGATTGGGGGACTCTTGCCAGTAGTGGTTCACAAGGTTGAGCTTGGGGAGGCCCCGAGTGAAAGATTTGCACTTGGTATGATGTCCTGCCGACTGTTGGAGGTCTCGGCGAAAGAAAGGTTGCTCGAGGTGAAGTCTTCCCAACTCGCCGGAGTCTCATCAAAAGGAAGTGGTCGGTGTAATGTCTTACCGACAAATGGGGTCTCCCTGAAATGAAATGAGCTCGTCGAAAGGAGGCATCATCGCTATGAGGTCTGGCCAAATGATCGTGGTCTTACCGACAAAGGAAGGGGTTGGTGTAATGTCTTACCGACAAACTGTGGTCTCGCCGAAGGAAGTTGAGCTTGACATGAGATCTTGCCGATGATGGCATGTCTTGCCGAAGGTCTTGTGGCTTCTCTACGATATCTTTCGATTGAGAGAGTCTTGCCAATAACGATGGACTTTCCAATGGAAAAGGGATATCAGTATGACTCTTAGCGCCCACTATGACCTCTTGCCGATAATGATTGTCATGCCAATGGTTTTTTGTGATATTGACATAACTTTTGCATTCGATATGAGGTCTCACCGATAGTTGTATGCTATGTCGATCACTGCTGAGAAGCATAATTGCATCAGGGAGACATGGCTAGTGTCTCATTGACATGCGATTCTATTTGAAGAATATTTTGACCCCTTGGAAATCCTACGTGGAGCATGTTCAACCAATTAGAAGAAGCTAAAGGCAAACCATTGGCAGTTTGACTGATTGACTACCCCTATGAAGAGGATCAATAGAATGTGCATGACATGGGTTGGCTCGGTGAAGCAATGGTGTTTGGATCTAACAGGGGAGGTCGGATGTTGCTTCTCGAAGATGGTCAACTTGTAGAAAGATCTTGAGCAGGAAAAAGGTAGAAAGGAAGAAACCTCAAGTCACAATGACAGCTATGGTGTCTACTAGAAAAAGGTAGATTGATATTAATGCGATCACTCCAAAAGATCTGAAGGCTTCTCCTGAGGGTGATCTTTCAATGACATGGACACAAGGATGCACATTGAATGCAACATTAACTTCATTCCAAAAAGATCTGAGGGCTGAACCTTCTGTAACCAACTGATATTTTGTAAACCCTAAAACAGGGGCCAACATTCTTTTGGCACGTTGTATATATGGCAATTTTTGCCTCTTTAGAAGAGAGAGTTTTTTCTAAAAAAAAAGTGAGAGTTCTGAGCACAGACATATTTTTCAGCAGTAGGGATTTTTTTGAAAGATAGAGGAGACAAAACTGTAGCCTGTTTCTTTGTAATGGGAGCTTCTTTTGTCTTCTTAGTTAGGAGATAGATAGAGATTTTTTTTCACAAACCAGTAGCAGTAGAGAAACTTAAGAGTAGCAATAGAATAGGAGTTAGATTCGATAGAAGGAAATGATGTATCTTTCAAGTTTTCTTAGTATAGATGGAAAAAGTCTAAAGACATAGGTTTTCTGTACACTGGTGATTGTGCCAAATTTCTAAATGTTTCTTATCTATTTCACTAACAGTAGAAGCAACCAGATTTAAATCTACTTCATATTGTGTTCCTGAGTGGTGTTTATCTTGGGTTAATCATTTGATTTGAAAAGCTTTCAAGGAATGAAGTTTTATTTTATGTTTTGTTTAAATAGTGATTTGCAATTTGTTGTTGAAATTAGCACTATGAATGAATGAAACTATGTGTTAATAACAAGTTAATTTTGTTCTGCAGTTTTAGTTAGGAATTCCTTGAAAGGTATCAAGTTTGGTTAAGTTGGATGAATTATCATTCTCTTCAGTTCCAAAGCTTTGATCTATCTTTTTCTGTTTCTTTAAAAACCCTAGTTAAAAGTAGGTTTGAATTTATGTTTGATCTTAGAACAATCCAGAAGCTCAACACCAGCAGGCCCCTTGAACATTATAGTCCACATCAACCATTAAGTGAAATCAGCACAGTCAAGAACTGATTACCAAGACCTTGGGAGTTAGATATCCATGTGTTATTATTTCTCTTTTAGGAGAGCAGAATATTAATATTCTGTTTACTGTTGCTATGCTCGTTCGAACCAACAATAGGTAGGTGGAAGTAGGAGGTAGCTTGGCTGTTTGAGGCTTGGCCGTTGGGACGATGCTGGGAAGACAACACCCTGCAGGCAGGGTTTTTCCATGTAGGACCCACAACTTCAACAGATGACATCACAGTTCATTTGGAGCTCAAGCTACTATGGGTTTGATGGTGCAGAGAGATGTTGGGTCACAACTATTTGGAATGGCGGAGGTCAGACAGAGATCTGACAGAGCAGACTTGCATTATCAGGTCCATGAAAGAATTTAGCATCTCTTGTTTGTCATCAGGTAGTCAAGAGGAAACATCAAGGTCGAGCCTCGTGTAGTGGACCGATGGAGGAAAATATTTGCTTTGAATTAGTGAGATTAGGATGGAAGTTTGCAAACAGCTGTCTGCAAGGGATGGCTCACATGGTGCCAGATGGTCAATCATTTTTTGCCTTTTAAGTTCAAATGGAGGCAACAAGTTTGGGCTCTACAAAGTGGAGAGATGGTCACCCAAGGTGGTTTGGAGCGATGGTCAACCCATGGTGACCCACATATGGAGGTCCATGACGTGAGGTTTGCAAAGGGGAAAAACTTGATCTTTTAAATCACGAAGGAGAACAGATGGCAGAGGCGGGGTTGGGACCCACCCGTCAGAAGGACCTTAGGGTCTTGTCATTCAGATTGATCATTTGAACGACAACGATATTAGAAGATGCCCTGGTTTGAACTTGGGTGGTGACCACGAAGGAGTGGTCCGATAGGTAGGAAAATAGGTTGTGAAGGCCACCTAGAATAGTGAACCCTAGACGACAACCCGTGGATGGGAATTTGCAAAGAAAAGTCCACATACAACCTAGACTTAGGCACCTTATCACGGTTAAGTCATGATCGAAACCAATGGAGCAGGGCTCACCTAGCGGAAGGACGAAGCAAGTTATCCTTTCGAAACGGTGGGGAGCAATTACATTCCATAGGTGGAGGCCTGAACTCATGGATCCACACGGTATGATGGATCATTCTTTGGGCTTGTAAGTTTTGACGAAGTCTACAACAAATGGCCACCTAGAAGCGCCTTCCCGCAAAAGCGGACCCTATGAAAAC
Organism: Sequoia sempervirens; assembly: GCA_007258455.2. Classification (NCBI taxonomy): domain Eukaryota; kingdom Viridiplantae; phylum Streptophyta; class Pinopsida; order Cupressales; family Cupressaceae; genus Sequoia; species Sequoia sempervirens. The sequence continues at coordinate 8,545,578 of VDFB02373365.1, read as the reverse complement.
ATCAACTGTTTTAGAGTTGGGAGTGGGAATAGCGGCGGTCAGCATGTTGCGGGCCCGCACGGTATGATGACCCTGGCTGAAGAATAGCCATGGGAAGTCCAAGTTCCACAACCCCTTAATGGTCAGATTTTCAAAGGACCTAGAGATTCCAAAAAGTGGGTTTTGCTCGCCTAGGGGTATCCTATCTAGATTTCAAGTTCCCTCCCTTCAAGTTTTAATGAATTTTAAGGAAATGAAAGGAAACTTAAAATGTGGGTGGTGATAGATGACCAACCTAGAAACCGTGATGAGATTGATGAGGAGACTACAAACGAAGACCTTGAATTAGTGAAAGCACTCGACGGGTGTGACAACGACAAGCTCTCTGACTCATTTTTGAACTACTGATAAATGAAAATGACAACCCAGGATGGGCTATTTATAAAATTTTGAGCATTTAATTCCCATCATAAATGCGGGTATGGTGGTGTTCATGGTTGGTGAACGGGAAACCAGTTCAAAAATGATGGAGGGAGCAGGGGAGTCCACTAGGTGGATGACAGTTTGAAGTTAGCCATTTGGGCGTTCGATAATGAAAATAGCTATCGGGGTGCAAGTCCCGCGATGTGGAAGGACACTAGGAGAAGGATATTCAAAACAGCCGGGAAGCCAAGGAAACCAACATGGAGCGGCCCGTAAGGGCGGACCCGTGCTGCTCCAAGGACATCAGCTCTAAGGATTGAAGGAAAACAACCAAGGGAGTTTCACAAAGTCCTAAAGCCTTGAAAATTTGAGGGTGGTGAATCATGGTCAACTCAAGATGACTCTTCTAACATTCCCTAACCACTTAGGACACAAAATAGGGGGCACACAAAATGAGGCAGTGAGAAAAGTGACCCCACAAAGTGAAAAAGAGAGAGATTCCCCGTTCCAATCGGGGCGTGTGTGCTATAGGCACAACGATAATGTAGCTTAAAAAGATTAAGGATCAAAGGTCATATATACTTCCTAAATTATACCAAAAATAAAACCAATAAGTGTATCATAATATCTTTTAATCTAAAAGGATGTATAAGGGAAAATATTGGAAGTTAGGGATCAAAAACATATTCTAGCACATACTAGAAAAAGGGCATCTCAACATCTTTGATTCTAAAAAAGTATGAAAATTAGATTTTTAGAGATTAGGGATACGAGGTACTATATGCTCATATTGAAAGACTTCCAAACAAAATTATCTTTGCATCTATGAATTCAAAAACATATGTAAGGTAAAGTGTCTAAGATTTGGGATTAGGGATACCTCATAACTCTTAGTTAAAAGCATACAATCATGAGGATGGTTGAAATTGTTACTCCAAAAATATTAATAAATTTTAAAGTATAGAAGCCAAGGATTAAGGATCCTAAATAATTCATCCTAAAAGATAGTATGGTAAGGAAAAAATCTACAAGTTTGATACCAAGCAAAGGGATTACATGAGTATGACATCACTAGGAAAAAGAACCTCAAACTCATTCATTGATTCCTTTTGTTCTAAGTTTTGGTGGGGGTTTGTTTAAGCTTGGGGGGTTAGTATTTCTCTTTCATTTCATTTGTGCTGCTTTGAGTTCGGGGTTGGGGTTTTTTTCTTTAAGAGGGGATTCTTTTGTTTGATTTATGGAGGAGTAGGAGGTCTCTTATAGTTTGGTGGTGGCTAATTGTGGTGGGTTTCATAATGGATCTTCATCGGGGTTGAATGCTTAGCAGTATAAGTCATTTTATGTGGGGGAGGGCCCTAAACTAAAGAAAGTGAATGGATGTTTGCCTAGGATTCATGATTGTCTGGTCTTGGTTCTTTCTCCAAAATCTGTGGTGGATGATGTTTCTTTTTGGAGTAGACATGCTTTAATCTGCAAATTTCTTGGGATCCGTATTCCTCTACCAACTTTGGATGCTTGGACTAGGAATATGTGGCAGGTTGAGGGCGACATGGAGCTAATGGTGGTTGCAAATAACTATTTTGTGGTTGTTTTTTCCAATATGGATGATAGGAATCAAGTTTTTGAGGAAGGACCCTACTTTTATAATCATGTCAGATTGTTTATAAAACCCTGACATATGGGTTTTAACACAACTTAAGAACTACCGTCGAGGGTTCTTGTTTGGGTCCATCTACCGAGGATTCCCCTGGAGTTTTGGTGAGAAGATATTTTACAATGGATTGCGGCTCTTCTTGGTAAGCCTACTGCAGTTGCTCAACAAACCCTGGAAAGAAAGGTTATTTCTTTTTCTCGAATTTGTGTGGAGGTTGATTTGAATAATTCCTTGCCAGATTCTCTGGAAATTTGTCTTGGTTCTTTGTCCTAGATTCAACAACTTGATTATGAATCCCTTCCTTTTTGTTGTTGGATTTTTCATGAGTATGGACATCTTCAGAAGCAATACCCTAGGATTAAGAAGGATCCTCCTTCTAATTCCTCTCCTTCATCTTCGGCTCCAAAATTTATTAGGGAGGATAAAGGGAAATATTCTATGATAGAGGGTGAACTAGATAAAGATGGATTTTTTCCGGTTAAGCGGGCTAAGGGTCATGGTCAAAAGAGATCATTCAAGGACATGAAGAATGAAGAGGAATTTAATCGGTTTGAGGTGTTGAACACTTAAACCTTAAAGGAATGAATCCTGTTGGATGTGCCTTCTGATGCTGTTGGTATGGGTTGTGCTTTGGGACATGGACAAGGATTTGGTTAGGATATTCATTTATCATAGGGTATGCAGGATCATCTGGTAACTCTGAATGATCATACGTAGGATGATGATGATGATATTGTTTTGGTAGATTTGGAAAAAGAGGGGCTAGTTTCTGGCAAGAGCAAGGGGTATTCTCTAGCCTTGGGGGTGCAACAATGCACGTTTATGAAGGGACTGCCTGAGTACTCTTCTAAATGTGGGCACAAGAAGGATCTTGAGAAGATTAAGCATACTGGAGATTTGTTGTTGGAATTTGGGTCTATTAAACCCATTGATGCTCACTTTTCACCATCTCCTCCATGATTGTTCTCTCATGGAATGTAAGGGGGTTGAATAGCACCCCCTGTCAAAAGGATATTCATGTTCTAGTTGTCCATTTTCCAAACATTTTTTATGTTCAGGAGACTAAACTTTCAGTTGATTTTATGCTTTAGTGTGCTTTTCGTATTTGGTATTTTGGTCAGTGTCAGTGATTCGTAGGGGAGTATTAGGGGTTTGGTTCTTTTTTGGGATCCTCAAAAGCTTGCTCCCCTTTGGTGGATTTCCAGTCCATATTCTATTTTAATGGCTTCCTCTTCTTTGGAAACATGTGAGACCATTTTGGTTACTAATGTTTATGCCCTGATTGATATTCATGGAAAAATTTGGCTTTGGGCTGATATTAGGCATGTTAGATCATGTGCTCCTTATCTTCCTTGGATCTTGGAAAGTGATTTTAATTCTATGTTGAGCTTGAAGGAGAAAAGAGGTGGGTTGCCTCAGCATGGGCCTACTTCTGTTCTTTTTTTGGAGAATGTGGACTTTCTTTCTTTAAGTGATGTTAAGCCTTCTAATAGGATTTTCACTTGGAATAATTGATGGAGTGGAGACGAAGCAATCTCAGAAAGGTTGGATAGGTTTATGGTTTCCTATTTTTGGGTGGGAGGTAGATTGATTATTGGTTTTGAGATTCTAGATTGGAGGGGCTCCGATCATTGGCCAATTAAACTTTCAGTTTCCCATTTTACTATTCCCAAGAATCCTCCTTTTAAGTTTCAGCTTATGTGGCTTCGGGAGTCTTCTTTGCATGATATTATGACTCAGTGGTGGCATGATGGTAGCCCTGCTTATGGTACAACTATGTACACTTTTGTTAAGGAACTTCAGTATGTCAAATTTCACCTTAAGAGATGGAACAAGATGAGTTTTGGAAATTTTAAGGTTATGAAGCAGAGAGCACATGAAATCCTTGATCTGATTACTTTCCAAATTTGAGATTTTGGTTTCTCAGATACTCTAGGTCAAGCGGAGGCCCAGGTTGCAAGAGTTGTGGAGGAATGGGAGCTTCGGGAGGATATTTTTTGGAAGCAGAAGGCTCATATTGATTGGATTTAGGAAGGGGACAAGAATATTGCTTTCTTCCATCATTCTGTGTAGGCCCATCACAATAGAATTTGTATTTCCTCTCTAGTTAATGTGGATGAGATCCGTATTTCTTCTTTGCAGGCTTTGTCTCGTGAGGCTAGATAGTTTTATTCTATTCATTTTTCTAAGGATTCACCCCCTACAGAAGAAGAGGAGAATTTGATCCTTGCTTGTGTCCCCTCCCTGATCTCCAAGGAGATGAATGATTTCCTCATTCATCCAATTTATTTTCCTGAATTGGAAGAGGTTTTTTTGGGATGAATAAAGGTAAAGCCCGTAGATTAGATGGTTTTCCTGTTGATTTTTTTCAAGAATTTTGGGATATTATAAGTCTAGATTTGCTAGAGGTTGCACGAGAATCTCTTTGTAGTAAGTAGATGCTTCGTGCCTTGAACTCTACTTTTCTGGTTCTCATTCCTAAAAAGGAAGGTGTTGATCGACTAGAATTCTTTCGACCTATTTCTCTCTATAATGTGGTGTATAAATGTTATGAAATAACTTGCACAATAGAAGAATATGATATGAAATATGCTATAAATACTTGATAATATATGAGAATAACAAGCCATTTCGAGGGGGAAAATCTCCAAATATCTCTAATGAGAACAAACTTCACAACTTGATGATGATACAAGACTCACAACCTACTATATATACCTATTTATGCCTAGGATATCACCTAGGCTGACTTAGACACACCTATATAAGTCCTAGGCTGACCTTAACAACTAAATAATAATATAATAATGATAATATGACTTAATAGAGAGTTAAGATAGCCACAAGATGACTATTCATAACCTGATGTACACTAATATTAAGGGCGTAGCATGCCCCCCTTCTTCAAAGAAGCACTATCCTCAATGCTAATCAAGTTTGGATTCTTTTGAGTGAACTCCTCATCCTCCCATGTGGCATCTTTAACTGGTAAATTCTTCCATTGGATGAGATACTCAGTGAGAGTTCTATTTCTCAAATTCTTTGTGTGTGTTTGACGAATGCACTCTGGTTCCAAAATTATTCTTCCTTCTTCATCGAGCTCAGGTAGTGTTTTTTGAGTGGGAATATTATGCCCAATTAGCTTCTTCAAACAAGAAACATGAAAAACTAGATGTATATTTGCTGTTGGTGGCAACTCTAGCTTGTAGGAAACACTACCGATCTTTTGCATGATTTGGTATGGACCATAATACCTTGGAGACAACTTATTATTCTTTTTTTGTTGCTTTAGTGAGATTTTATTATAAGGCTACAATCTCAAGAAGACCCAATCCCCAACTTCAAAACTTCTTTCACTACGATGTTGGTCTTCCTGTTGTTTCATTCAATTTTGTGCCATGGCTAAATTCTTCTTGAGTCCTGAAAGTACTTGTTGATGAAGAAAGTGGTCTTCTACTGCTTGAACTCTTGGTGACACCTTTATTGATGATGTGATGGAAGGAGGATGATATCCATAAAGTGCAAAAAATGGAGACATTTTTGATGAGCTATGAAATGAAGTGTTATACCACCATTTTTCAAGTGGTATCCAATCTACCCATTGAGACTATTTCTTTGAAGTGAAACAATGTAGATATCCTTCCAAACACTTATTAACAACCTCAGTTTTCCCATCTGATTGAGGGTGGTATGAAGAGCTATGAGCCAATTGAGTACCCAAACATGAGAATAAATCTTTCCAAAAGTGACTAGTGAAGATAGGATCACAATCACTACCAATAACCTTAGGTGTCCCATGTAGCTTTTGGATATTCTCCAAAAAGATTTTTCCACTACACTTGCTGTAAAAGGATGTGATGATGCAATGAAAAGTGCATATTTAGTGAGGTGATCAAATACTACCATGATGACATTATGACCTTTAGATTTGGGAAGCCCTGTGATGAAGTCCATGGATACCTCTTCCTAACGCTGACTAGGAATAGATAAGGATTGCAAGAGACCTGGTATCTTAATTGTCTCCCCATTATTCCTTTGACAAACCAAACATTCAACCATAAATTTTTGAACATCACCTTTTAGTCCTCCCCAAAAAAAATCTTGCTTGACTTGATGATATGTCTTCAAAAATCCTAAATGATCACCCACTGGAGACTCATGCAACTTTGTGAGAATCTTGTGTTTAAGAGTGGAATTCTTGCAGAGATACAAACACTCTTTATACCAAAGAGTATCTCCCTTCCAACAAAACTTATTTGAACTACTATGATCACTTTTTAATTGTTTGATGAGATTACTTGTCGCAACATGATCTTGCCTCTCTACTTTGGCTTCCTCCACCCAATTATCTTGTAATATTGAAAGGGTACACAATAAGGCTTCATCTTTCTCATCCTTCCTTGAAAGTGCATCTACTACAATATTTTCTTTCCCTTTCTTATATACAATCTCAAAGTCATATCCTAACATCTTAGTGACCCATTTTTGTTGCTCTTTAGAAGATAGTCTTTGTTCCAAAAAAATATTTTAGGCTATCATGATTTGTCTTAACCTTGAAGTGTCTACCCAATAGATAAGGCCTAAATTATTTAATTGCATGGAGGTTTGCTAGCATTTCCTTCTCATAAATAGGTTTTAGTTGATTCTTACCCTTTAATTGACGACTCTCAAAAGCAATTTGTTGACCTTCTTGCATGAGCACTGCTCCTATCCCATTTCCAGAAGAATCACATTCCACAATGAATTCCTTGGTGAAGTCAGGACTGGCAAGCATTGGAGTTGTACACATAGCCTCCTTCAATCTCTCAAATGCTGTATTGGAAAACTCGTTCCAATGAAAAGAATCCTTCTTCAATAGAGTGGTGAGATGTCCTACTATACGACCATAATTCTTCACAAATCTTCTATAGTACCCTGTCAATCCCAAGAAACCCCTCAGTTTCTTAATGGTTTTTGGAATAGGCCATTCCATGATAGCCTTAATTTTGTTAAGGTCCACCTTTACTCCTTCATGTGAAATTGTGTCTCAAATACTCCACCTTCGTAAGACCAAAAGCACACTTAGATGGCTTAGCATAGAGTTTATGATCTTCAAGTATTTGTAATGCTTGATCCACATGTTGCAAATGCTCTTCCTAAGTCTTGCTATAAATCAATATATCATCAAAGAATACTAACACAAACTTTCTCAAGAACTTCTTAAAAATGGAATTCTTCAAACTTTGGAATGTAGATGGTGAATTGGTAAGACCAAATGGCATCACCAAAAATTCATAATGACCCTCATGAGTCTGAAATGCTGTCTTACAAATATCTTCCTCCTTAATCCGAATTTGGTGATAACCAAATCTAAGATCTAACTTGGTAAAATACATAGCTCCATTCAATTCATCTAGCAAATCATCAATGACTGGAATAGGAAACTTATCTTTAATGGTGTACATGGACACATGCGCCAAGTATCATCCTTCTTACGTACCATCACCATAGGTGAGGAGTAAGCACTTTGGCTATGCCTAATAATTCCTACCTCTAGCATCTCAACAATTTTTTCTATCTTACTCTTTTGTATGTGTGGATACCTGTAAGGCCTAATGTTCGGTGGTTGGCTCCCTGGGAGTAATTGTATGGCATGATCATGATCCCTCTTAGGAGGAAGTCCTTTAGGCATATCTCCAAGAACAATTGAGTTATGATCAATTATAGCTTGCAAATCTGGATGAGTAGGAGCATTAGATTGAGACTTCTAATGAACATAGCTAGGCCACAAATCCATCCACTCCTTTCTTAAGAAACTTTTGCATTTGATGAGAGCTTACCATTTGTGGGGATTTTTCCTTCAACCCCCTTAGCTCCACTACCCTTCCTTCTGATTGAAATCTCATGAATAGTTCTTGGAAGTTCATCTCAATCATTCCCAATGTAGTAAGCCATTGTACTCCCAAAACAATATCTGCTGCACCCATGGATATCGCATACATTGGGGTATCAAGTTGATAATCTCCCATGTATAATTTAATGCTATGAAAATTCCCTGAACAACTAACTGTACCACCATCTGTTAGGGTTAGAAAGGCAGATATCTGACAATTAAATGCATATTTAATTAATAAACAAAGAAACTAAAACACATAGAATAAATCATAACACAAAAATTTAGCGTGGTTCACCCAATCCGGGCTACATCCACCAAACCAGCCATCCAATACTTTTATTATCCAGTGCAAAACTTATTACAATCTTGCGAATAATCACGTTTTTATCATACTGTAATACCCATTTGAACCCCTTTTTAACAAGCTTAGAAGCTTCTAGATTTTGGGTTCTACAAAATCGGATTTCTATTTTTCGTTGATTTTTCCCTTTTTGGTGATGACGCGAAAAAGTAGGAGGAAATTATTTCTCGGGGGCTGCCGCCGAACCCCCACCCAGGGCCCAGCCCGACCCCAAACCCTAGCAAGGATACGTGCCAGGGTGTATAGTATACCATGGGCTATATAGTATAGTATGATCAGTCACCACATACCAACACCATCTACAATCAAAACCTGAAACTCTCAAGCTAGATATATAAAACAATTTTAATGAGTAGCTAACTTTTTGTTGACAAAATCATGAAGTACTACCTGAGTCAATCAACACTGTTACCTTCTACTTCTTTAAGAATCCCACCACCCTGAGAGTTTGTGGAGCACTGGAACTTAAGAGTGCATGACAAGAAATGATTGGTTGAGAATCATGTGATTCTTCATTTGACTCCCTTTGATCCTCTAGTATGGGTTCCTCCTCTTCTTCCTCACTTGGACCTTCAATATAGAACAATTTCTTTTCACTGCATTTATGTTCTCGACTGTATTTTCTATCACAATTGAAACACAAACCTTTTGCTCTTTTCTTCTCAATTTGCTGTGGAGTCAACCTAGTAGGTTGAGTTGAATATCCTTTCTCTCTTGTCACATTAGCCCCTTGCTTCTTAGGAATCAAATACTTCTCCTCTACCCTGTGTGCTAAGATAAAAGACTCATTTATGGAGCTAGGGCTAAACATGCGTACCTCATGTTGAATTTGATCCTTGAGACCCCCCAAGAATAAATCATTAAAGTTTTCCTCCTTAATTGTATCCACTCTTAAGGATAGATTTTGGAATTGCTGAATATAATCCTTAACTAATCCTGTTTGTTGAAGTTTAGCCAGCTGGCTGAAGAAGTTGTCTGTCACGCTATTGCTATATTGTGCTTGGAGTTCCTTCGTAAAAATTGACCATGAGACGGTGAGCCCCTTTTTCCTTCGATGAGTGCAAAGCCAATGATACCAAATGAATTGATCTGGTTCTAGATATAGGGAAGCCATTGTGACCTTTTGTCCATTTGGGATTTGGTGTACTTCAAAAAAATTCTCCTTTTGGTTTATCCAAGTGGGATTTGGTTTACATCAATTTTTTTTTCCATTTGGTTTATCCATGTTAGAGGATCCTTTCCATCGAACTTGCGCATATCTACCTTTGGAAATAAATTCCTAGATCCCATAGGAGTACGAAATCTTGTGTCAATGGTAGTTGACCTAGAATTTTCACCTTGGTCGCTTGAAAACTCCTTTCTTGGTTCAACCATGTAGGTGCTTGACATGTTTCATATGTCCGATATATCTCCTCTTAGGTCACACATATCCATCTTCATTGAGGAAATGTCTTCCTTGACCTTATTTATTTCTTCATTAGGAGTAATATCCTGTATTGTTATCCCATCCTTATTAGGAGTCTTCCCTAGAGTGAAAACATTCTTTTTGCCCCTTGTTACAGGCCCCGTCATGATCAGAACCAGTAATTTTGAAATAAATCACACAAATAAAATTTAAATTCTCTAAATTTTTTACTATAACTTACTAGGGCCAAAATAACTCTCACCTAGAAAAATCTCCAAGAAATAAGCAAATTTGCAGCATGGAGAGTGATAATTGTGAAAAATTTAATTTTTCAATAACTTTCGTATTTATGCTCCAATTCCTCCAATTTTTTTTGATTGTAATCTCCTTTAGTATGTCATCAAAAACCAAGTAAAAATTAGACTCTAATTCGACAAGATGTGCGAGATATGCATATTCCAAAAAAATTGTGTAGAAACCCTAATTCTACAATAATTCACTTAATTATGCTCCAATTCTTCTAAAATATGGAATGTAGCTTCTTTAATATGTTCTTAAAAAATCCTTTAAAAATAAAAAAAAAGTTCTCCAAAATATGAAAGATATTCTCTTCCCAAAATCACCTCCAAAATTGAGAAAAACCTTGCCTCTACGGTGCCAAGATCATGCTTTGATACCACTTGTTATGAAATAACTTGCACAATAGAAGAATATGATATCAAATATGCTGCAAATACTTGATAATAATTGAGAATAACAAGCCACTTCAAGGGGAAAACCTCCAAATATCTCTAATGAGAACACACTTCACAACTTGATGATGAAATAAGACTCACAACCTCCTATATATACCTATTTATGCCTAGGATATCACCTAGGCTGACTTAGACACACCTATATAAGTCCTAGGCCGACCTAAACAACTAAATAACGATATAATAATGATAATATGACTTAATAGAGAGTTAAGATAGCCACAAGCCGACTATTCATAACCTGATGTACACTAATATTAAGGGCGTAGAAATAAAATTAATACTAAATTGATTGCTAAGAAGCTCAAAGTTTGTCTTCCTTCTGTTATCTTTGAGGAGCAAGGAGGTTTTGTTGTTGGTAGATAGATACTATATGGGGTGGTGGTTGCCTCTGAGGTCTCTATGGTGACTTCCAAAGGGAATTCTATGTTCATCAAGTTGGATATGGCCAAGGCTTATGATAGAGTTAAGTGGCATTTTTTGCAGAGAATTCTCTTAGGCTTTGGTTTTAGTATGGATTGGGTCAGTTGGACTATGAGTTGTGTTACCTCTTCCTCTTTTTTTGTTCTTATGAATGGGGAACCTTCTAAGCTTTTTGCGGCTTCCAGGGGCCTTTGTCAGGGAGATCCTCTCTACCCTTACTTGTTTATTATTATGGTTGAGGGTTTGGGTAGATTTCTCAAGTCACAGGTTTCCCAGGGCAGGATTCAAGGATGGTGTTGGGGAAATGGGCTTCCACAGCTCTCTCATCTTCAATTTTTGGATGTCACTTCTCTTATGGGGAGGGCTCACCTTCAGGAGGCTATTTCTTTTAGGCAGATTTAGATATCTACTTTGTTGTTTCAAGCCAAAAAATCAATAAGCACAAGTCTTCTATATTCTTTTTTAATACTCCTCGAGCTATTCAATGACAAATTGATAATATTTTGAGGTTTCAGATTGGGTCTCTTCCCTTTGTCTATCTGGGAATACCTCTTGCTATTGGTAGGCAACCCAGGTCTTCTTGGAAAAATTTGCTTGATAAGTTGCTTAGCAAAGTCAATCATTGGACTCATCGTTGAATTTCTACTGCTACAAGGGTGACTCTTCTGAAGTTTGTTATCCAAGCTCTTCCTATTTATAGGGGTTTTGTTTAGGTAACTCCTTTTTATTTCTTGAGGGAATTTGATGCTCTCTCATGACAATGTCTTTGGAGTCGTAACTTGCAGTTGACCAAGTGGGGTCTTGTTAAATGGGATACAATGTGTAGGCTGCAGAAAGAGAGGGGCCTTGGATTGTGTTCTACTATTTTGAATGGGAAAGCACTTGCAACCAAGTTATATTGGCATTGGTGTACTAGTCAACATTAGCTTTGGGCTTGTATTCTTACCCACAAGTATCTTAAGGATGTTAACACTTTTGATGTTCCTCATTTCCCTTTAGAAGGAAGGGAATCTATGATTTGGAATACCCTCAAATCAGGGGCTTAGTTGGTTAAGAAGGGGAATTTTTGGATATGTCATTTAGGTTCTCAAGCCCTTTTTTGGTGGGATTCTTGGGATGGTCACCCTCCCATTCTTTCTACTTACCCTTACCTCCAGTCTCTTTGTGATCATTTTACTGCTATTGGTTGGAATATGGTTGAGAATTATAAGTCTGTTCAAAATATTGGACTAATTGCTAGCCTTAGATGGAAGCACTCCTTAGATTGGCCACCAGGAGGGTTAGAAGAGGATAGGAAAGAGTTGGCTCAGATTCTTGCATCAAGGGAATGCAATTTCATGGTAGGACGGGATGTTCTGGCTTGGAGCAATAGTGATTTATCTAGTAAGTACTCTGTTTCAGCAGGATATAGTGAGTTGGTTAGGCAAGTGGTGGGGGACACTAAGGTTCCTAGGTTGAAGCAAGTGTGGAATAAATTTTCTTGGCCCAAATGCAATTTTTTTCTATGGTTGGTGGTCCAGAATCAGTGTCTTATTTGGAATAACTTGTGCAAGAGAGGGTTCCAGGGTCCCTCGATGTGTGTTTTGTGCTATAAAAGTGAAGATAGTGTTTCTCATCTCTTCTTCCAATGTTCCTTTTCTAGGAAGCTTTGGCACCTTTGGTTGGCCGTGTGGAACCAAACTTGCTAGCATGTCTCTTCTTTGGTGGAGTTCTTTGCCCGATGGGGGAAGACCCCTGTTAAGACCTCTTTTCTTAAAGTTGCTTGGGCTTTGGGACCGACTTTTATTAGCTGGAATATTTGGTTGGAGAGAAATCATAGGATTTTTCAAGATATGAAGATGGTTATCCAACATTTGTGGTGGAGGATTCTTTAATATTTTGGAGAAACTATTGTGGCTAAGTGTGACTTGGCTGAGGGTGTGGACCTTGGAGAGGTTTCCTTTTGTACTCATCTCAATCTTCCTATTCTAAGGGGGACTGTTGAGAGTACTGGTTAGATCATGAGAAATAGATGTTGTCATCCTCTTCAAAAGATAAATAGGGAACAGAGTTGGTGTCATCCTCCTCAGGGTGTGTTGAAAATAAACACAAATGGTTCTTCTTGTTGAAATCCTAGCCATGCTGGTATTGAAGGTGTTGGGTAGACTAGTTCTGGGATTGTTGAGTTTATCTTTTCTGTTTATAAGGGTTGGTATTCCAACAATGTGATGGAGGATCTTGCCATTTTATGTGTTGCAGAGCATGGTTGTGCTCTTGGGTGGAGACAAATCATTTGAGAATTGGATTCGCAGGTGGTAGTGACTTTGCTGAAGAGGCAACAGTTAGAGGATGTGACTTGACATTTGGTTGTTATTATAAAACAAATTCGTAACTTGTGTGCTTCCTTGGATTCTATTTCTTTCTGTCATATTCCATGTGAATGGAATGGGGCTACAAATTGTTTGGCTAAATGGGATTATGATCATTTGCAAGATTGGAATAGTGCGGAAAGGGTTCCGTTACCCCCAAATTTGTTACAAAAGTTGGACCAACTATTGAAGATTGATAGGGATGTGTAATGCCCTAGCTTTTTATTGTTCTTTTTTGGATTGAATAAATTTTTACCCTTCTTTTAGTCAAAAAATAAACCATGGAAAAGTAAATAAAAATATCACAAAAAATAAACTAACAAACCCCCTAAAAAATCCCTAATGTACTAAAAAACACACAACACAAATAAAACAAGTAAAAAACAAATAAATAAATAATACAAAATTAAAATTCCATTAATGAACTAGGAGATGAAGTGAAACTATACTGGGTTAATAGTGCAAGGGATGTGATGGCACCTTCAAAAATTTTAAATTTTGAGTGCCTATGATGAAAAAAATTGATTTGCACACCCATAAATGCCCCTGAAAAATCTAACCCAGTGACCTACTTTGGAGGGTCGTAATTCAAAGCCAGTTGAATTTCATGCCAAATCCCTTGGTGAGTGTATTCATCTAAGATATGTGATCATTTATGTTAGATTTCAACCTCCTATGATGAGTTTTGATAAGGTTTTGAAGAGCAAAGTTGGAGAGTTCTGGGACTGTTTTGTTGTTTGCATACTCTTAGGCTTGTGAAGTGGCCTCCTGTTCAGACTGATATTTCATTGCTAGATGATAGTAATGAAAAATGGATTGGTGCTCTACATTCCCCTCATATTCATATGCTTCCTGGTCTGGTTTCAAAGTCACATGATCAGATTTGATATTTTGACTAGGTGAAAAACAAATGCAGTTTGTTTTGTTTTTACTTCTGTATTTCCAAAATATTTTAAGGTCAAATTTGACCCTTAATAAGGTGAAGAATATGGATTGAAAAAAATCCCTCTTGCACACATACTCAAGGGACACAAATGATCTAGTTTTTTCAATGGTAGCCTCCCAGGAGAAGATTTGGTAATTTTTCAAGATGGTGACTTGGTGGGCCCTAATTGGTTTTTGATAGGTGCAATTGCAAAAAAGTCTGACTAAGCCACTTTGGATGTTAATATCTTGCACCTAGGATGAATTTTTCTAAGCCATTTGTTGCACTAAATTTTTGGTTCAAATGTCTACATGCCTACTTAGTTTCAGGCTCCCAAGATGAGTTTTGATGGGTCATTTAATTGCTTTATGACAAAATTGGTGTTCTGAAAAATTTTAAGTTTTCAATTTCTAAGGGAAACCCATTTCTCATTTTGGTCCATAACATCTCCAGATCCATTCTTGTCAAAATTAGAGATCATATGATGCATTATTTTAATGCATTTCAGTTATGACAAGAGCATTTGGTAAGCTAGTTTACAAAGGAGGTCATAGAAATCTTTCGGTGATGCAAGTTTTAAGAAAATGGGTTTTCTCTGAATAATTGATAATGTCCCTACACAAATTTTTTACGGCTCTAGGTGTCCTGGTTTGTTCACAATGAATTTTCCCTATTTGGGTCACATCAGGAATTAAATTTTCATTCACTTCCTAAAGTTTAAAATGTAAATATTTAAAACATTTGCATTGTTTTAAATATTTGCAGGTGAAAAAATGCATTTTAGGGGAAAATTAAATATTTCAAAGCTTTATAAAGTCTTAACTTTAATAAAACTTGCTTGAGAAAGTCATGGGAAGTAGGGAAAATGTTGGGAGCCCTGTTTGGGGCAAATTTTGATCTGCAATTTCTATTGCAATGCAGATTAGTGTGTTTCCTTCCTCTTGGAGGTCTTTTTAAATCATTTTGGGCAAACAAAAATAAGTATTGTTGTAGGATGAACAACTCTCACGTTTTTGGCTTTATGGCAAGATTTTGGGGGTTGTTATTGGCTCAAAATTGCTGCTCCATGGTTTGAAATCATCCTTTGACCATTCCTAATGCTGGTGAAGAGTTTTTAAGCATGTTTGGAATGAATTTTGGTTGCTGGTAGTTGCAAAAATGCCCTCTCATTCAGAAAAACGACCCCAACTTACATTGGCAGTGAAAATGTATTAAAATTGTTTGAGGAAATTTTGATTTTGCATCGACACCCAAATTTCATTTGACGCAACTCAAAAATATTGTGAAGCCACTGCAGGGAATGCCTTTGTTCGATGCTTGATGGTCTTTCCCACTAGCCTGTGAAAGTCAAGGTTGACTTCATTACAACAGAGAAGTGGGGGTAGTATTTGCAAAGTAGTGTTTTTAAGACTTTAAAAATATTTCATAAGGTTTGCTTGTCAGCTCGAGTGATTTAATGCTACCATAAGAGGAGAGGGAGAGCCGAGATTGGTGGGATGGCTTGTGGTGGGCCCAAAAAAAGGTTTTTAAAAGGAAAACATTAAAATATAAGGTGTGAAAGGGTTGAGCATCCAATGAATGGATTAATGCTTTTCATTTTTTTTAAAAATGGGGAAATATTTTAAAATGAAGTGCAATAAAAAAGGCACAGGGAAACTATTTTTATGCTTGGTGAAAAATTTAAAATCTTCACCGCTTGAGAACAAATTTTAAATATATGGTGAAATGTAATGGCACGGGTAAAATTTATTTTTGCTTGATAAAGCATTCTTTTTACCATTTTAAAATCCCTGAGTGAAAAATGCCAAATGGTGAAGATAGAGATATGGGTAAATTTTTCCCGAGGAAAATTTTAAATGGGAAAATATTTTAAATGAAATATTTAAAATATTATGGGCATGGGTAAGTTTTCTATTAAGCTCGATAAAGTGAATCAAATCATTCACTTTATAAATGAAGGTCTTCTTTGCTGGGAAACTATTAAAAGGAGAAAAGCTTTTTCACGAGTAAGGCTCATTTTCTGTTGTGAAAAGATAAAAAGAGCAAAGTAAATTTTTTTATAGAGGAACAAAATATTGGCAGCCCAGGTAAAATGAAGTGAAGATTTTTCAATGAAATGGTAAAGACTATTTTTTTTAGCTGCAGGGTAATTGAAGAGTGAAAGACTTTCACGGAGTTTTTTATTCTTTCACAAACAAATATTTTCAACTGAGGGGCATAGAGGAATGATGGCTCATCATGATGGGAATAATTTTTTATTTGAGGGAAAGTGAGTGTGGGAGGCATGAATCAAAGTGTAGGTTGAAGATTCTTCAAGTGCTGAGAGACAATTATTGATCAATGAAAGCTGAATGATCCAGGTGTCCACTGCAAATAGTTTTTAGGGCTTCCTCTTCTTCTTATTATTCTCATTCTTTCTCATTTTGTATGGGTTTTGAACTTCTGGTTTAGTAAAAGAAAATAGAAAATGCTTAGCTGAGAGCTAGAATTTTGTGTATAGTGAATGAATGTACAAATTTCTACAATAGTGTAAATTATTTTGAACATATTAATGAAAATATTGTAGAAGTTGTCTCCATTTTGTATTCTCAAATTGCATATGGATTAAATATATGAAGGATATGTTGAGTCATTGCATTTTTTTTGCAATTGTGTGATTTGTGTATGTGTTTCTTCAAAAAAATAGTTAAATTATGTATGCAGATTATTGTGGGTTTGAGGGAATGAAATGGATTTTTAAGTATGATTGTGCAGTAATATGAGAGGTTACATTAATGTTAAAGGGTCACTAGTTTGAGATAAGTTGTTGTTTAAATTTTCATTCATGATCTTAGATTTGACTCTATGCCTTAGTATTGGGCACTGATCTATGATATTACCTAAATCTAGTTCAGAAACTTTTAAACCATTCAATTCTGTTTTTTCCTATTTTATAGGTTATTGGTATTTACCATGTTCTCCATGCTGGTTAATGAAATTTTCCCAATATCTTAGCCAATGTTGAGTGATATTTCATTTTTCTTGGCATATTCTTGTGAAAGCATTATCTGTTAAGCAATACCCTATTGAGTGTGTACGAATCTTTAGGTGTTGCTAAAAGGGTCACCCCCTATGTCCTATAGAGCCTGAAGTGTAGGGGAAGTGTGTTCCAATCTTATTTCCTATTTGTTGGCCAAATCCTCCACTAGATCTGAGCATGAAATGTGGCTTACTTCTAGGATTTAGTGGATCTGTTGATTTGGGAACCAACAGATTGGTGACTCCGCTAGGGATAACTTTGAAATTCGGTTGTAGATTGTCTTTTCAAAAAGTCATTAAAATATTGAAATATTATTTGTAACCAGGGATTAAAAATTCTAGAGTCTTATTTGCTCATCTGAGTCACCAAAAAATTGGTGAATCTATTAGGAAATTAGTTGAAAAGAGTCAATCAGTTTGCTGATCTGTAGTTTTGGGTCAGATGATCCAAGGATTTGCATACTTGAAGGAGATTGTTGCAAAGTTTTTGGTGTACTCTTGAATTCAGGTGCTCTGTTGGTGGAGAGAACTTAGAAATACCTAGATCTTGGAAGAAACTTTTTTCTGCTTGAAGATATTTTCCTCTTTCAAAGAGATGGCGACTCTACATAACATTTTACATCATCAGAAGAGTTGGTTGCAACAGTTTTGAAGTATTTTTCTATTGAAATATTTTTGTATGAAGGTTTTCAACAAAATTTCTAGTTAATATAGTCCCTTATCCAATAATCTAAGGTATTAGTAGAAAGGTAAATGAGAAAGTAGAATATTCTGAAATGTATATTAAGAAGAAAATAGTTGTAGAGGGAATAAAATCTTAATTGAAAATATGTATTTCTGTCCTAGCTCTCCCTCTACAAGCTGTAATATCATGCCTAGAAGACAACTATGTCCTTAAAGGAAGGTGTTCTCTAGTGAGAGATATGACCCTCTGGATTTCAGTAAAATCTAGGGTTACCCATATTTTGTGCCAAGAAGAATTAATGAATGTTTTCCTAAGTTTAGAGGAGGTCTTGAAGATTCAACATCACAACATGTACAGGGTTTTCTTGATGTGATGGAAGACTGTCAAATAGTAGAGGAAGATGTTGTCATGAAGTTTTTTGTAATAACTTTAGAAAATAATGTTGAATATTGGTTTTCTAGTTTACTAATGCATTCCATATATTAATGGAAAGATCTTGAGAAATTGTTCATGGATGAGTTTGGTGAAGTGAATGATGACTGTTTTTCTAAAGAAATAAATCTGCATACCCAAGAAGAATATGAAGAGAAATCTGAAAATGAGGTTGAATTTATGTCACATATTGATGCATTGTGTGATATAGAAAGATTGGAGGATGAATCCATCTATGATTTTCATGATATATTCATGAAATTTCTACTTGATATACTAGAATTAGAAGGACCTGATGACTCATTTTGGATTGATTTATTTTGTAAGGATTGAGAGCCAGGTTTGAGTACTATGCTGGTTCACTTGAAGCCCCCTAGTTTTAAATGTTTATATCAATGAATTTCAGTGATTGAAGAAATGGTAGAGAAATATGGAAGTCATCTATTGGCTAGATTATGTGATGGTACCTTTCCTAGACTTAATCACATAGATCTAGATGGTATAGTAAAAGATAAGGATAATGCATTGTTTGGTGATGAGGAAGTTGTTTTGAACAACCCACAAAAGAAATATACCCAGATGAAGATTGCAGCCATAATGGTCATGATGAAATAGGTGGAATATGTGAGGTTTCTTCTATTTTCTCTGAAAATATAGAAATAAAGAGCCAATTTTCTGTATCAAAAGAGGGATGCAATGATGCAGATGATAATGAAAGTATTTTCTCATCTATGGACTTTGAATATACAGTTGAAGATCATGCCGATTCTGAAGTTTCATGTCTTCATGATGAGAAAAATGGTACTATAGATGGAAGTTTGCAACTAGCTGAAAAGCATTCTTGTATAGGTGATCAAGATGATTAAAATTCTATTTGCAGCCATGGTGACTGTGATTCCATTCAAGAGGAGGAGGTAGAATTAATTTCTTTAGGTGGAAAGTGTTTCAATAAGGAAAATGATAAAATTTCTAAAGCCTCACTATTGCATGATGATGGATATGAATTGGGCATTCTTTTTGAAGAGGAGATGTGGGGTCAACAATGCTATGGTACATTTCATCTTGCCTCTTCTACAAGTGTTGAGTGTGGCATTGATCCAAGCTTTCATGATGATAAGAAAAAGGAGCTTGCTGATTTGAGAAATGCTTCTGAGAATGTCAGTATATTAGCTACAAATGACAAATTATGCAATGATTTTCAGTCAGAGCAATCATGTGTGAGAAGTTGCAATGAAGAAATAAATGATGGTTTTCAATTTGACAGTGAGAAAGACATCCCTGCTGATTCTTGCAATAGTGTGAACAGAGAAGGAGATATTTATGCAAGAGATTCAATGGATGAATCGGTTCAGGTAGTTGATTATGAGGAGCATGAATATGATGGTAATGTGAGTGATGAACAAGGAGATCCTCTTTTGTTTGATGCTTTACCTTCTTCTATTCTTTTTGTTTCCTTTGAAGTTATCACTAAATGTTTGAGTGAGGACAACATTGATGTAGTTGTACATGATAGTGGAAATTTAGAGACAAATGTTAGTACAACTAATTATATTTTCTATTATGAGTTTTCACTTGAAGAATGTTATTGTGTCAACCACATGGATGCATATGAGGACCTATTTTCTAGATCTGCAACTCATAGTCCTTCTCATGAGCAGCATGCTTCAGATTGACATGTTGGTGCAGAAATAGGTAATGCTAAGTATGATACTCCTAACAATAGTGAATGTGTTTTGAACACTCACTACGAGGGTTGTATTGCAAATAAATATTATATTCCACATGAACATGCACTTGAAGCTTTCTTGTGTGATAACATGGTTAATGCTAATAATCTTGTCCACAAACATGAAGTGGAGAATACTATTTGGGATGTTGACATTTCTTTTGAATGCTATGATTTGAGTGTGGACAATGGGCATGTGGATGTTGATAAGTATTATTTTTTGAACCTTGAGGCATGTGGTAATGTGATGGGGTAGTGTTGTTGGGATGATGAAAAAATCACGTATGATGCAATTTAGTTGAAGGAGATACATATGTGTGAGCATTTTTTGTTTACCACGAAAGAGGATTACAAATTGTTTTTGAGGCATTATATCTTTTCTGACCTTGATCATCATGAGGGGGTTAGTGAATGTAATAAGACTGCATCTTCATATAGTCTTGATCATTGTCCTCATGTGTTTTCACTCACCACCAAATAAAAAAATGAAATGGGTGGCAGTGATGTGGCCTATGTGATTTGGCTGTCATGTGATAGTAAAGCTAAACAAGGAGCAAGTTCTTACTTGTTCAAAGGCAACCTGACCCATGTCTTTACAAAAATGAAGTTGTTCATGTTGTCGTGTTGTAATAGAAGCAAGTATGGATTGAGGGAGATCATCTCTTTTAATAGATTAGTGTTTTATAGGGGTAAGAATTGGCTTCCCTTTTCCATTTGGTGACCTGGGGCCACCAAATGAGGTTTGAAAATTTTAATAAAGACTCACTTACCCAATGGTTATGGCACTTGGTCTACTCTCCCCAGAGATCTGGAATCTCACCATTCCGACAAGGGGCATGCATCCCTAGTCAAATCCATTGATGAGACCTTCAAAATTTTCAAATTTTGAGTGCCCATGATGAAAAAAATTGATTTGCACACCCAGAAATGCCCCTGAAAAATCTACCTCAATGACCTACTTTGGAGGGTCATAATTTGGAGCCAGTTGACTTTCATGCCAAATCCCTTGGTGAGTGTGTTCATCTGACATATGTGATCATGTATGTTATATTTCAGCTTCCTGTGATGAGTTTTGATAAGGTTTTGAAGAGAAAAGTTGGAGGGTTTTGGGATTGTTTTGCTGTTTGCATACTCTCAGGCTTGCGAAGTGGCCTCCTGTTTAGACTGATATTTCACAACTAGATGATCATCATAACAAATGGATTGCTACTTTTCATTCCCCTAATATTCATATGCTCCTTGGTCTAATTTTAGAGTCACATGATCAAATTTGATATTTTTACCAGGTCAAAAACAAATGTAGTTTGCTTTGTTTTTACATTTGTATTTCTAGAATGTTTTAAGGAGGTCAAATTTGACCCTTAATATCTGGTGAAGATCATGGATTGAAGTAAATACCTATTGCACACATACTCAAGGGACCTAAATGATCTAATTTTCCCCGTGGTAGCCTCCCAGGAGAAGATTTGGTAATTTTTCAGGATGGTGACTTGGTGGGCCCTAATTGGTTTTTGATAGGTGCAGTTGCAAAAAAGTTTGATTGAGCCACTTTGGATGTTAATATCTTATACCTCAGGATGAATTTTACCAAGCCATTTTTTGCACTAAATTTTTGGTTCAAATTTCTACATTCCTGCTTAATTTTAGGCTCCAAGGATGAGTTTAAAAGGGTCATTTAATTTCTTTCTGACTGTGATTGGGTCAAAATTGGTGTTCCGAAAACTTTTAAATTTTCAATTTCTAAGGGCAACCCATTTCTCATTTTTGTCCATAACATCTCTAGCTCCATTATTTTGTGCATATAGCACACATTCCCTATTTAGAATGGGAATCCTCTCTTTTTTGCTTTCACCGGGTCGCTTTTGCTTTTGCCTCATTTTATGTGCCCCCTATTTTGAGACCTAAGTGGTCAAGGATTCCTAAAGCTATCATCTTGAGTTGACCAAGTTTCACCACCCTTGAAATTTTTAAGTCTTCTTCCTTCATGGAGTTCCTCTAACAGTTTTCCTTAAGTCCTTAAAATTGGCATCCTTTATCCTTTGCGGGTCTGCCTAAGCGGGCCGCCCTTGGCAGAATTCCGTTCTACCTCCATTGTGCCCGTGGCGGCTGAGTTGGGGCATCCACCCACGTTGTAGGATCTACATTCTTCATAGCCTTTCCCCTCATTGAATGTCAAATGACAAATGCTTGGCTGCCGCCTGCCTCACAGGCTCTGCCGTTCCTACCGGCAGTGGTTTTGAAAAGTGTGCCCACAAACCCTGCCGACTACTATACTAGCATTAAATGCAGGCATTTAATGGCTAAAATCCTATAAATAGAAAAATTTCTCTTGTAATTTTCACTGACATTCCTTCTAAACTTGTCAAATCTCCTCCTGCCTCCACCACCTTTGCGCTCGCAGTGTCTCAAGGATGAATTCAGAGCTTTCTCCATTTCCTTTTGTCGGGTTTGTTAGGTAAGTTCACTGCCACCCTAGCTGTTCATAATCTTGTTCATTTTATTTACAAATTTGAAAATATTAAGGAGAAAAAACCAGTAAAATCTTAAGAAATTTGGTCAAGAATGAGACCCCGTGTAAAACCCATGTTTTAGAATTTGAAAACCCTTCAAAAACCAGCCTGTTGGAGCCACGCAAAACTAACCCCCACATTCACCATTCTTGAACCAATACACCCACATCCTTGTAGCCCACAACCCTCCCTTTGTCGTCTAGAATTTAGCTAAAAGACCTAAGGCCTTGCTTGGCAGGTCTGCGCATGTAGATGGATGCCCCCTGTTTGCTGTGCCTTGTTGGAACAAAAATGAAACTAAGAGAAACATGTCCCTTGGCCCTTGTGGGTTTGATTTTGTAGACTTCCATGCATGGGTGGCTCCTCAATGTTTGCTACTTTGAGATGGCCATTGCATGCACACCTTTTGACCTGCGGGTGCTACCAGCTTCAGGTCCGCCGAAGTCATGAAACACTGAAACTGTTTGCGGGTATTATAATACAGACCTCTCCATCCTTGTTGTTGTCATTTTAGTGACCATCATACACAACCAAGTCAGTCCTTCTTTCCACCTTGCGGACCCCACTTCTGCTATCATTGTCCCAATCACTCGAAATTTACCTAAGGTTGGACTTCCTTGCTGGTGGAGCACTGTGGGGGTCCGTTCGCGGGCCACCCCATACTCTTTTCCATTTCTAGATGACTGACTACTCTTTCCCATCCACTTTGCAAGATCCACACCGCCCATCTCCCTTTGGTTTCCTTCACATGAAAAGTCTCTAAGAAAAGATTGGGAGCAAATGCTCTATTGCGGGTGGCCATCTGTGGGCCACTGACCTTCAACCTTAGTTTTCAAACATCCAAGCCTAATCTGCCTCCCACCTCATGCAGTTTGATTCCTCCATGGTTGTTTGAATCTCTTTGAAGTGAATATTGCATGTCAATGCTTTGTGCGGGATCGACGATGTGGGCTGCCGTCCCAACCCTGCTGTCTCCAAACAGCTGCCACTTAATGACATCCTGTGGGTCCCTACCAACACCATTCCAAAAGACTTAAGATTTGAAGCTAAACAACACCATCCTTTCTTCCTACAGGTCTCGCATTATGGGATTCCATTTGTGGGATTCCATCGTGCCAATGCCATTCCAAAATGGTGGAGCTCTTAGCAGCTGAGACATCACCTGCCTCTGCACCTTCTTGACCCACATAAAAATTAAGTGAACAAGCACCTCCAGAACTTCATGAGTGATGGACCTAGGTCCCCAAATGCTTTAGCAACTTGGTGGGCCCTAGTAGCAGTAAAAAGATCTCGATGTAGGTGGCCACATGTGGGATGCCATGCTCTCTTTGTTGTCTCCCTACTGCCTTCTCCAAAATAGCTACCAGCCCAGGGAAACTCACATCCTTGGGCCCACATTGTTCTATCATCCCTGAATGAAAACCAAATGATGATTTTTGAGGGATATTATGATCTTTGAAGGATGAATTACTTGATCTAACATCTATTTTGTAGGATTTTGATAATTATTCCCTCATTTTATGCATGAATATGCTTACTATGCCTTTGCTTGCAGGATTTATGGAATCAGTTGTAGGACCGTCGGGGGTGTCCGTAGAGAAGGAAAATGGGAAGAAATCTACCAAAGTTCTAAGAGGAAAAGAGGACAAAGATAAAATGAAGTAACAATTCTAGGAAGTAGAGGTCACCTCCAAGGTCACTACCAAGTGGGGTACTGTTACAGACACCAACCTTGAATAGATCAACATAGATGAATTCAGACAAAGGGTCATCACCAACCCCACTACGGAAAATGCAAAGAAAATCAAGAAAAGTGGTTTGGAAAAGGCAGCTGGTTTCCCACCAGCTCTTATGGCCCCTGAATTGGTAATGGCTTGCTAAGAAGCCTCTAGATAAAAATAGAAGGATCATGGACCGTGATGGTAAAGTGTTGGCTAACCTTTCTGCCAAGTCCATAGGGAAAACCTTTCACATCTCGACCTTTGACCCCATGGAGTAAACAAAAAATGAATATGCAGAGAGTATGTGGAAGGTTGATCCCCTAAAATGCAAAAAATTGATTAACCAATATTAGTTAAAGGAGAAGAGGGGCAATGCAAACAAGGTGCCTCAAGAATTGTTCTAGAGTGATTTTTATGAAGACTACCATGACTTGGTTACTTTGCTAAGTAGAGTCATGGGTATCCCAACTGCGGCCTACTTCTAGGATTAAATGTTTTACTTTATAGAAGATATTATCAGAGGAACAACCAAGTTTAACTTGGTTGGGATGATCAGTAACAACTTGCATGAGTAGTTCCTGGCAGTCAAGAAGACCTCACAATTTTATATGACCTCTTATTTGGTCTATCTACTGGCTAACCCATTTCCATATAGGGGAGTATTTTTTGCACAAAACACAACTCCAGGAAGAGAACTGAAAGTATATGATAGGCATCCATAGCTCCAATACTAAAATTTCAATGACTATTGCAGGGTAAATGATGCCTTTATTGGGCACATTATTAGGCTTCTCAGAGGGGACTTCGAAAGGAGAGTCACACACAGTAACCATGCATTCATTCATAGGTTCAAATTTCTATTCATACAGTTCCTTAAATTCACCTACATCTGAATTGAAGGATTCACTAAGAGGCCATACAAGTTGCCCCGATATCCAAATGACTGGTTAATTTTCTAGAAGTTTCAAGGCATCTTCAAAATACACATACTCTCCTTACTAGAAAACACCAGGTAGTGATACCATATGCTCTCACATTCAGGTAGGGAATGTATACCCTCCCAATTGCCCAATGTACTGAATATTCAAAGAAGGAGATCATCGAGTACAATCTGGGCTCCACACTCCTCAACCACGATGGACCCAATATGGAAAGTTGAAGAAGTTTTGCTTCTTTGTCATACCCATTTGCAACAACCGAAGGATCAACAGAAACCTCCAGATGACAAGGAGCTGCATGAGGCATTTATGTGCATGATTGAACTTCATGTTCTTTCAAACTGTACTAGCCTATTTCGTCGCATATTCGACGAAAAACACCATTCTTTCGATGCTTTAATTTATATTTCGTCGCTATTTCAACGAAATTAAATATTTCCAAATTGTTTTGCCCAAGCTTAAGCCGACTATGAAATGGTGGTGCAGTTCATCATTATAAACAAATTTAGTCATAAGCCGACAAAATGTGACGGGGTATACCGAAGGGACCATCATAAACTAAGGGTTGGGATGCAATTTTTGCAATCCTACGAGAAAAAATCTGAGGAAAATTTTTCTCCATTGCGTCGCTCTTCCGACAGAGATTTGTCGAACGACCGACGAACGACAGTCGGAAAATGGTGTCAAATCCTGTAGTGAAAGTTTCTATTTGATAGAATGGAAACCTTTGTTTGCATAAAATAAATGAAACTAAAGTTGTGTTGCTAATTAGAGATATTCTTATAGCAAATTCTCACACAATGTTGCTTGAACTATTCAAAATTTTAACTAGTAGTAACAGACTTTAGTTGTTCTTAACAACACTAAGAATTATAACAAATTAATCATGCAAACTGGTGAACATTGAACAAATCAATAGAGTCTTGAAACACACTCACATAGATTAAATATACTAATAAGAATCTAATACTTAGAACATAATAGCAATTATGAAATCACAATATACATTACCACACAGATAGCTAATAGAAATATCACCAACAACCGAGGAAGTGGGCCCTGCCTTCATCAACTATCGAGTGATGAAGCTCACAAACATAGGAATATTCCAAGCTAATAATCATCCACTCTGAATCAATGATAGATTATGAATAGAAAAAGCAGTAAAATGAGGTCTCTGTATATATCTATATTATTAGTTTTCAGCTTACATATACATATATATACTGTAAGTCGAATAACAGTCTGTGAATACAAGATAGATAATTGTTTTGGTTGTTATGGCCTATGGCCAACAACCATAAAAGATAACCAAAAATGGATCTTCAGCTTAAAGCCGATTAAACAATCTTTTGTCCTTATCAATATCAAAACCATAAAAAAAGGAAAATCTGGGAAAAACACCATCCACATTGTTTATTGCTCCATTAACACTCCTCCTTGCTTGTGCTCATGATAGTTGGAACCGTGACCCTAATCATCCTTGTTTAATTAATCACAAAGAATGATTAATAAGGCTTCAAATAAGTAATATGGTGGTAATTTTAATTATTTTTCCAATCTACTAAATATATTCATTTTCCTTAACCAAAGGTGATAGGAATCATATCCAAGGTGACATAATCAAGGGAAAAAGGGAAAATAAAAGATAGAATATCAAGACCCAAATGTTGTCTATTACCATTGCCTGTAATAGATTGGAATGAGGAAGAGGTCAATGACCTCGATATTCTAACAAAGCTAGTGGAGCATAGGACAAGGCAATGGATTGATGCAAAGATTGCCCAGTTGAAGCTCCAAGGAGTCACCCTAACCTATGAAGATCTCAAATATGAGCTTGAGAGCGAAATAAACAGTGGGACTGCTATTGCTCCAAAATCTCCTCCGGCCACCAGGTCAAGGAAAAGAAAGGAAGTGTCAAAGTGCCAACCAAAACATAAGGTGTATTCAAGGAAGGCTTTAGAGGGTGAGACCTTAAAGAAAGAGAAGAAGTCAGGCAGATTGTCTGAGATGTCCACGATCCAAGAGGATCCATTGCAAAAAGGAGAAGAAGAAGAGTTCGAGAAACCTAAGTCACCATCTACCACCTCTACACTTGCTGCTACCACCACTTCCACTGCTATTACTCCTCCATCATTTCAAACGTTACCTGCTTCCTCTCCACTCACGGTGGACATATCGATTCACTTTGCCTCCACCTTGACCACTACACCCATTATGGTGAGGGATTCCTCCTCTTCCATAATCTCCCCACTCTCATCCTCCTCAATGTATCTATCAACTGTAGTTCCTCTAGCCTCCACAATAACAATGCCTACCCTCACTCTTCCAAAAGCCTTTGCCTAACATATGAAAAATATATCTATGGAGCTCTCTAGAGTACTGATGAACCTTGTTGTACAAGCTTCTTTGGCTCAAGCTATTGTTGGTCTCCCTGTCCCTCCTCTAACGGAACCACCCAAGATGGAAGCAACCATGTAGATCTCAGAAGAGCTGGAGAGAACACAGAGAGGCATCCAAAGAGGGAGATGATGAAATTGAAGATCCCTTTAGGGATGACTACCATGAACATCCAAAACACTAGAAACTTGGTCATTGATGAGGTGGTATATGAAGAAGAAAGGTCACAATCCTTAGAGGAAGATGTTGAAGACCTCGATGCCAAGTACATAGTAGAGTCCTCTGACAAAGAACTTGAAGAAGAGTTGTCCAAACAACTCAAAGATGTTAGAGAGGAAGTTGAGAGGTAGTATTCTGAGGAAAAGAAAGAAACAAATGAAGACATGGAGGTATCTATAGAGCCTTTGACCAAGGAACAAGACAAAATCCACTATCACGATGAAGAAATACCCCCTAAGAAGGAAGAGGAAAAGAAAGAAGATGAAGCTGAAGTTGAAGAAGAAGAAAACAAGCCTAAAGAAGAGGCTGAAACAAAAGGGAGTCCTAAGCCAGAACATCATATAGAGCTTGGGCAAGAAGAAGAAAGGGCACTTGAAGGGGAAGCTAGCCCTAAGGAAGATGTAGCTACTGCTAGGTCATAAGAAGAAAAGACCATATTCATATAGGATTCAGATGAAGAAGAAGAGAAAATGGAGCAGGAAGCTTTAGACCATGAGGAGAGGGAAATCCAACATGCTCACAGAGAGGAAGTTGATCATGAATAACCAAAAGGTGGATCTCAGATGCCTAAGTGGCTAGAAAAGCAACTACAGAAGAATACCCCCGCTCCCATGGATCCCAAGGAGAAACTAGAGGCTATCTTAGCATGAGCTCAAATAGGAGTGAAGAAAGAAAATAAGTTGAGGGTCATATCCCACATCACGATGGATGCATCAAGATCCAATACAGTACAAATTGCCACTCCAGTGATAGACAAAGAAGAGGGGGTGAGTTATAATATCTCTACCATTGAATTGGTATAGCCATAAGAGAACAAAAGATTGATCATCTCCAAGGATCCGTTGCCACGATCGTGCACCAGATGAACAAGGACCAATCCTCCATGGAGGAATTGAAGGTGCAAGTTGCAGACCTTACTGCCTACATTCAATAGTGGTCTTCTATCGAGGAGCTGCCAACGACCTCATCAACCCCAGCCTTGCTTCTTTCTGAAGATCACATAAGCAAGCTAGAAAAGAGAAAGAACTGGACTAAGGCTACTGAAGATTGGTTCTGGTGGGTGATCTACAATGGTGACATGGGCATTGGCCACACCGTCTGAACAACGAATAAGTTTTGGGAAGTGCAAAAGAAACTCAAAGGCATAGAGAAATTTTGTACTGACTTCCTAGAGTTGTATAGGATTATGTATACTAAGCTCGAGGCTATCCTCAAGATGCCCGAGAAGACTTGGGAGAAGGAGATGGCCTTGGAAAAGGATGACTATTGGTTGGTCAAAACTTGGAAAATGGGCCTAGACCACATAAGAGAAGACTTGGAGCGGGTGCTCCATGAAGTAGAGCTTGAACTGGAGCGGGTCAAAGAATATAGGGTAGATTGTGAAGAATATTTGAAGCTCATGACGGATTATGGCATACCTATTGTTGAGCTAGAACCTGAGAAGATAAGGCTATATTTCCATAAGAAGATGGACAATGGGGCTACAAATTCACTAACACAAAATTTTATGGATTTTGCTGCTCGAGCCTTCACCCAATTAGAACAAGTGATCAAGAATATGCTAAAGTGTACAAAGAATTGGGAGCTAATCACTAGCAGG
Organism: Sequoia sempervirens; assembly: GCA_007258455.2. Taxonomy (NCBI): domain Eukaryota; kingdom Viridiplantae; phylum Streptophyta; class Pinopsida; order Cupressales; family Cupressaceae; genus Sequoia; species Sequoia sempervirens. The sequence continues at coordinate 8,516,181 of VDFB02373365.1, read as the reverse complement.
TCCAAGAAATTGACCTTTAAGTGCTCCAATCCAACATCCTAGAATGGAATAAACTTTAGGCACTAATAGGAAAGTTCGTGGGGTATGCCACTGTGAAGAAGAATGAAGAAAATCCTGTCATTGATGACGAGTTTCTCATTGTGTAGCTGCAGCAAAAGGGCAATCAACTAGAAGACAAAATTCTATAGTGATAGGGAACTAAAGGAAAAAATAAGGAAGAGACAAATAAATGTAATTTTAAATTGTAAAATATTAGGGGTAGGTGAAACCCTAATTTGTAGTGAATCTTGGCCACCCAATGAGATTAAATATTGGTCATTCATTTTGCTTTTTGAAAACTATAAATAGGGGGTCTCCTCTCATTTTAAAAGGGAGAGTTGAGTTGTTGTAAAGACATGCTACTAAAATTCTAATATAAATTCATTGATTTTGGTGGATTCTTGAGTTTCCTTCATGTTTCATGATTCATCTCCTCATAGTTAATAGATTTGAGTAAATCTAGTTTGCTGTTCTATGTATTTTTACATGCTTTAGTAGCTTAGTAAATGTTGTTCATTGATACTGAAGAATTTTGTTGTGTTGATGCTCTTCCTTGTTCATGCTCTTTGCTATTTGTTGATGATAAATAGCAGTGTAAATCTAGTCTCAACATAGATTTATTACGGCACTCAAATTTCATCTTTTATTCATGGTTTATGGTGAATGAACAGTTGAAAATATGTAGACCTTAGAATATAGCACTAGTTTCATGGCACTATTAGTTGATCTGGTTAAGTGGAACTTAGTTTCAGGAAGGTTGCCCACTGTAGCATCCTCCATTATGACTATTCATTGGTAGTTGTAGGTCTAGGAACTTCCTCCTTTCCCTTCCTTTTTGACCTTTCTTTGAAATAGTAATTTAGGCAAAGTTCAGGCATTTTTGTAAAGCCAAATCTAATGATAAAAGTGGAGTTTTAGACTGTTGTTTTGAACTTGCAGCAATTACACATCAACTTAATCATCTTAGGAACTCCATTCAAAGAACAAATCTCCCTCCAACTTAACATACGTAATACTGCCCTATGATTACCAAAAAATCACATGAACCATCTGAGACATTCCAAGCAAGTCATGACCTGACATCTGAGAGACCTTGAGGTAGTTTTCTGCAACTTGTTTGTAGGAGATTTCCTTTCAAGAGAGGTGATGCACTTATGCATTACCTGTGTTGAGTAGGTGAAAAAACACCCATCAACAAAAATAGCACTAGAAGGAGGGCCTTTCTTGTGTTAAGCTGGATCGAATCGGTTCATTTCCCCCTAAAAGATTTCATAGAGTTTTAACATCTACACCAAATAAAGGGGAATTTCAAGAGCTACACCCCTCTACTAAAGCTAAGAGAGCTAAAAAGGGGGAAGATAATTCATCTTCCTCATCCGCTCCATTAACTTCACCTCTGTCTTCACCTCCTCCCTCGATTCATCCGCACCACACTCATCCTTCCTTTCCCATATCCTCTTCCTCCACTCAACCATCCCAAGCTGTCTTCCAGTTGTTCACTTCCCATAGCCAGGGTGCTACCCTTGCCCCATCCTTTCAAGCCCAAGGTGTAGTCCCATATGCTACTGTCCTTGTGCAGCCCCAAGTCACTATTGCACAACAATTACAACCTCTGCCTCCCCCCTTGGATTGGCTGGGTTATAATCCTTCCCCGCTTTCCTTCAATGATTATCATGACATGCCAAGGAACGTGGAGGGATTTTGCACAAAGTTTCATCCTCGCGATCCACTGAGGACAACAAAGGAGCATATCAAAATATTTCAAACAACATTGAAAGACATGCAAATCGATTATGAGGATGTGGCTTGGTGACGCTTCCCTTATTCTTTGGGGGAAGAGGCCTTTTATTGGTACATCAACCTGCCAACGGGATCTATCACCACTTGGAACCTTTGGAAGAACACCTTCTTATAGAAGTACAAGATTTTGATCAACCCTTCTAAATTGTATCAACAATTCATGTTCGTTCACAGGGAGGTCAACAAACTAATCATATCCTTCAATGATCAGTTTCATCGGGCCTACATGAGATTACAAGCTCCATATGCACTCAATGATGTTGTAGCCTTGCCGATTTATTATGTTTCCCTAGACAACCTCACTGTTGCATTGGTGAAAAGAATGCACCCACCACCTGCCAGATTGGTAGATGCCTATGTTGAGGTGGTAATAACAAGCACTGACTTGGGGAAAAATATTTCTAGCCCGCTACCTTCTTTGGGACCAGTCGCTCATCCAATGCAAGTTCAGGGATTTACTTAGGCCTTAACACATCAGACACTTGTTATGAATCAAGTTCCACAGCTGCCCATGGTTCCTCATCCAAGACAACCATTGAACTAGGCACCTCACGTGCCTCACTATTTGTACCCACAACAACAATAGGTCCTGAATTCCTGCATGCACAACAAAATGAACCAGCAGTGCATCTAGTCTTCCTCCAAGCCCAAGTTCCACAACTGAGTAACACAGAGAGGTATCAAATAGATGAATTGATAGAGATGATAAAGAAAATGTCCACGAAGATGACACACTTAAGAAATCAGAACTACCAACTGCAAGCTTCTCAACACAGTATTTAGGCCAACCTCAATCGAGATAATAAAGATAACTATGATGCGGGTACCTCATTTGGGCAGAATTATAAAAGAGGACAAAGTTCCAACCAAAAATTTGAACGTAGGCCATCACAGAGACATAATTGGACTTGGAATACAAGGCCTAAAAATGGAGGTGTTCACATCCCTCTTGACCAACCAACTAACATAGATAAAATTACAACTGGGGTATATCTAACCGAGGGAGCTTTGTACGGATGGTGTAGGATCCACAAGACAAATAGGAATTCCAAATTGGATTGCCCCTAGTTCCAAATAGTTGCAAAAATTTTTCAAGTAAAGGTCTAGAACAATGTCGATAGTGTAGGCTGCAGAGACATAGTTCCATCAGAACCATATGACTCTTCTATGCTTGTAGTCAATCAAGCTCCATTTCCGTGAAGTGATAGCAATGAGCTTGAAAATGAGATCACTCCCTCAAAGGATGAAGAAGCGAAAGAGGTAAGCAACGAAGACTCTTTATCTCAACTCTTCACTTCAGTAGACAATGGTCCAGTAGATGAAGAAGAGTTATGTGAGGATGAAGCTCAAATGTTTCACCAAAGAGTGACCTCGTATAACTTGAGAAGTAGGAAAATAGGATGACCCTTCACAACCTCTATCCTGCCTAATAACTTTAGCACTCCACCTGATCCAAACACTAGAAACAATCCAGGTTACTCCCATGTTCCCACTCAGTACTTTAACAAAAATAAACAACCAAATCAAATACAAAACCAATCCACTGGCTCTTCCCAAGGTAGGTCCTTTGAGGTTGAAATTGAGCAAATGGGCAAGTATGTTACTGAAGAATTCAAGAAGGCTAAAATAAGTTTGTTTTCCTTCAAATTTCTCAAAGTTCCTATAGTTAGCAATGCCTTCTTTAGAATGATTAATGAGACTGCCTCTTCTAAGTCAACACAAGAAGGACCTACCAAAAGAGTCTCCTTTGATGAATCACAACATGAGCCTGTAATTCAAGAAATATTAAGCAAGGAAAATGATGCACCTTCAAATCAACAAGTAGGGAAGCGACCCACTAAAGAAAAAAAATGAAGTACAAACCAAGGAAAAGACCAATAAAAAGGATAAAAATCAAGTAGCCCAGGTAGATACACCCATGGGTTTATTCCAAGGGAAATTAGAGACACCACCTTTCCTCGCTACTATAAGAATATTTGGGAAGAATCTACATAACTGCTTGCTTGACTCAGGAGTATCGACCAATGTTATGCCTCTCACCATGTGTAAAGCATTAGGAATAGTCCCCACTCCTTCTAGAAGAAAGGTGACCTAAATGGAAAAAAATAAGCTGAACATAGTAGGTGAAATCAACCGTATCCCCATGCAGATTGCTACAAACCCAAGGGTGTAGCAAGTCATTGAAATTCAAGTGGCAGATATCCCTGACACATACTGTATAATATTGGGACAATACTTTACTAGGGTATTGAACAGATATGCTGCAACTGATTTCTCCCACCTGTGGCTACCATGGAAAGGACTGCCAAATCAGATCCATATAGATCGGGAGCCACACATGAAGTTTATGATCATAGAGTACAATAACACCAATGAGGTGTTATTTGCTGAAACAAAATTGGGTAATTACTGCCCCATTGCCTATCAAGAAGAATCAAAGCTCCAAGAAGAGGAGGTGATAGAGGAGGTCCTCTTAGTGTTATGTAGCCCTCTTGCCGATTTGACTTATATGCCCAAGAGTACTGAGGTGCTGGTTGAGTCAGTTGATGAGGAGTCCAATGACGATGGCAACTTGGGATTGTTGGATGAATTCCAAGAGTTTATTGAAAAGTGTGTGCAAGATCAACTTAGACTAGGATTGAGGATGGATTTCCAAGAACTCCTATTGCCCAATCCATGCAGGGTCCACAGTGCGGCCCACTCAAAATTTGAATGCTACCTTTGTCAGAGCAAGTTTCCCATATCAGTGGACAAGTCTCACTGAAGGAGAAGCCTCAAACTGAACCACCCAAATATAGTAATGCTGAGCCCGTGGCTTTCCTGGAAATTATAGATACAAGTATGCAACCAAGGAAAGATGAATGCATGATCAACTCTAGAATTCAAGAATCCTCCAAGTTTTGGACACTACACTTTGATAGATCTAAGTCCAAAAAAGGAGCGGGAGCTGGGTTTAAACTCATTAGCCCCTTAGGTAAGAACTACTTTGCTACTCATAGGCTTCAATTTTATTGCACAAATAATATAGCAGAGTATGAAGCACTAGTCCATGGTCTTTTAATGGCTCTAAGGAAGAAGGTCAAAATGCTACAAGTCTTTGGGGACTCAGAGTTAGTAATAAAGCAGGTCAGGAAATTGTATTCCTTCCATGACAAAGGACTAACAAATTAGAGGCAAAGAGTTTGGGATCTTTTAGAAGGCTTAGATGCATTTAATATTCAGTTGATCCCTCACTCCCAAAATCATACCATTAATGCTTTGGCTTAGGCAACCAGCACTCTAGAACCTCTATCACTTTCTGGCCTCAAAAGGTTCAATGTTGAGCTTACTTCCACTCCATTAGTGCCAGACAATGTTACCAATTTCCAAGTATTCAATGATGACAAGCACATCTTAGATTTTACTACCAGTTTCGACATGTTCGCCACTTAGATCATTGATGAGATTGAGCCCGAAGAGGCTAAATTAGATATAGAAGGGGTCATCAACCTCAAGAACAATACTATTCTTATGGGCATGGTCCAACTTGAGTGGATATTTGACTTGGATTAGATCAAAGATTAGGATCAACAAGCAAAGGACTCCATTAACAATTAGTGTCACGCTCATGATCTTGGCACAGTTGAGGAGGTTAAAAATGTATTCATTGGCAGAGTGTGCATTCCAAAATAAAATAAAGGGATCATTGATGCCTTACCAAAGTACCACGATGTGGTTGCATGGAGCTATGAGGATTTAAAGACATATGAAACCTCAATCATCATACACACTATCCCTCTCAAGCCAGACATGAGACCATTCTGACAACATCCAATCAATGAATTATTGGAGCCTATCATCTACAAGGAAGTTCAAAAGTTGCTATCTGATAGAATTATATTTCTAGTTAGGCACTCCACGTGGGTGGCCAATTTGGTCCTGGTGAGGATAAAGAATGGAGAAATTAGATTGTGTGTATATTTCTACAACTCGAACAGATCTTTGGAGAAAGACAATTATCCAATTCCCTCATTGGATGAAGTACTATAGATAGTCAATGGATCTTAGATGATGTGTTTTCTAGATGGATATTTTAGGTAGAATTAGGTAATCATGCAATACAAGGATAGACACAAGACAATGTTCACCACTAAGTGGGGAACCTTCGCGTACAAAAGGATGCCATTTGGGATCATCAATGTTGGTGCCACTTTCTAGCATGCAATTGATATAGCCTTCAAATATTTGATAGGAAAATGTATTATCATTTACATGGATGATCTCACAGTGTTTTTGAAGAGGTGGGGTGATCATGTTTTCGATTTATGCAAAGTTTTTTAGAAGTGTAGGGAATTTGGGATTTCCTTGAACCCGAAGAAGTGCATTTTTAGAGTCACCGAAGGAAAGTTGCTAGGGAACGTAATTTTAGAGAGAGGAATCTCAATTGAACCCAAGTGTATTCAAGAAATCCTAAAAAATCAACTGCCAGGTAGTAAGAAAGAGTTGAAATATTTCTTCAGAAAGATAAACTTTGTTAGAAAATTCATCATTGGCTTTGCTGAGATAGTTAAGCCACTCAATGCTATGCTAAAACAAGATGCCAAAGTTGAGTGGACTCTAGAGGAAAAGTAGGCCTTTGAAGAAATCAAGAAGGAAATTTTTGATGCACCCGTACTAGTCAACCTAGACTACCTGAAGTCATTTGACATTTACTCATTTGCTTCAGACCATTCCTATGCCAACATGCTGACCCAAAAGGATGATGAAGGAAGTGAGCACCCTATTTCCTTTATGAGTGCTCCATTCAAACATGCATAATTGAGGCATCACAATGTGGAAAAGCAAGCCTATGACCTAGTTAGGGGAGTCAATAAATTTAGACATTACATATTACAGAACAAGGTGTTTTCCATAGTGCCTGACTCGACAGTAAAGACATTGCTGATGCAAAATGAGTTGAGTGAAAGAAGGGAAAAATGGGTCACTCTGCTGCAAGAATATGACATGGAGATTCAATTGATGAAATTAATAAGGGGGTAGGCCCTCACCTGAATGATAGCTGAAACATTGGCTGAAGCAAGACTCGAGCTTATTGTACAACAATACCAACTTGAAGATGTCTCCCCTAGAGAGTGGTATGACGACATTGTCTACTACCTGTTGAATAACAAGTTCCCACCTCGCTTGCAGGGAGTTCAAAAATGTGCTCTCTGGTTGAAGAGAAAAAATTACATGTTGCAGGGGTCCATATTGTACAAGATGAATCATGAAGGGATCTACCTCAGATGCCTTGGAAAAGAAGAGGCAGTGCGCATATTAAAGGAGTTTCAAGATAAGTTTGGTACCGGCCACAAATCTGGCCCTTCCACTGCTCATCAAATCTTGTGAGCTAGATACTATTAGCTGATGGTATTCAAGAATGCACACAACCATGTTCAAACTTTCCACATGTGTCAGATTTCTACAAATAGAGAACAAAATGCTACTATCCTGTTGCAACCAGTCTTGGAGGTAAGACCGTTCTCGCAGTAGGGTCTCGACTTCATCAGTCTGGTAAGCCCACCATCCTCTGCAGGTCATAGATACATTGTAACCACTTCTGATTACTATACTAGATATACATAAGCAATTGCATGTAGGAAATGTACTATAGAGGTAGTTACTAACTTCCTTGAAAGCTTTATGTTGAATCATTTTGGTTGCCCATATGCCCTGGTTTGTGATAATGGCCCTGCCTTTTCCTCACTCAAATTCGCTAGTTGGACTTTCTATTATGGTATTACCCTTAAGTTCTCAGCCAATTACTATCCTCAAGGCAACGGCCTAGCGAATCCATAAACAAGAACTTGATCACTGTAATTAAGAGGCTGCTTGATTGGAACCCCAAAGAGTGGCACACCCAGCTGCATTTTACCCTTTGGGAAGATTTTACATGCCACAAGACTTCCCTGGGTGATTCCTTGTTCCATCTCATTTATGGCTTGGAGCCTATTTTCCCCATGCACTTAAAGATCCCTACCCTCCAGTTTGTCAATACCTTTTATGAAGAGGGGGATCATCAAGAAGCCCGCTTAGCTGAACTGCTCCACTTAGAAGAAGTCAGTGACCGAGCTATTGAAATTTTGGCCAAACATCAGAGTGTGGTCAAAAGGTGGTTCAACTGATGATCCAAAGTTAAGGAATTTAGAATTTCTAATTTGGTCCTATTTTGGGACAAGGCCCATGAAAAGAAAGGGGGACATGATAAATTCGACAAGCTCTTGCTTGGCCCCTGTCAGATTTATGAAATTTTAGGAGATAATGCTTTCCACCTTAAGACATTAATTGGTGAAGATGTCCTGTTGCCCATCAACGAGCAACACCTCAAGCATTATTTCCTTGCCTGAGCTCTTTCGAGCTAGCCTTTTTAAATACTTGTATATAGGTTAGTGTAGGTTTCCTTTGTTTTGTTGTCTTGCTTTGCTTTTGTTTTGCTCATTCTCTAAACCATCTAGTTTTGTTGGGGATGCTCCTTTGTTTATGATGCGGTGGCCGTGCTTGGTTTGAAAAATGGTTCACTTCATTGCCCATTCTTTGTGTTCTCTAGATTAATATTCACTCACAACTATTGATCTCTAATTTATTTTGTGGAGTGGTTTCCTTATTTGAACTTAGACTTGACCTAGAACATGACCCTTGGTTGAATCCTTTCACACTCATATCAGATCATGCACAATGCACACTAAATTATTTCTGAAGAATTTTACAGTGGTTGTTATGACGACCCAACAAGTGAAAAATATTAAGTTCACTCCAATGACCATTATGATTCCAAAACCACAGTAAGCTTTAATGCTTACACAATTGAGCAAAAGAAAAAGTACTAAAATAAAATATTTGAAAAGAAAAGAAAGAAAGTAAGTAATGAAAATGAGGCAATTGTGTGGGTGTGCGAAAAACTCTATTGGGGCTATGGATACCCAACTGGCAGTAGAGCAATGTTCGTGGAGTTACACCGACAACTCAATCAGTGCTATGGATTCTTGAGTGGTAGTGAGGCAATGTCCAGGCTACTTTTGGGGTTAGACATTTTATGTAGCTTGCTTGGCCTGATTAATGATCATTTGTTATAGTTTCTAAAGTAAAGGGAATGGACTCACCACACACACACTTCTAAGATGTTCCCATGATCTGATTCAATTAAGAATCTTTGTTCTCCTTCAAGTTCCTTAGTTCACTTATGGAAATCGACCCTGGTCTACAAAATTGGAGATTCTGGGTTTTGAATGAGTCTTTATCCTTAGAACATTAAGGAGCGTTATCCTAGTAGAATCACCATTTGTTGTGCCTACATCACACACACCCTATTCGAAATGGGGACCCTCTCTTTTTCACTTTCGTTGGGTTGTTTGTTCCTTTGCCTTGTTTTGTGTGCCTCCTATTTTGAGTCCTAAGTGGTAAAGGAGTCCTAAAGCTATCATCTTGAGTTGACCAAGTTTCACCACCCTTAATATTTTCAAGTCTTCTACCTTCACGGAGTTCCTCTAGTAGTTTTCCTTAAGTCCTTAAAATTGGCGTCGTTTATCCTCTGCGGGTCTGCATTTGTGGGCTTCCCTTGGCAAAATTCCCTTTTGCCTTCGTAGTCCCCATGGCGGCTATGTTGGGGAATCCACCTTTATTGCGGGATCCATATTCTTCATAGCTGTTCCCCTTACCAAATGTCAAAAAACAAATGCTTGGTTGCCGCCCGCCTCGCGGGTTCTGCCATTCCCGCCACCAATGGTTTTGAAAAGTGCGCCCATGAACCCTGTCGGCCACCATAATGGCATTAAATGCTAATGGCTAAAATCCTATAAATATCAAAGTTTTTCCTATCATTTTCATCAAAATTTCTTTTGAACTTGTCAAAGCTCCCCCTTCCTTCGCCACCTTCGTGCCCACGGTGCCTTGAGGAAGAATTAAGAGCTTTCTCCATTTCCTTCCATCAGGTTTATCATGTAAGTTTTCCACCACCCTAGCTGTTCAATTCATTTTCTTTACAAATTCAAAAATCTTAAGGAGAAAAACCTAGTAATATCTTAAGAAATTTGGTCAAGAACGAGACCTCGTGCAAAACCCATATTTTAGAATTTGAAAACCCTTCAAAAACTAGCCCATTGGAGCCATGTGAAACTTATCTCTACATTCACCATTCTTAAACCAATGCACCCATGTCCTTGCAGCCCACAACCCTCCTTTTGCTATCTAGACTTTAGCTGAAAGACCCAAGGCCTTTGCCCTTGGCGGGTCTGTGCATGCAGACGAACGCCCCCTCTTCACTGTGCCTTGTTGGAACAAAAATGAAACTAAGAGAAACACATCCCTTGGCTCTTGTGGGTACGCTTTTGAGGACTTCTGTGCACGGGTGGCTCCTCACTGTTCACCACTTCGAGACAACCATCCCATGCACACCTTTTGGCTTGTAGGTCCTGCCAGCTTCAGGTTCGCCGAAGTCATGAAACACTAAACTTTTTTGCGGGTATTCTGATGAAGAAATCTCCATCCTTTTTGCTGTCATTTTAATAACCATCATACATGGGAAAGCCAATCCTTCTTTCCACCTCACGGACCTCACTTCTACTGTTGCCATCTCTATTGTCTAAAATTTTCCTAAGGTTGGACTTCCTTGTGGGTGGAGCACTGGGGTCCATCTGCAAGCCGCCCCATGCTCTTCGACATTTCTAGATGACCAACTACTCTCATCCATCTGCTTTGCGGGCTGTGCACTGCCAATCTCCCTCCGGTTTCCTTCACACAAAAAATATCTAAGATTGGGAACAAACACTCTATTGCAGGCAGCCGTCTATGGGCCACTGACCTTCGACCTTAGTTTCTGAAACATCCAAGCCTAATCTGCCTCCTGCCTTGCGGGGTTTGATTCCTCCATGGATGTTTGACTCTCCTCGAAGTGAATATCGCATGTTGATGCTTTGTGTGGGCTCGATGGTGCGGGCTGTCATCCCCTCCCTGCCATCTCCAAATAACCGCCACCTAACGAAATCCCATAGGTCCCTTCCCGCACCATTTTGAAAGACTTAAGCTTTGAAGCTAAATGACGCCATCCTTCTTGCATGCGGTTCTTGCATTGCAAGATTCCTTTTTTGGGATTCCATTGTGCCAACACAATTCCCAAATGGCGGAGCTCTTAGTAGCCGAGACATCACCTACCTCTGCACCTTCTTGACCCGTATAAAAAGTAAGTGAACAAGCACCTCCAAAACTTCATGAGTGATGGATCCATGTCCCCAAATGTTTTAGCACCTTGGTTGGCCTCAGTAGCAGTGCGAAGATCTCGATGTGGGTGGCTACATTTGGGCTTTCGTGCCCTCTTTGCCATCTCCCTGTTGCCTTCTCCAAAATAGCTGCCAACCTAGGGAAACTCGTATCCCTGGGCCCACATTGTTCTATCGTCCCCGAATGAAAACCAAATGATGATTTTTGAGGGATATTATAATCTTTGAAGGATGAATTACTTGATCTAACATCTTTTTTGTAGGATTTTGATAATGCTTCCCTCATTTTATACATGAATATGCTTACTGCACATTTGCTTGCAGGATTTATAGAATCAACTACAGGACCTCGGGGGCATCTGCAGAGCAGGAAAAGGGGAATAAATCTACCAAAGTCCCAAGAGGAAAAGAGGACAAAGATCAAATGAAGTACCAGTTCCAGGGAGTAGAGGTCACCTCCAAGGTCACTACCAAGTGGGATATTGTTACAGACACCAACCTTGGATAGATCAGCATAGATGAATTTAGATAAAGGGTCATTGCCAACCCCACTACGAAAATTGCAAAGAAAATCAGGAAAAGTGGTTTGGATAAGGTAGCCAGTTTCCCACCAGCTCTTGTGGCCCCTGAATTGGTAATGGCTTGACGAGAAGCATATCAAGAGAAAAATAGAAGGATCATGGACTATGATGGTAAAGTGTTGGCCAACTTGTCTGCTAGGTCCATAGGGAAAACCTTCCACATCTCGACCTTTGACCCTATGGAGCAGACAACAAAGGAATATGTAGAGAGAATGTGGAAGGTTGATCTCCTAAAATGAAAAAAATTGATTAACCAATATTGGTTAAAGAAGAAGAGAGGCAGTACAAACAAGGTGCCTCAAGAATTGTTCCAGAGTGATTTTTATGAAGACTACCATGACTTGGTTAGTTTACCAAGTAGATTCATGGGTATCCCAATTGCATCCTACTTACAGGATTGGATGCTGTACTTTATAGAAGAGATTATCAGACCAAGTTTAACTGGGATAGGATGAGCAGTAACAACTTGCATGAGTAGTTCTTGGAAGTCAAGAAGACCTCCCAATTTTATATGACCTCTTATTTGGTTTATCTGCTGGCTGACCCATTTCCATATAGGGGAATATTTTTTGCACAAAGCACAACTCTAGGAAGAGAAATGAAAGTATATGATAGGCATCCACAACTCCAATACCAAAATTTCAAGGACTACTGCAGGGTGAATGATACCTTTAGCACAATATTAGGCTTCTTAGAGGGGACTTCGAGAGGAGAGTCACACACAATGCCTGTGCATTCATTCATAGGTTCAGATTTATATTCGTATAGTTCCCCAAATTCACCTACATCCAAACTGAAGGCTTCACTGAGAGGCCATACAAGCTGCCTCGATATCCAAATGATTAGCTAATTTTGCTAGAAGTTTCAAGGTAGTTGCAAAATGCATATACTCTGCTTGCTAAAAAACATTGGGCATCGGTACCATATCCTCTCACATTCGAGCAGGGAATGTATGCCCTTCCTGCTACCAAATGTGTTGAATATTCAGAGAAGGAGATCATTGAGTATAATCTGGGCCTCCACACTCCTCGACCAAGGATGGACCCATATGGTAAGTTGAAGAAGTTTGTTGGGAAGGAATACACCCATTTGTACAATGTTGAAGACTTTTGGGCTAACTGCTGGGATGACAAGGAGGTGCACATGAGACACTATATGTGCATGATTGCTTACTTCGTCAAGATAGTCAAATTGTTCTCTGTGCCAAATCAGATCATAGAAGATGAAAACATTGTCATTGATCCGAGGTTTGATGCTGTCGGCAACCTGCCCTTGCCTCTAATAGATTGGAATGAGGAAGAGGTCAATGAACTCAATATTCTAATAAAGCTAATGGAGTAGAGGGAAAGGAAATGGATTGATGCACAAATTTCCTAGTTGAAGCTCTAAGGAGTCACCCTAACTTATGGCGAGCTCGAGGATGATCTCGAGAGTGAAACAAATAGTGGGATTGCTACTGCTCCAACTTAAGAGGCTCTAAAATATCCTCCAACCACCAGGTCAAGGAAAAGAAAGGAAGTATCAAAGCACCAACCAAAAAATAAGATGTATTCAAGGAAGGATGTAGAGGGCGAGACCTCAAAGAAAGCAAAGAAGTCGGGTGAATTCTCTGAGATTCCCATGATCCAAGAGGATCCATTGCACAAAGGAGAAGAAGAAGAGGTTGAGCAACCTAAGCCACCAACTTCCGCCTCTACTCTTGCTGCCACCACCACTACCATTGCTATTACTCCTCCAACATCTCAACCATTACTTGCTTCCTCTCCACCCGCGGTGGACATCTCAGTTCACCTTGCCTCCACCTTGCCCACTACACCCATTATGGTGGGGGATTCCTCCTCTTCCATAACCTCCCCACTCTCATTCTCCTCAATGTCTCCATCAACTATAGTTCCTCTAGCCTCCACAATGACAATGCCCGCCCTCACTATTCCAGAAGCCTTTTCCTGACATATGCAAAATATACCTATGGAGCTCTCTGGAGTAGTGATGAACCTTGCGGTACAAGCTGCTTTGGCTCAAGCTATTGCTAGTCTCCTTGTCTCTCCTCTAATGGAACCAGCCAAGATGGAAGCAACCATGTAGATCTTAGAAGAGCTAGAGAGACAACAGAGGGAGGTAGCCAAAGAGGGAGATGATGAACTTGAAGATCCATTCAAGGATGACTACCATGAACATCCAGAACACCAGAATTTGGTTATTGATGAGTTGGTATATGAAGAAGAAAGGTCACAATCCTCAGAGGAAGATGTTGAAGACCCCAAAGCTAAGTACATAGTCGAGTCCTTTAACCAAGAACTTGAAGAAGAGTTGTCCAAACAACTCAAAGAAATTGGAGAGGAAGTCAAGAGGCAATATTCTAAGGAAAAGAAAGAAACAGATGAAGACATGGAGGTATCTACAGAGCCTCTGACCATGGAACAAGACAAAATCCTTGATCACGATGGCGAAATAACCCCCTAAGAAGGAAGAGGAAAAGAAAGAAGATGAAACTAAAGTTGAAGAAGAAGAAAACAAGCCTGAAGAAGAGCTAAAACAAAAGGGAGTCCTGAGCCAGAGCACCATACAAAGCTCAGGAAAGAAGAAGAAAAGGAACCTGAAGGGGAAGATAGCCCTAAGGAATACGTAGCTACTACTTGGTCACAAGAAGAAAATACCATATTCATTCATGATTTAGATGAAGAAGAAGAAGAGAAAATAGAGCAGGAAGCTTCAGACCACGAGGAGAGGGAAATCCAACATACTCACAGAGAGGAAGGTGATCATTAATCACCAAAAGGTGGATCTTAGATGTTGTAGTGGTTGGAAAAGAAACTACAGAAGAAGATCCCCGCTCCCATGGATCCCAAGGAGAGACTAGAGGCTATCCTAGCATGAGCTCAAATAGGAGCGAATAAAAAAAAGAAGTCAAGGGTCATATCCCACATCACGATGGATGCATCAAGATCCAATATAGTACAAATTTCCACCCTAGTGATAGAGAAAGAAGAGGGGGTGAGTTATAATATCTCTACCATTGACCTGGGTACAACCACAAGAGAACAAAAGATTGATCATCTCGAGGGATCCGTCACCATGATTGTGCACCAGATGAACAAGGACAATTCCTCCAAGGAGGAAATGAAGGCACAAGTGGCAAACCTTACAGCCTACATTCAACAATGGTCTTTTTTTGGATGTTGTTGATATGTGATTGTCATTGATATCAACACTATTGCCATTAATGTCTTAAAGGCTGTATATGTCGAGGATATTGAGAAAATTGTAATGAAATAAGTTACAGGTTCTCAATGATATAGTGAAGTTTAGTTTGTTGGTTAGCTCAGTATGTTGATGATCAGAGGTTGTGGATTAAAGGGTTTTTTGTTGAGTATATCTCGTTTATTCACATTAAGTTTTTGAGATCCGCATGAAGATTTGATCGAGTTATGAGTAGTTGTGTTCTAAATATCATTCTATTGCTTTAGTTGGTGTTCCTGAATAAAGATGATGTGATTATAGTAAGTTCAGTTGTTGCAGATGCTTCTCTGGTGATTCATGATGTTTGTGGATGTTTCAAGATCGTGCTCTATCTGTGTTGCACATCCGTATTGGTTTTTGTGCTCGCGATTGGTGATTTTCTCTTGCGTGTTCATGTTTTTCATGTTCATGGCCAACAAGGTGATGGTAGTGTGTTGTGGATCTTAGTGGAATAATTTTTGAAGGTGTTTCATGTTGGAGGATTTTGTTTTGGGTCTTCACTATGTTGTGGCCGACATTGGTTGATCCACATTGAAAATTATTTATTGTTTTGGTCTAAAAGTTTGCATATGTTTTATTATTTTGTTGAAGCCGACATGTAGCGATGTAATCTCTCGTTGCGGATATATATAATTGATTATTTATTCCATTTGAAGGCATGTGTGTGTATGAGATGTCTGAATAATGTCCTAATTATTCAAAGGAAAAAGTAGAGTGTGAAGAAGAGTGAGTAGAGTGTGAGGAAATGTTCATGTGCTTAACTAGAACTATAATCAAGCATTAGCAGATGCTATTATCTCAGTTCAAAATCTTGCAGATGTAATCCAAATGATTCTATAAGATAGTGTGTCTTCCTTTGGGTAGTAAGCCTTGATGTATTTGAGTAGTGAGCTCTAGGAAGTGTGCCTTAATGCATGTGCATTCCCCATTTATTTTTCTTTCTACTTTTAACAAGGTGTAATCTTGTGGACTGACCTCCACCGTGGTTTTTCCCCTAATAGGGTTTCCAAGTAAAAAAATATTGGTTTTATGTGTGTTTCTGACGTGTTGATGATTTATGCTTTCATGGTTATTAATCAAATTTGAGAATAATGTTAATAAGTTTAATAAGTTTAAATTTCGATGACAATTGATTCACCCCTCCTCTCAGTTGTATGCCCTTGTGTTGCCAACAATTGGTATCAGAGCAGGTTCCTTGGAAGAAGTTTAACAAATTGAGGTGATCTAGGAGGATGACATATAAGAAGGATAGTCCGAGATTTGATGGAACAAATTATTCTCTATGGAAGACTCAAATGGAGTGTCATCTGAGATGCATTGGTGAACCCTACTAGAACATTACAAGGAATAGGTATGTTATCCCATAGATTGGTCCTTCTATTGTTGCTGAGATTAAGGATGCCAAGTACAATATTAGGGCTACGAAATCATTGTTGAGTGCTCTGAATGATTCTGAGATGAAAAATGTTATGGATTTGAAGACTGCTTATGAGATATGGAAAAAGTTGAAGACTTTGTATGAAGGTGATGCTAATGTGAAGATTGTAAGTTGAAAAGTCTAAAAGGGAAATATGAGATGTTGAGAATGGGTGATGATGAAAAAAATACTTCTTTCATGCAAAGGGTGAAGGAACTTGTGTGCAGTATCAGATGTGCTGGTGGAAAATTGGAAGAATCAGAGATTGTTGCTAAATTGCTCAGATCCTTGCTTACTGCATACAAAGTCAAAGCTACTACTATTGAGGAGCTCCAGATTGTAACAAATGTAACCAAAGATATGTTGATTGGTAAGCTTACTTCTTTTGAGTTGAGTGAATTTGGTGATACTCTTCCTAAGATAAAATTTGCATTCAAAGCTACTATTTTTGGAAGGGATAAATAGAGATATGATCCAAAAGAAAGTTCTTCTAGAAAGATATTCAAGTATGAGGAGGAAATGAGAGAGATTGAAGAAGAAGCGAGAAAATTGGATGAGCTTGAAGCACTTATTGTCAAGAGAGAAGCCATAGAGAAGGTAAGTACAAAGGGAAGTTGCCTATTAAATATTTTTCTTGCAATGAGATAGGTAATTTTGCATCAAGGCATCTGAAAAGAGTTCCTAAGTTAAGACCTACCAAGCCTAGATTTCAAAGGAAGTGTTATTATTTTGCTGATGAAGGTGTGACAGATGATGAATTTGATAAAGGGAATGTAAGTGAGGACGAATAGGTATTTATTGCTATCAAGGAAAATAATCACGTGTCTACTAAATCTGCTAGTTGTACAAATCTGAAGAAAGCCCTAGTTGCTCGAGTTGAAGAGAAAGATGAATGGGTGATTGACAGTGGATGCTCTCATCACATGATAGGTGATAAAAGTAAGTTTGTGAGCTTGGAAAAGTATGATGGTGGCATTGTAAGATTTGGCGATGACAAAGCAGGTGTAATCCGTGGCAGAGGATGCGTTTCTCTTGATGGTAAGCATAATAATGATGATATCATATATGTGGAAGGTATGAAGCATAATATTTTAAGTGTTGGATAGATGGTTGATAAGGGATACAATCTTCAATTCAAGGATGGAAAGTGTATAATATTGGGAAGTTCTGGAAATGTGATTGCACCAGGTACAAAAACAAAAGTTAATATCTTTCACCTAAGTGCTACTAGTAAGAGTTGTCTTATTGCTCAAGTTGATGAAAGTTGGTTGTGGCATAGGAGAATGTGTCATGTAAACTTTGACAATATTATCAAGATAAGTTCTACTTAGGCCATGAGAGATCTTCCTAAGTTGATAAAACCTACTAATGCTATATGCAAGGAATGTCAGTTAGGGAAGCAAACTAGAGTTTCATTTCAAAGCAAACAACATTGGTCAAATGAAGTGTTGGAGCTTGTGCATAGTGACTTATGTGGTCCTTCTAGAGTTAGAAGTTTACAAGGATATAGGTATTTCATGTTACTTATTGATGATTATTCCAGAATGATGTGGGTTACTTTCTTAAGGGAGAAATCTTAAGCTTTGGAGAAGTTCAATATTTTTAAGGCTATGGTTGAGACAAAGACAGGTTTGAAGATTAAATGTCTGAGATCAGAGAGAGGAGGTGAATTCACTTCTGGTGATTTTAATTATTTTTGTGAAGAACATGGGATAAAGAGACAATTATCTACACCATGGACCCCTCAACAAAATGGAGTTGTGGAAAGGAAGAACATGACAATTGAAGAAGCTGCTAGAACTATGATGTTGGAAGGAAATGTTCCTCATATCTATGGAGAGAAGTTGTGAGTACTAATATTTACACACTCAACTAGGTACAATTCAAAAGTGATACTGGTAAGACTCCTTATGAGCTATGGTATGGTCATAAGCCTATTGTTAGATACTTCAAAATATTTGGGAGTAGATGCTATATCAAAAGAGATGAAGATATATGAAAGTTTGATGCTAGGAGTGATGAAGGAATCTTTCTTGGTTACTCTACTAAAAGAAAGGCCTACCGATGCTATAATAAGAGATTAAAGAAAATTTTGGAAGTGAAAATTTCAAGGTTGATGAAGACATAGTTAGACCATCCAAAACCTATGGATATGATTTAGATGATCATAATGACAATTCAGATAAAGGAAAGAAAGTTTAGATTTCAAATCAAGTTTAGATCATTCCAGTGAATCAAGAAAATCAAGAGAGATCACAAGTGCAAAAGAGAGATCACAAGAGCTTGAAGTTCAAGAACATCCTAAGACTCCAAGGTATGTAAGACTAAATAATTTAGAAGATCAGATTATAGGTGATAAGAAAAAAGGTGTTCAGACTAGGAGAAAAATTATAGAAGAATACTGTTTGATTTCAAAGACTGAGCCTACTAATGTCAATGAAGCATGCAAATATGAACATTGGGTGGAAGCAATGAAAGAAGAACTACAACAAATTGAGAAGAATGATACATGGAATCTTGTTCCTTGACCTAAGGAAAAAAATGTAATTGGAACTAAATGGGTCTTTAGAAACAAACTGAATGAGCAAGGTGAAGTTGTTAGAAACAAAGAAAAACTGGTGTGTAAAGGATATTCTCAGATGGAAGGAATTGACTTTAAAGAAACTTTTTCCCCTATTGCTAAGATTAAAGCTGTGAGACTATTTCTTGCTTATGCTACTTACCAAAACTAAAAGGTTTATCAGATGGATGTCAAGTTAGAATTTCTAAATGGCGAATTGGAAGAAGTGTATGTTGAGCAACCTAATGGATTTCAATTAACTGATCAGGGAGACATGGTTTGTTGGTTGAATAAAGCACTGTATGAAATCAAACAAGCCCTTAGAGCATGGTATGCCAGATTGGACAAGTATTTGTTGAAGCTTGGATTTAACAAAGGTATTGGTGATAGTAATATGTATTTCAAGATTGATGATGATAAAGATTTGATTGTTGAAGTCTTTGTTGATGATATCATTTTTGGAGGAGATGATAGTTTGTGCATGAAGTTTGCTGATGAGATGTAGAGTGAATTTGAGATGTCTATGATTGGAGAGATGAAATTATTTTTGGGATTGCAAATTACTCAGCTAGATAAAGAGATATTTATATCTTAGTCCAAGTATGTGAAAGAATTGTTGAAGAAGTTTGGTATGGAAGATTCAAAGCCAGTTGGTACACCTATGGTGATCGGATGTAAGTTGACATAAGATGATGATTCCCTGAAAGCAAATCAAACTAGATACAAACCAATGATTGGTGGATTGCTCTATTTGAATCAAACTAGACCTGATATCATGAATGTTGTATGCATTGTTGCAAGTTTTCAAGTTGATCCTAAAGAATCTCATGTGACAGCTGTGAAGAGGATTTTTAGATACTTGAAGGGGACAATTGATTTTGGCCTATGGTATCCTAAAGATGATGACCTTACTTTGAGTGCTTTTACTGATGCTGATTGGGTAGGAGATGTGAATGACATAAAAAGTACTAGTGGTGGTGAATTTTTCTTGGGAAAGAAGCTAATTTCATAGTTAAGTAAGAAGCAAAATGCCATTTCTTTATCTACTACAAAGGCATAATACATTGCTGCTACTAACAATTGTACTCAAGTATTGTGGATGAAGCAAATGTTGAAAGATATCAAAGTTGTGTATGATGAACTTATTGCTATATTTTGTGATAATTCAAGTGCAATTAACATTTCTAAGAATTTGGTGTTGCATTCAAAGACCAAGCATATATCTATCAAATTTCACTTTTTGAGAGAGAAGGTGAGTGAAAAGGAAGTCAGATTGGCGTATGTGCCTACTAAAGAACATATCATATATATCTTTACCAAGCCTTTTCCTAAGGATACTTTTGAGTATCTCAGACGAAAGCTAGGGGTGATGAGCCCTCCTAATAAGAACTAGGATGCATTGATTTGCATCAGTCAGTGCATTTCACAGTCATATCTTGATCTGGATTGATGTTGTGGTGGCTGCTACTTAGGGGGAGTAGTCAGATGTTTAGATATGTGGTTTAAAGCTTATGTGGAGAAAAGAGATCTATGTCATTGATGTAAAAGGGGGAGAAGATTCATGTGAAAAAATTTGTGGGAAGAAGAGTCATGTGAAAGAGTTGAGGAGAAAAGAGTCAGAATCTAAGGGGGAGAAAGTGCTAAGAACAAGTTGCATTGATGGTGTTTTTCACATCATGTGTTTCCATCAATGCCAAAGGAGGAGATTATTGAATGTTGCTGATATGTGATTGTCATTGATGTTAACACTATTGGCATTAATGTCTTAAAGGTTGTATATGTCAAGGATATTGAGAAAATTGTAATGGAATAAGTTGCAGGTTGTCAATGATACATTGAAGTTCAGTCTGTTGGTTAGCTTAGTACGTTGATGATCAGAGGTTGTGGATTAAAGGGTTTGTTTTTGAGTATATCTAGTTTATCCATGTTAAGTTTCTGAGATCCACATGAAGATTTGATTGAGTTATGAGTAGTTGTGTTCTGACAGTCATTCTGTTGCTTTAGTTGGTGTTCTTGAATGAAGATGATGTGATTATAGTAAGTTCAGTTGTTGTGAATACTTCTTTGGTGATTCATGATGTTTGTTGATGTTTCTAGATTGTTGTCTATCTATGTTGCATGTTTGCATTGATTGTTGTGCTCACGATTGGTGATTTTCTCTTGTGTGTTCATGTTTTTCATGTTCATGAATGACAAGGTGATGGTAGCGTGTTGTGGATCTTCGTGGAACATTTTTTGAAGGTTTTTTGTGTTCAAGGATTTTTTTTAGGGTCTTCATTATGTTGTGGCTGACATTGGTTGATTTGCATTGAAAATTATTTATTGTTTTGGGCCGACAATTTGCATATGTTTTATTATTTTTTTGGAGCTGACATGTAGCGATGTAATATCTTGTTGCAAATATACATAAGTGATTGTTTATTCCATTTGAAGGCATGCATGTATGAGATGTGCGAATAATGTCCTAATCATTCGAAGGTAGAAGCAGAGTGTGAAGAAGAGTGAGCAGAGTGTGAAGAAGTGTTCATGTGCTTAACCAAAATTGTAATAAGGCATTAGCAAATGCTATTATCTAAGTTCAAAATCCCGCGGATGTAATCCGAATGTTTTTGTAAGACAGTGTTTCTTCATTTGGGAAGTAAGCCTTGTTGTATTTGAGTAGTGAGCTCTAGGTAGTGTGCCTGAATGCATGTGTATTCCCCATTTATTATTCTTTATACTTTTAACAGGGTATAATCTTGTGGACTGACCTCCATCATGTTTTTTCCCCTAATAGGGTTTCCACATAAAATAATCTTGGTGTTGTGTGTTTCTGATGTGTTGATTGAGTAGTGAGCTCTAGGCAGTGTGCTTGAATGCATGTGTATTCCCCATTTATTATTCTTTATACTTTTAATAGGGTATAATCTTGTGGACTGATCTCCACCGTGGTTTTTCCCCTAATAGGGTTTCCATGTAAAATAATCTTGGTGTTATGTGTGTTTATGATGTGTTGATGATTTATGATTTCATGATTATTAATCAAATTTGAGAATAAGGTTAATAAGTTTAAATTTATGTGACAACTGATTCGCACCCTCCCCCTCGTCTGCCCTTGTGTTGCCAACATCTTCTACCGAGGAGCTTCCAATGACCTCATTGGCCGCACCCTTGCTTCTTTCATAAGATCACATAAGCAAGCTAGAAAAGAGAAAGAACTAGACCAAGGCTACTGAAGATTGGTTTCTATAGGTGATCTAAAATGGTGACATGGGCATTCGCCATGCCGTCCAAATAGTTAATAATTTTCAGGAAGTACAAAGCAACTCGAAGGCACAAATAAATTTTGTACTGATTTCCTAGAGTTGTATAGGATTACGTATCCTAAGCTTGAGGTTATCCTCAAGAAGCCCAAGAATACTTGGGAGAAGGAGATGGCCTTGGCAAATGATGACCATTGGCTGGTCAAAACATGGAAAATGGGCCTAGACCACAGAAGAGAAGTCTTGGAGTAGGTGTTCCATGAAGTAGAGCATGACTCAGAGTGGGTCAAAGAACATAGGGCAGATTGTGAAGAATATTTGAAGCTCATGATGGATTATGACATGTCTATCATCAAGCTAGACCTCAAGAAGATAAGGTCGTATTTCCATAAGAAGATGGAGAACAGGGCTATAGATTCACTAACACCAGATTTTATGAATTTTTCCGCCTGAGTCTTCACCCAATCAGAACAAGTGATTAATAATATGCCGAAGTGTATAAAGAATTGGGAGCTGATCACTAGCAAGTCCAAGAAATTGACCTTCCAAGTGCTCCAATTTGACATCCTAGAATGGAATAAACTTCAGGCGCTAATAGGCAAGTTCGTGGGGTATGCCACTGTGAAGAAGAATGAAGGAAAGCTTTTCATTGATGATGAGTTTCTCACTATGTAGCTACAACAAAAGGGCAATCAACTAGAAGACAAAATGCTACAGTGACAAGGCACTAAAGGACAAAATAAGGAAGAGACAATGAAATGTAATTTTAAATTGTAAAATATTGGGGGTAGGTGAAACCCTAATTTGTAGTGAATCTTGGCCATTCATTTTGCTTTTTGAAACTATAAATAGGGGGTCTCCTCTCATTTTAAAAGGGAGAGTTGAGTTGTTGTAAAGACATGTTGCTGAAATTCTAATAGAAATTCATTGATTTTGGTGAATTCTTGAGTTTCCTTCATGTTTCATGATTCATTTCCTCATAGTTAATAGATTTGAGTAGATCTAGTTTGTTGTTCTATGTATTTTTACATGCTTTAGTAGTTTAGTAAATTCTATTCATTGATCCTGAAGAATTCTGCTGTGTTGATGCCCTTCCTTGTTCATGCTTTTTACTATTTGTTGATGATAAATAGCAGTGTAAAGCTAGTATGAAATAGATTTATTGCTGCACTCAAATTTCATCTTTTATTCATGCTTTATGGTGAATGAATAGTTGAAAATCTGTAGACCTTAGAAGATAATACTAGTTTCATGATACTATTAGTTGATCTAGTTAAGTGGAACTTAGTTTTAGGAAGGATGTCCATTGTAGAATCCTCCATTATGACTATTCATTAGTAGTTGTAGGTCTAGGAACTTCCTCCTTTCCCTTCCCTTTTGAAATTTATTTGAAATAGTAATTTAGGCAAAGTTTAGGCATCATTGTAAAGCCAAATCTGATGGTAAAAGTGGAGTTTTAAACCATTGTTTTGAACTTGCAACAATTGCAGATAAACTTAATCATCTTAGGAACTCCATTCAAAGAACTAATCTCCCTCCAACTTAACATACATAAGACTACCCTATGATTACCAACAAATCACATGAACCAACTGAGACATTTCAAGCAAGTCATGACCTGACACTCGAGAGACCTTGAGGTAGTTTTCTGAAACTTGTTTGTAGGAGATTGCCTTTCAAGAGAGGTGATGCAATTATGAATTACTTGTGTTGAGTAGGTGCAAAAACAACCATCAACACATTCTTTTGAAAATCGGAGATCATCTAATGCATTATTTTAATGCATTTCAATTGCGGCAAAGGCATCCAACATACTAGTTTACAAATGAGGTCATAGAAATCTTTCGACAATGCAAGTTTTAAGAAAATAGGTTTTATCTAAATAATTTATAATGTCCCTACACAAATTTTCATAGTTCCAGGTGTCCCAGTTTTCCCACAATGAATTTTCTCTATTTGGGCCGCAATCGAAATTAAATTTTCACTCACTTCCTAAAGTTTAAAATGTAAATATTTAAAACATTTGCATTATTTTAAATATTTGCAAGCATAAATTGTAGGTGAAAAAAGGCATTTTAGGGAAAAATTAAATATTTCAAAGCTTTATAAAGTCTTAATTTTAATAAAGCTTGCTTTCCCCTTTATTGTGGAGGCTTATGCTCACGACAACAGAACGTCATGCTGAAGCAGGGAGAATGTTGGAAGCCCTGTTTGGGGTAGATTTTGATCTACAATTTCTATTGCAATGCAGATTGATGTGTTTCCTTCCTCTTGGAGGTCTTTCTGAAGCATTTTGGGTAGACAGAAGCAAGTATTGTTGTAGGATGAACAACTCTCATGTTTTTGGCTTTATGGCAAGATTTTAGGGGCTGTTATTGGCTCAAATTTTGTTAGTGTGAAAGGGGTACTTTATCTAACTAGTTCATTCTTAGCTAGTTCTCCACTAAAGTCCTCTTCACACTAGCTTAAATTTACATAGGGATAAGGTAGTTGAGCCTTTAATGACATGACTTGTCACACCTCATAAGATGCCAACACTTGTCATAATCTGGTTGCATCCATCTCCTCCCTTGGCCTATATAACCAAGGCATTTCCTTTGTAATTCTCAATTCTCAAGCTCAATATAGCTTTGCATTCTTGAGAGGAATACAATTTATTCCTCCTCACATTTCTAGTTTTGCTTTCCTCTAGTCATTAGATTCCTGGTAGGCTAGTTAGCAAATCTCACATGGTATCATAGCCAAATTTGAGTTGTGTGTTAGCATTCCTTTAGGAAATCTGAGAGTGTTGAGAAAAACTGAGTATGCTCTTCTCTTGCATCCTCGAATGATCTGGAGAATCAGAAAGGTGTGAAAAAATATTAGTTTCTAGGGGGTTCATATATTGACTTGTCAGTTATAGGTCTATTGAAGCTTCTTGGAGTGATTATGAGCTCACCATTGAGTCAAGAGCAGTTGAGACATTCAAATCTACCCTTTGTTTCGCTTGAAAGGGACACCAAATGCTAGATCTGCAACAATTTCAAGTAGGAGGTTCATAGCTAGATCCAACAAGAAGCCATCATTTTAGAGCATTTTGGGTCAAATTCGACCCTGCCATTGTGCTTAGAAGGCTTGAAAACCATAAAATTGACTGTCAAAATGTTGATTTTGGACAAAGTTGCCAGGGAAGACAATTTTTTTTTGTCCAAATAACCATAAATAATATTTTTTATTTTAAAATAAATATATTTTATGATATTGCTATCAGGATTCAACCGTGTAGTTTTGAGTCAAACTCATTGACCCTAATATATTTTATTTTGTTTAAAATAAAAATCATTTTATTTGTTTTGTTTGTTTTTTCAAATAAAAATATATTTTTGATTTTTTTTAAGAAAATTGCAAATAAAAATTTGCAAAAATCTCTTTAAATATATATTTTTTGATTTTTGAAAAACAATTAAAAATATATATATTTATTTCTTTAAAAAATAAAAATAAAATCAAGAATTAAAATTTTAAAAATAAACAAATTTTAAAAATAAAAAAATAAAAAATCTTTAAAAAAAAAAAAAACAAAAAAAGGCAAATTTACTTGCTGCAGTCAGCTTCTTTTTAATTTTTGTAAAAACAAATTATATTTGTTTAATTTTTGTAAAAACAAATTATATTTGTTTATAAATGCATTTTATGCATTATCCCATGCAAACTTAAACTTGATCGGGCTCCGAGCTTCGTGCTCACAAGGTGGTGCACACGAATCTCGGCCTTCGGGCTTCTATTTTTTATTTTAAAATTTTTTTCCTGCAAAAAAATTGAACAAATCCGTTGCCTTCTTAAAGGTTTTTTAATTTTTTTAAAAACGTTTTTTTAATATTATTTAGAATATTAATACATGTAACTTTTTTTAAAAAGTGCATCTGTAATTAATTTTACCGACGATTTTTAATATTTAAATATTAAAACCAATTTTTTTTCAACTAAATTTTTAAATGTGGTGACACATTTAATAATTTTTTTAATATTTTTTAATAAAAAATATAAATATCTCAAAGTCACTAAATTTGGAGGAAGATTTAGCAGCAACCAAATTTGGCGGTTCATTATTTTTATCTGGTAGGTTACTAAATTTGGTGGAGGTCCAAACTAGTTGGCGGACATGTATATTTGGCGGACCACTAACTTTGGCGGTAGGTTTGCTATTTTTGGCAGAAGTTTTACACAGCCTCTCTCCATTGATGCATTGGTTTTTCAAGGCCAACTTTGACAACTCATAACTCGAGCTCTCGACCTCCAAATTCAGTGCAATTTTTTTTGATTTGGGATAATTTTTCGTGCTCTATTCATTGGTGAAGATGGATTTAGATTTTGGTTCACAAATTTTTCAGAAATTTCTGATTCTCAGGGATGACTCCTCACCATTCTAGTTTTGCAAACTTCAAAGTTGCATAACTTTTGCATACAACATTGGATCAAGCTGATTATTTTTTTGAAAGTGCATGATTTTTCATGGAATTTGAATTGATGCTATTTATTTTGTATGAAATTGTACCAAATATATACTTTCAGCACATGCTCATTTCTTGAGGAATTGTAAGAGCATTGAAATCCAAAAAATCTGTAACTGCACTAGATATAAAGTGCCAAATCATTTTTCTTTGGGGGGGTTCTTTGATTGAGTAAAGAAGGGGGTGTCTCTTGTTGTCTTTGTGCTTGACCATCTCTCATACTTTGTGCTCTATTTTTCCTTCACTATGGGTACATTTAAGTTTCCATTGCTCACACCATACAACTACAACACATGGCATCAAAAATCATGGAATGCCTTAATGCAATTAGGATATACACCTTATGTTGAGAAGAAGGTAATTGAACCCACAAATGATAAGGAAAAACTACTTTGGATGTTTGAACATACAAAAGCTCTTGGTTGCCTAAGGAGTTTTGTTTCTCTTGATATAATGTTTCAGATTGAAGCATGTAAAGATTCACATGATGCATGGGACAAATTAAAAACTCTCTATGGTACAACTGATGAAGTTCATGGTTATCAAATTGATAATGAACTAATGGGTCTTGATCCAAAGTCTTTTGATAACATCCAGGATTATGTAACAAAGGTCAATGACCTTAGAGCACAATGTAAATCATGTGGCTTAGAGAAGAAAGACATTCAACTTGTCTATAACACTCTAAATAAACTTGGACCTGAATTTGCAGCTTTTGTCTCTAACTTTCATACTCATAGGTTGACAATGGGATCCACATTTACTACACCTTCTTTTGCTTCATTTTCTGAAATGTTAATGCAAGAACAAGGTAAGCTTCTTTCAATGGGTCTTCTCAAGCCTTCACATTCACAAGCTTTGATGGTTGGTCAACCAAAGGGTTAGAAAGCATCAAGGAAACTTGACAACAAACAAAAGTAGTTCAAGAAGAAGTCACAAAGAGATCAAGCACAATCATCTTCAACAAAAGTTTACTCCAACTCCTCTTCAAAGGGGAATTTTCAAAAGAAGGAAAGGCCAAGTTGTAGCTATTGCAAAAAACCTGGTCATGAGGAGCATTCTTGTCATAAGAAGCAGATCAATGAGTTAAAGATTAATCTTAAAAGGAACAACATTAATATGCCTTCTTCTATTGCTCAACAATCCTCTACTCCTTCCAAATCAGGTAAAGGGAAAACACATGCACTTGTTGCTATTATTGATTCTTCAAAAGAGTGGATTCTTGACTTAGGTGCGTCACATCACATGGGTTCTAGTAAATAATAGTTTTCTTTGTTGGAGCTTTGTTCTATGCCCCACATTCTCATTGGGGATGATTCTCTAGTGGATGTAATTGGGAAGGGTTCAATTGATATTGGAAATGGTACATTTGAGGATGTCCTTTGCATGCTTGATCTGTTAGCCAACCTTCTCTCCGTCTACAAAATCACTCAGAATGGTAGAAAAGTTGAATTCACTTCAGATTCTGTCAGCATCAGGAATCTTGAAGATAATGCATTCCTTGTAGTTGGTAAGGCCAATCATGAGTCTCGCTTGTATGCTTTCTCTCATTTTGTAGCTGATTCACATTCAACTGCATTACTCACCCATTAAAATGTTGTGAGCAAACTATGGCATGAGCGGTTTGGCCATCTCAACTACCGCTATCTTCAACAACTTAGCAAACAAAATATGGTCACGGGTCTTCCTCAAATCAATTTTTTAGATGGTGTATGTTCAGGTTGTGCCTTGGGAAAACATCATGAGGAGAAGTTTGACAAAGGGAGGGCTTGGAGGGCTTCAAAAGTCCTTGAACTGGTTCATAGTGACTTGGTGGGTCCTTTTCCATCATTATCTTTAAGTAAGGCTCGCTATTTGCTCACCTTCATTGATGACTATTCCAGATACACATGTGTCTACTTTCTTCAACACAAAGGAGAAGTCTTTGATAGATTTCAAGAGTTTAAGGCTTGTGCTGAGAAGCAATTTGGAAAGTATGTCAAAATTCTCCACACTGATAATGGTAGAGAATATGTGAACCATCGATTTGAACAATTATGTACTCTTGAAGAGATTGATCTTCAACACACTATTTCCTACACACTACAACAAAATGGTGTAGCTGAGAGGAAAAATAGGTCCTTGAAAGAGATGGCTGGTTGCATGATCCATGCTCGCTCCCTTGCACCTGCATATTGGGCTGAAGCTATCAACTATGTTGCTCACATCCAAAACAGAGTTCCACATAAGGCATTAAAGGGCATCACTCCCTTTGAAGCTTGGTGTGGAAGGAAACATGTTGTGGGTCACTTTAGAGTTTTTGGCTCCCCAACATGGGCACATATTCCTTCAGAGAAGTGCAAGGCCTTGGAACCTCAGAGTCATCCTTGTATCTTTATTGGTTACCCTGATGGTGTCAAAGGATATTGGCTAATGGATCCTATCACACATGAGCTCTTCATTGAGCGTAGTGTGCATTTTGAGGAAAAATATTCTAGCTCATCCTCTACTCTTCCTTCCTCCACAGTGGATTTCGAGGATTCTGACATTGAGGATTTTCCTCAAGCTTCCTCGAGTCGTCAAGTTGATCATGAGATTTCATCTTCCTCTTCAGAGAGTTTGGAATCTCCTCTTGCATCCCCTACCATGCCTCGTTGGGCTCACCAAACACTTGTGTCTGCAGGAGATCTTGTTGGGGATCCTTCAAATACAACGAGGACTCGATCACATCATCAAGACATTCCACATTCCTACATCGCCACAACTTTAGATCCACAGTCATTTCCTGAAGCATCTGGTATTGCTGAGTGGGATTCTGCAATGGAGGAAGAGTACAACTCTTTAATGCGGAATAAAACATGGGATATTGTTCCACTTCCTAAGGGAAGGAAATTGGTCTGGTGTAAGTGGATCTATCAAACCAAATTTGTAGCGGATGGCTTAGTTGACAAGTATAAAGCACGACTTGTGGCCAAAGGTTTCTCTCAAGTACCAGGTATTGACTACACTGAGACCTTTTCCCTCATTGCCAAAATGAACTCCATTCACTTGCTACTTGCTATTTTTGCAGCTCATGGTTGGGTTGTACATCAAATGGATGTGAAGGATTCATTCAAGATTCTTCAATGGTTTGCAAACTAAAGAAGTCTCTCTATGGCCTCAAATAGGCTCCATGAGCTTGGTATGCCAAAATGGACTCCTTTCTTCTCTCCATTGGGTTCTCCATATGCCACTCCGATCCAAATGTCTACATCTTGTGATAGGAGGATGCTCTTCTCTTCTTGGATCTCTATGTTGATGACTTGATTGCCACTGGGAGCACTTCATCCATCATCACAACTGTGAAGAATGTTTTGCATGATAGATTTTCTATGACCGACTTAGGTATTTTGCACTACTTTCTCGGGATCGAGATCACTCAATCCTCTCTCGGGATCTCACTTGCACAACCAAAGTATGCTCTTGATCTTTTGTCACATTTTCATATGGCTGATTGTAAGCCTGCACCAACTCCCTTTCTATCTGGAGTTAAGCTTGAGGCCAAATGTTCCACACCACTAGTTGATGCTACTTTGTATTGTGAACTTGTTGGTAGCCTCATCTACTTGACTCATACTTGCCCCGACATTTACTTTGCAGTTGGCATTGTTTCACGCTTCATGATGGAACCACATGAGCTTCATTGGAAAGTTGCCAAATGCATCTTACACTGCATCTAGGGCACTCATCGATATGAGATTCACTATGCTGTAGGAACAAGTTCAGACTTACTGGGATACACAAATTCTGATTGGGCTGGTGATATTGATGACCGCAAGTCCACATCCGGCTATAGTTTTCACTATGGTTCTGGCCCCATTTGTTGGCAGACCAAGAAGCAACATGCCATTGCTCTTTCTTCTACTGAGGCTGAGTATAGGGGGGCTATCAATGTGGCCACTGAGGCTATTTGGCTTTAAAATATTCTCACTAAACTTGGTATCACCTTTTAGAAACCACTAGTCATCTATTGTGACAACCAGAGTGCCATCTAGATCTCGAAGAACCCGATCCATCATCAACGCACCAAACACATCGAGATCCATATGCATTTTCTTCGGGAGTTGATTTAGGAGCAGGTCATTGATTTGCGATATTGTCCTACAACAGATCAAGTTGCAGATATATTCACCAACCCTTCACTAAGAGCAAGTATGTTCATATTTTGTCTCTCTTAGGGGTAAGGAACATCTCTTCTGGAGGGGTCACTTAGACCTTTTTCATTCACCCTCTCATGGGCAGGAGTTTTTTCCCACTGGGTTTTCTCCTTGTTTATCATTGAGAGTTATTATGTACATGGGTACCTCATCAGGCCTAGTTGCCGGGACCCATTATGCATCTTTCTATTGTATACTTCTCCCTAAGTTGCACTTAAGGGGGGTGTTAGTGTGAAAGGGGTACTTTATCTAACTAGTTCATTCTTAGCTAGTTCTCCACTAAAGTCCTCTTCACACTAGCTTAACTTTACATAGGGATAAGGTGGTTGAGCCTTATGACATGAGTTGTCACACCTCATAAGATGCCAACACTTGTCATAATATGGTTGCATCCATCTCTCCCCTTGGTCTATATAACCAATGCATTTCCTTTGTAATTCTCAATTCTCAAGCTCAATATAGCTTTGCATTCTTGAGAGGAATACAATTTATTCCTCCTCATATTTCTAGTTTTGCTTTCCTTTAGTCATTAGATTCCTGGTAGGCTAGTAAGCAAATCTCACAAAATTGCTACTCCATGGTTTGAAATCATCCCTTGACCATTCCTAATGCTTGGGCAGAGTTTTTAAGTAGAGTGATTTAATGCTGTCATAAGAGGAGAGAAACAAGAGAGAGGGGATTGGTGGGATGGCTCGTGGTGGGCCTGAAAAAAAGTTTTTAAAGGAAAAACATTAAAATATAAGTTGTGAAAGGGTTGAGCACTCGAGGAACAGATTAATGCCTTTCATTTTTTTAAAAAAAGGGGCAAATATTTTAAAATGAACTGCAATAGAAAAGGCATAGAGAAAAAAATCTTATTCCTAGTGAAAAATTTAAATTCTTCACCGCCTAAGAACAAATTTTAAATATAGGGTGGAATGTAATGGCACTAGTAAAATTTATTTTTGCTTGATAAAGTATTCTTTTTACTATTTTAAAAGCTTTGAGTGAAAAATACCAAATGGTGAAGATAGGGATATGGGTAAATTTTTCTTGAGGAAAATTTTAAATGGGAAAATATTTTAAATGAAATATTTAAAATATTATGGGCATGGGTAAGTTTTCTATTAAGCTCGATAAAGTGAATCAAATCATTCACTTTATAAATGAAGGTCTTGTTTGCTAGGCAAATATTAAAAGGAGAAAATATTTTTCACGGGTAAGGCTCATTTTCTATTGTGAAAAGACAAAAAGAGCAGAGTAAAAGGTTTTATAGAGGAACAAAATATTGGCAGCCTGGTTAAAATGAAGTGAAGATTTTTCAATGAAATGGTAAAGACTATTTGTTTTTAGCTGCAGGGTAATTGAAGAGTGACAAACTTTTACAAAATTTTTTATTCTTTCACAAATAAATATTTTCAACTAAGGAGCATAGAGGAATGATGGCTCATCATGATGGGAATAATTTTTTGTTTGAGGGAAAGTGAGTGTGGGAGGTGTGAATCAAAGTCCACGTTGAAGATTCTTCAAGTGCTGAGAGGCAGTTATTGATCAATGAAAGATGAAGGATCTAGGTGTCAATTGCAGATAGTTTTTAGGGCTTCCTCTTCTTCTTGTTATTCTCATTCTTTATGATTTTGTAAGGGTTCTGAATTTCTGGTTTAGGAAAAGAAAATAGAAAATGCTTAGCTGGGAGATGGAATTTTGTGTACAGTGAATGAATGTACAAATTTCTATAGCAGTGTAAATTAGTTTGAACATATTAATGAAAATATTGTAGAAGTTGTCTCCATTTTGTATTTTCAAATTGCATATGGATTAAATATATCAAGGATATGTTGATTTGTCATTGCAATTTTTTTGCAATTGTGTGATTTGTGTATGAGTTTCTTCAAGTAAAGAATTAAATTCTGTATGCAGATTACTATGGGTTTGAGGGAATGAAATTGATTTTTAAGTATGATTATGCAATAATATGAGAGGTTACATTAATGCTAAAGGGCCACTAGTTTGAGATAAGCTGTTGTTTAAATTTTCATTCATGATCTTAGATTTGACTCCATGCCTTAGGATTGGGTACTAATCAATGATATTACCTAAATCTGGTTCAGAAACTTTTAAACCATTCAATTTTATTTTTTCCTATTTTATAGGTTATTGGTATTTACCATGTTCTCCATGCTGGTTAATGAAAATTTCCCAATATCTTAGCCAATTTTGAGTGATATTTCATGTTTCTTGGCATATTCTTGTGAGAGCATTATCTATTAAGTAATACCCTATTGAGTTTGCGTATGAATCTTTGGGTGTTGCTAAAAGGGTCACTCCCTAGGTCCTACAAAGTCTAAAGTACAGGGGAAGTGTGTTCCAATCTCATTTCCCGTTCGTTGGCCAAATCCTACACTAGATATGAGCATGAAATATGGCTTACTTCTAGGATTTAGTGGATTTGTTGATTTGGGAACCAATAATATGTAAAGGAACATGGGGAACATGCTAGAAAACCATACACAATAAATGTACAAACATGAAAAACACACCCTTGAGCAACAATGGCCTCACATTAGACGAAAATTCTCACAAGGATGTAAGAAGAGGGAAATTTATAGAGCTCAAGGATGCTTAAAAACACAAAATAAAAATGGTGAAATGATAAGATAAATGAGAATAAAACCCCCAAAATTAAACATACAAGAAAGTTTACCATTGATGTTGGGTCAAGGATAGGTCAAGCTAACATCATATGTTATGCCAAGTGTGAAGGTTTTATAGATTCCTTTATAGTCATGCTGCGATGAACAAATTTGAAAGTCCAACATATGTGACACATTGAACCCCTCACAACTCTAGTATATAAGAAATTTTGAAGTTTATAGATTAACTTACTATCATTCTTGGATGAAAAACTATATAATTCTAACAAGAGGTAAAATATCCAAAATAAAACACAAGGTAAAAGGAAAATCCAAAAATAGGCCCTCAAAACAAACTAAGAAATTAAAAGAAAAAATGTACTCATTTTTCCAAGGAAAAATGGGGCATATATGCAATGATCAAGAAATATGTTGAATTCAACATCAATTCTACAAGTAACACCACCAAAATATAGCTTCCATATTTATCAATCTTCTTCTTTACAATCTCTAGAATAATTTGGACATGTTCATGAATGATATAAGTTCCCAAGCTAGTTTCTTGAAATGGTCTACAAATTTCATTAAATTCATTATTTTGGTCCATTGTTGGTCATGTTCTTCATTTAACATATTCTTAATATTATGAATCTATTCATAGGCCTTAAAAGAAGAGGGCACATACTCAACTGCAAAAAAATGACTAGATCCAAAAGGAATCATATGTTTAGGTTCTATATGATGTATACTAAGGGATTATAAGGCATTTTCATATTTGTTTCCATGCTTAGTTATTAAAATATACGATTATATTTTAATGATAAATATTCTCCATTTTTTTTTATAGAATCCCAATAAATACTTAGGCCAAATGTGGCTAAAAGATCAATTTTAGATATATCTTGGAGGACATGAATATTAGGAAAATCATAGAAGGATAGAGGAAGGTTATTTATAATTCCTAATGCATTAATAAGGATTCCATCCAATTAGATTAATCCTTTAGAGGTGATTTCATAAGTTTACTATAATGCATAAACAATATTCCCAAACATCATAGAAGCACTTGAACCATAATACACCATAAAATTATGAATTAATTGTTGAATTCATAAATGCATCATAAAATAAATAATATTATTTTTATAAAAACCTAAAAATATATATTATTATCCTTCAAAAACTAAAAAAAAATGCATAAGAGTCTTTCCTTTAAAGGAAATCTTCCACTCTCCTACTATCTAGCATAAAATAATCAAAATTCTTAAATTTAGAAAATTACAATTTTTTTATTTAAGCACATATGGACCTGAAATTTATCTTACAATTACCAAATAGCTAAATTATTCTATATAATTCATTGAAAATAAACATCATATTCTATCACTAAATTATTAATTTTTTAAAATTCAAAAAAGCTTAAAAGTACAAAATTATAATTTTTAAGCTTTAGATGGTCGAATTTGGCCTCCCCTAAAATATCAAAATAGATTGTAACCATCTAGCGTAGGCTATGTTAATGTAGATATATTCAACACATTCAATCTAAAAATACTGGACTTGAACAATTACCCAGATCAAAAGATATGGCCTTTAGAATTTATTACATCATTAACTTATCTTTATATATCAAGGTTAAGTACAAATAGTTTTGGCTTAATTTTTCTTGCAATTTGAGATATCCTGGGTTGATTAAGGGTAATTATAGTGCATCCATATCATTTTGTTTATTATTTCTTGATGCCTTCTATTTCTTTAGTGATTCCTCAATTAATTTCATTTATTCTAGGATAGAAGGAATTTCTTAGAGTGACCCAAAGATAAATACTTTTTTAATTTTTCAATAATATTGAAGGACCTAACTAACCATGTAGTTTACCCTATATTATATCCCCAATGTACTCTTGGATTATAATTTAAAGGATGAATCATTTTGGAGGGGCCTCTGGTGGTCTAGCTATCTTAAGATCATTCAAATTGATTGCACTATGGTGAGTATGTCTACTAGAGTATGTACTTGGAACAACAAAAATAGGATCTCTTCTTCTCTTTAATATTTTATGTTAACTATTTTTCTTGAAATTTATCTTCATTTTCCTTTTTCTTATCTTTGGTGAAGTATTTAGACTAGACTTGTGGTCTTCCAAAAGTCAAGGTTGATTCATCCTATACACAGGCTCTGCATTCCTCCCAAGTTATAATTTTTTGCTTTAGTTGATGCCTAGTTCATTTGCATTCCTCATATTTTTATAGTTTGGTTATTAACTTGTGATTGGTTGAGGTGACTGGAAACTTATGTTTGATAGTTCTTGAGGTATGTAGTGGGAGTCTGGGGGGTTGAACAATGATTGCAATGAGGTGTGGGTTCCTTAACATAGTTATTTTGTACTAACGCCATCTCTCTATTTAGATTATATGTAACACCCCGCCACAAAACCCCAAAGGACAACATGTCTAACTAACAATTATGACAGTTTAAAAAAAGAAGTGAATCAACCTATAGATTATACTATCCACTAATACAGAATGCAAACTACACATACATATGTTCTAACTATATCCTTTAGGGTATCATGACTGCATTACGTGCATACATTCCTAACGTGATCTAATCCAACATCTAAAATTAACCAACCCACAACAATTGATTATAAATCCATTGCATTAAGTAAATGAACATCATACGTCCATACAACATATTAAATAAATAACCATCAATGATCAAATGTTAAAGCCAAGGAGTACATACATCACTTTCATTACATAAAGGTGCATCATTTCATGATTACATAATTACATCAATACTTCCCAACATACAATGGGAAGGATACATTAGATACATGTTAAGATACAACTAAAATGATTACATTACATAACATCAACACTATCTCAAGTTTGGTACACGATCTAGAATCTTTGCATAAGGTGCAACATCCATGCTCACAGACATCAAATGGGAACCCAATGGAGTGTATAGCATGTTCCACCCGACCATGTGGAACCCTAAGGTCCACTCCCCATGCTAGGAGATGACAATAAGGACCCACTACACAAGCATTCAAGAAAATAGTAGCACAACACAAGGGCTAACATGACTCCAATATACAAAGTATACAAAACATCACATAACAGTGACACTACTTCTAGAGGCATGCAACAACAAAGGGAACACAAGACTAGGGAATGCTAGGTTGCTATAGGGAAGAGTGTCATCTCATGGTATCATCATGGGTTATCCTGGTAGTTCGACCCCTCTACTAACTCCATACCTCAACCCTAAGTGATACCTATGCGAAACTACATCATCCTTTCATGGGGACAAGGATGTCTAGTCATGCCAATGAGGATCTTCTGGCAGCCACCTTGGCCCTGGCACCTCTAACGACCTTCCCAACTCATCCTGAGCTTGTACTAGAACTCTAGGCTATGAGTGGGGCAATAACAATTATCTTATTAATGTGTGAAGAACCCATCCTAAGATTAATTAATTACATGTTATCACTTGTTTAATCCAACTCTCAATGGGTTATCCTGGCAGCCACTTGTGGGCTCCGACCCCCACTTGAGAGCCACTCCCCCTACTAGCACTAGAAGACCCAAACATCAAACAACGTAGAGTCATCTTTCACAAATACAATTTCACTTAAACATCCACATAGAGTGAGGAAAAACCCATCTCATAAACCAATTTCCAATCACAAGGAAGTGAAAATAGTGCAAGGCTAAAGACCCTCATTAATACAAATCAAGTACAAAATCAATCCAATTTCAAAATGACAAAAAAAAATGTGAAACCAAAACTCAAGCTATATTCCCCACCCGAACCTCTGGAAGTCTCTCATTAACCATTTGGCACAAAAAACTCCCTCCATAAAACAATACTCAAAACCAACTTAAACTCCAAATGACACAAATAATTCATCACAAGGAAACAATCAAACATTGCAACCATGAAAAAAATATTTAAAACAAACACACCATAAACAAGCAATCATGAACAACTCCATAAATAAACATCACTTCCATACTTTATAATGCTCATTTTCCATATTCAAGGCACACACATTGTCACATTATAATCATGAAGACAATAATTATTTCAACTTTCAT
The DNA here is from genome assembly GCA_007258455.2 of Sequoia sempervirens. NCBI lineage: Eukaryota > Viridiplantae > Streptophyta > Pinopsida > Cupressales > Cupressaceae > Sequoia > Sequoia sempervirens. The sequence continues at coordinate 8,478,685 of VDFB02373365.1, read as the reverse complement.
TTTACTCACGAACCTAATCTCTTAATCCAAGCACTCAAAAAAATTATACATACCCTTAAGACCAATTCCAAATCTTAACATATAATCTTTCATAGAAGTCTAGTTTAGATATCCATTTAGTTACACCAAACCCAGTAATCCAAACTCACTTAAATTTCCCATGCATAATGCAACCTAACTCGCAATAAACCAATGTAGTCAAAATATCCACTTATAATAACAAATCATTGATCAAGTGATTGTAAGATCATCATATTTATTAATTCGAATAAATCCTCCAGTTACTTAGATGCAATTAAAACAATTCATTTTTTACTCTAATTGTTTTTCCAATTCCACTTATCCAATATACTCAACAATACATATACATATACAATTATATATATACATATAAACATATACCCAAATCAGCATATATATTTATATGTATACATATATAAAGATATGTATATATATTAATATATAAACAACTTTAATATTACAAAATTTAATCAAATAACATTCTTATTTACCCATAAAAGAAAACATATATAAAAAATATAAATATACAAACATCTATATAGATATATAAATATATAATTCGAAACCTACACAAAACATTTAAATGTTGTCGAATTCTATTCATCCCAAATGGATCAAACATAACATACATTATAAAGCAACATATAAAAGAATACCAAATACAATATATAAGTAGCATGAATATATTAAATAAGATCGAATTTTAAAGGCAGGTATTATGTATGCAGCGGCTGTAAACCAAGACCAGGCCATGATCCATACACAGGCTAAATATCTATACATGTTCATCACATAAACAAAATTTGAGTTTGCACACAGGAAAGAGGCAACAAGCAGTGAACAAAGGAAAGGGAGGGGTGCGCATGGCATACCATAAGGGCTGAAGTAGCCTCAAGCAAATGCAAGAAAAATAGCGAGCCACATCGAAGGCCAAGTAAAAATCATAACTGATTTGCAACTTATTAAAAAAAAGCATCGAACTAATTAAATAAAATGCCATAAGCTTAGCATGAAACCGATTTAGCCAACATCTAACTAATCGCCTAAACAGAGATCAAATCGAATGAAAATGCATGCAGAAAGCCCAATGTAGAATTTAATCGATACGTAGCTAGAACACAATGACTTTCAGATTAATAGCACTGAGCCAAAAGACAAGACATGAAGGATGCGTCAGAAACTTAGAAACTTCCAAAAAATGCAATTGGATGGCATCAGGGATGCACAAATGGGGTTTGACGAATTTTCAAGCATATGCAACTAACGGATGGAAAAAGACTTAATCTCATCAATACATTATTCTAATTAGAGAAATGAAGTAAAGAACAAATGAAGCCAACCTAGATTCCAACGCTACAGAATGGAAGATTGGTGCCGAGATCAACTGTAATGTTTGCAATGATTCACTTCCTCAAAACAATTCAATAACGATCCACTTTCCCAATTCAATATTTTCTTTCAAAACAATTCATAAAACAAAACTCATTCAATAGAAGAATTTCTTTAGACAAAGTTCTGTGTTTTGAAAAACTAAAAATCAAAGATGAAAAACCAAAATCTCCCCAAAGTGATATTTAATAATCAAGGAAAGATTTTGTTTTTCAAAAACAAAAAGCGGATAAAAATCTCGTAAAAACAAGTTTCCATTCAACAATTAGTTTGGAGTCATGCATGTGCATGAACTCCACTTTTTCTATTTTTGAAATTGCTTTAACAATTTGTTCAAAATCACATCCAATTAACTATTCTATTATTTTTCCTTATTTGCTTAATTAAATCTCAATTATGATAATAATAATTATCTTTATATTTGATTATAAAATACTTTGTCACATAACAATTTAATTTAATAAATTAACTATCAAAAATTCCATATAAATACCCATTTTCAATCTTGATTTATTTAATTCCAAATTACTTAAACAACCTTATAAATCAATTTAATTTAATTAAATTGATTAAACAAGATAACTTATAACATTGATTTCTCCACAAATTACCATTACAATTTATTGAAATTTAATAACTAATTAAACAACATAATCAACAATTAACTAAGTATCATCACAAATCACCCAACAACCATAAAGTCAAAACAAGACAACTAACCAAAGGTGCAAACCAGATTGACAAGGTGACTAAACGGGTACTCATCCTCGTCGAGGATGATGGCAAGGGTAGGGGACCTTTTGACATCTCCGTTTTCAATAATATTTCTATTGGATTTTAAGGCACACTCAAATCTAATAGTTCAAGTGGAGTTGATGCTTGGTACCTGCAATCTACATTAGACAAGTTGTCAAGCAACATATCTATATATCAAACAATCAAACGCATCATGAGAGAAAATTGCAGCGTAGTAGGGTACTCGTGAACGAGTAATGATACATTGTCCCTCCCACCAAGACACTTCAAACAATAATCCACATCAATGAATAACACTAATTACATTGTAAACAACATGGATCAATTATGAATTAAATGCACAATAAACATAATCATATAACCACATGATAATCATAACTAAATTAATCCGAACACACAAAGAAATCCATATAACCACCATAACATATGCATAAGTTGATAGTATCATGAACATCAAAGTATGATCAACTATCATCCAAAACCAATCCAAAATAGTAAAACTAGCATAAATAAGGTATAATAGTGTATATCCTAACATAATGAGTATCAATCTAATAAAAAACAACATGAGGGGCACTACATTATACATAACTTATTGTACGGAAAGATATATAAGAACTAATTGATTATAGAGTTGGTTGGGTTACCTATTGGGCTAAAATGTTAGGCTTAGTGGATATCCTTAATTATTTTGGAGAGTTTGATTGTCTTGGATGGCCTAGTATTTATATTGTTGCATTAGGTGTGTTGGTTACCTAAGAATATAGGCCTTTAGATATTTTGTTATCTTATTATAAAAGTGACCTAATTGGACATACTTGTAAGAAAATCTTATGTCTAATAAAGCTCACCAAGGGCTAATGGTTCAATAAAATCATAATCTAGTGTAGAATTAAGGCTTTGAGTTACGATAGGATTAATGGTTGGTTGTTGATAGACTATAATTGAACTTTAAAGGAGAAGGTTGGTATGAAGGTTGAATGTTTGAGAATAAGAGAATGGGAGATTTAGGTGCCAACCTTCCTTTTTGAATGAGGTCATTTCAACAAAATAATATTATAGGCATTTGGGAGAGTGTTCCCCTTTTGACTTGATTATCATGTGAAATATAGAGTCTATTACTTTTAAATAACAAATATATGCCATACATATTGGTGGGTAAACCTCAAGTGGAATACTTTTCCATGTTTACAAAGAATTATTGTTGAAATCATCTAGCATCTCCATAGGATCCCTTTTGATAGTTGTAAGTTATTCTAGTAATGATGTATTATATATATTTTCCTTGAACTTGTTGATCAATGTTTGATCCAACTAATCCTAATCATTAATTGATAGAGGAGCCATAAAATTGTACTAGTTAAGATTTTACATTTGAATGAGGTATCCAAGAGCCTAAGAGTGATACTTTCTTTGTTATTGTTGTGAACCATGTTTTGGTTTAGTATATCATGTATGTGCTTTGTTGGAGTGGTTGAATCCTCCCTTATGAAGTATGAGTGTGATTTTAATGTACCATCTAGAATAGCTCCCATATAATAAGAGGGATAATAGGTATAAGAGGAATTCTAATGTTCCATACAAGGAAAAATATTGGTGGTAGTAGATCAACCATGAGAGGATTAACTTGTAGGGATTATGAGTATGTTTGAGGCACTTGCCATTGTCTTCTCCTTGGAAAGGACAAGGGGTTACACTAGGATATGTAAAGTATCTCTTGATATAAATCTAGTGGAATTTATAAGGATCATAAGCTTCTAAGTTGCCTTATAAAAAGCCACCAAATGATAGTTAAATACTTCAATTGAGAAAAAGGACTAAAACCACACCAAAACATGGTTAGTTGTGGAATTCTAGTCCCAATAGACATGCTATAATTTTTTTTATCAACCTAAATGTTTATTAAAAAAAGTACTATGCATGGGAAATCAAGCATGAAATAACTCATAGATGTGGTATAGGTCTATGAGTAAATATTTAAGATTATAATGCTATATTATTATCTATCCTAAACTATAGCTAAATTATGTGGAGTGAAAAGGGAAGAAGTGCTCAATGAATAATATAAATTAAAGGGCTATAAGCTAAAATAGGTTTCCTTTTAAAATTGAGATAGGGATTTGTAATTCATGGTGTAATAGTAAAGAATAATGAAAGAAACATAATAATTATGCATGTTAGAAAAATTTATATACACAAACATGAGTTAGAATTTTTATATTGATAGTCTCTTTATTAATTCTTCTAATAGAGTTGGAAAACCACATATAGTGCAAAATAATTGACACTAGACATATACATAGAGGTTCCTTTGTTTAACTATAAAATGAGTGAGAAAGAGTTTCACATGTAATTTCCAACAACTCATCTATACAAAATAAGTTATAAAATATAAATTAGAATACATGCCACTATATAGAGAACTCTCAATTCACAAGAGATCTTCCCCCAAAAATTAAAATTTAAAATATGAGGCTTGTATGAAAATAAATTTGATTTGTAAGTGAGATGATCTTGGCTTGTAAGTTTTAATACCTTTAATTCCCTAGGAAGTAGTTGGAATGCCTTGGATAGGGTGAAAATGTACCCAAATCAATGAGTTATGCATCTTAGTATTGCACAGGTCATCACTTAATACTTGTGAATAGTTAAGTTGTGGATGGAAAAGAGAGACATAGCTAGGCATAGATGTAGCATGAGTTTGTGGGGAAATTTTATAGTATACATTGGTTGGATACTAAGGAATTTATGCTTATACAAATAGGAATGTTATTTGATTATTGTGGAGAGGTTGTAAACATCAAAGTTGGGTTAGATAACTCTATCACAATTGATAGATATTGTGAAACAGCTCCACGCCCTGTGAGCTATTGATTGAAGTTGAAATGTAATTCAATCAGTTGACACAAATTTCCCATCTTCAATTATTTCCTAGTGACCCTCAAAAATACAAAACTGAAAAGGGAATTAATCTACTAAGATTGTAGGCCATCAATAACATTATAATGAAACAGATAGGGAATCTTTTGCCTATGATATACTATGATATAGTATTATTATTTTGATATATTTTTAAATCAACATCCTATTAAGAGGAGGAGGATGTAATATGCATCATTTAGACCTTGCATAGATGCTTGTATATTGTAGTATTATTCCCATTATGTTATAATTTGGATGTTGATTCTTGACTTTGGTGGTTAATTATTCTATATGAATTATGATGCTTTCTTTACATATTCCCTTGGGTGCTTATTTATTGAATAAAAGTAATTAATTAAACACATTAATTATTTAATTACATTTCATAAATTGGATTATTTTGTTGACCAGATTGCCACTTTTGTTAGCTAACAATTCTAATAAGGTATGCATATGCCAATATGTATTATTGATAGAACATTTATTGGGAAAGGTGAACTAGGTTTGGTCTTTGAAGTTAGACAAACTTATAATTCAAAATGTAAGGTAATAATTAATTAAGATAATTAAATTAATTTTATATAGTAATTAATTATATTTTCTTATTGAATTATAAAGATTTGATTTAATTGTTTGATAAATAAAACAAGTTCATTTAAATTAATTAATTGGATAGATTTGATTTGATTTTTTTTTTTTTTGAATATTATATTGATTATGTTAAAATTAATTTGTAAATGTTCTAGTAACTAATTACTAAATATGAATTAGATATTAATTTGACTATTACAATTGTTTTCAAAGTGACACACATTAATTTGGATTATAATATTTTAATCATAATTCTTAAAATATGGAATTGATTTATTGTTTTTTAAATAAAGGTCCATAAAAAGTTTTGGGAGCTTTTAAATGAGGTTTTTTATAAAAAATAAAAAATCGTAATATATTACTCATATAAATTTCCATAATTCTTTTTTTTTTTGGTAAAGAGCATTGAGCCCATATATATAAATATATATAAAAAGATTTACAATGTTTGAGATATCCAAATTTGCTTGATTGGCTCTTGAATAGCCAGAAAAGACACTAAAGCCTAACATTTCTGAGACACAAAAAATTGATATGATGGCTCTAGATAGCCAGAATATTCAAATACAACCAAACTGTGGAACCAACAGACCCATACTATCAGAATATATAACCAACCTTAAATACATTTTAACCAAATCAAACATATGCAACTCAAAAAAAGACCCCTACTATCATAAGCCTAATCAACCATATGAACAATAGGATTATTATCCTCATGACAACCACCAAACCACACCATTCATTGAAATATTTTATCAAGACCAATATTAGCATTTTGGTGCATTGCCGGTATAGGGAAATTGAAGAATATTAAGTCAATAATGAATTCGTGGCTGCTAGCTTCATTGTTGGAGTGTTGCCTTGCAAGTGGAGCTGTGGAATTTTCTAAGTGCTCATTGAGGACGTGGAACAACAGATATTGGTGTGTTGCCTGTTTGGAGGGAACAATCAGAACCAAGAGGAAATTGTGGGGGATTTGGTGGTTGCCAATTAGTCCAGGTTCCAACTTTGCATCTACATTTTCAGTCGATTAATTTCTATCTTATCCTATGTTAAAAATCTATACCTGCACCAGCCCAAAAGATGTTAAAAACATTGAAAATCCACACCCCACATGTGGAATATCAATTAAATTTTTTATTGTTAACAATAGCCTCAATGGATGGAAATTTATTAATATTGCTATCCTTGAAGATTTAAATTTCATTCCCTTCACACCCCAGTTGCTAAAAGATCAACAAGTGATTATCTTCTCGATATGTATGAGAAATGATGATTGATTCAAAATAAAGAGAATAATCTCAAACATTTTTGAAGTATATATTCAAGCTTCCAATTAGGAGTAGCCTAGTGCTTACAAGTGTTAATAATTGATAAGGAATCTCCTTCCACATGAATGTTTTTGATGGCCAATGATTGTGCCAAGGAAAAACCATGCAATAACACGTGTGCTTCAGCTAAATTGTTGATCCCTTTAGGAAAATGAATAGATTAAGTAGCTAGAAGATCACCATTTGAATCTTGAATACATATTCTTGCCCCTGAGACTCCTGGATTACCTTGAGAGGCACTATCAAAGTTGAGTTTAATAAAATATTCTTTGGGAGGTACCCATTTAACCTTTGTTCTATCCACCTTTTGCTTGACTGGTTGCAACAAACTGCCTTTGAATGGAAGCACAATATACTTCCAATTTTGCAAAATATGATCCCTATTAGTGAAGATCAAAGCAACTGATTTATGACTTTGTACATAAGTATTTACACCCTTCAAGATTGCATTTTCAATTGTTATTAAAAGCTGATCAAGCAAAGATTTTTCATTTCTAAAAATTCTCTTGTTACGCTCCCACCAAATTGACCAGATGACCACTGCTGGAATAATCCTCCAAATAGAAGCAAACAATACAGACTTGTAAATTATTGGCCAAAAAGAAAACATGTCCTAGAGTGTATTTGGAAATACCAAATAACATGATAATTTATGCTTGGAAAACTCCCAACAACCTTGTGCATATGAGCACTGGACCAAAAAATGATCTACAATTTCAAGAGCTTCACCACAAAGAACACATTGGAAAGGAACTGTAATACCTAGCTTGGTTAACTTATCACTTGTCAAAATTTTGTCTTAATGCCAACTAGGAAAAGCTGCTAGCTTTGAGTAGCACCATCGGGTTCCAACACAATGAAAAGGCTCTCTATTTATTCAAATGCTTCCCTTTAGAAATTTATCCAACCTCAAGGAGGTTAGGGGAAAAGTCCATTCCTATACCTTGGGTCAGTAGAGCAGGAACTAGCACACAATATAACTAGCCCTTGCCTTTTCCCACTACGAAGCAAAGTCGAACTTGTTACCTCAAGGAATGCAAACCCCAAGCCCCAACCAACTCTGCTACAAGTGGCAGAGATGTAAAAATTGGCACATAGTTTATCCAAAAATATTACTCACTAACAATCATGGATTGTGAAAATCGAATGTTATTAATCTTGAGAATTTTTTAAATATTTTTTTAAGGATTTAATGGTTTTATTCCTTAATTTTCAAGTTGATCTTTTAAAGAGAATGGATTCATATTTATCAAATGATTTGGATAATACTTCTTTTTTGATATTTAGAATTGAATTATTTTGTATTTAATTAAATGTGTGTTTGATGATTGAGTTTTATAAGAAATATATGATTTTTTTGAGTAGAATAAAATTAGTTTTAATAGATTTAAACTTTAAAAATGACTGGTGGAATCAAATTAGAGAAGATCAAATTTTAGATAATTGGAATAAATGGAATTGAAAATATGTTAAAATTGATTTTTATTGAATTAAATCTAAAAATGAAATTAGGAAACTAAATAACGGGTTTCTTGTTGAGGATAAAGGGTTCCAAAAACCTATTTTGAGTTTGTGAGAAGAATTGGTCAAATTGAAATGTAAGAATGAATCTAATGTTTTTTATGAATATTTAAAATTCTTAGTACTAATTTTAAAAAATGTGTTTGACATTTGAATGTAAATTTAAATGGATTAGATTTTTTTGGAAAAGATGAAGTAGTAAGGTAGGAAAAATAATTAGGGGTTTTCTTTTTATCAAATTATTCAAAATTATAATATTTATAGTGAAATTAAAGTTAATTGGTAAAAAATGAGTATATTTTGTTTCTTAGAATTTGTTCTTTTCAAGCATGTGAGACCTTTCTTTTGGTATTATACTTTGATTGTTGTATTTAATTTTCAAGTATGTCAAAAGGACCAAACAAATATTAAGAACTTATTTGGGTCATTAAATCTTGAAAATATGTAACCATGGAAATTTGCACCCCTAGGATCTCCGATGACACATAAAGTGCTAGCCAAGGAAATTTACACTAGACCTTGGATTGTAGTTAGGGACATGTTTACTACCTAGACAATAGAAAGAGACACTTGTGGAACATATCCTTTGTATTACCTAGCACACCTTTCCTTGATGATTTTAACTATCAAATTTTACTTTTATGTTTTGTATGACCTATAGAGACTATTTTTTACTAATTTTGTCTATCATGGAACATATAATACTTTTATATGACATAATTATCACATGATTTTCTTGAATGAAAGTATTGATTAATATCTATGTTCTCCCAACATAGTTTGGTGAGAATGTAACTCATTTGAGAGTCATGATTGATTTTGTCTACTAGGTGGTTTGTGATTAGCCTAATCAAAACTTAATCTCATGCTTATAATATATCTAAGTCTCTTGAGGATCTTTGAAGTTTGAGGTATGAGAATTTGGCTATTATTGTCATAGATGACAAATCTAATATCAAGTTATCCACTTCTTCAAACACCTAGAAGGTCATTTCCCCTAAGATATATTTGGCTAGAGGATTGAGTATGCTCTTCACATTATATGCATATCACACCACACTAGATCTTAGTACTCTTGTCAACAAAAGGTTTGTAGGTTTTTTATGCATTGTAACATCATAAATTTTCAACCTTGATCATTTCACACTATGTTTGGCTCCCCCTTATGTGCTTGGACCTAATTATGCTTATAATTTTCTCATTTTACTATCATTTTAAAAAATTCAAAATAAATTTGGGAATTAAAATTAATTATTTAATTAACTATAATTGAAATTCAAAAATAGGTCTGATCGAGGGAGGTACTTCCCTTGACCAACTTATTTTGGCCCAATTTTTAATATATTATTGTTGGCATTTTTATGTTTGCAAATTCAAATTTATTTGTCAGCTTTTCACAATTCATTTTGTAAATGAAGAAATGCATGTAAATATAAGTCTTTTTTCACCATTTAAGAACCTAGGAATTTTGAGTTCTAATTGTGCATCCTAAAAAGCAATCAAGAGTAGAATAATCAACATTATTACAACATTTTCATCAATCAAGATTCATATTAGCGATGCATCAAGTTCATAAGTAAGATTGTTCATATATTTTATGTTCATTTATTTTGTGATTACTAACACTTGCAAAATTTCCTATAAACAAGAAGATCCTCCTTGCATGAGATGTACATCATGAATTCATTCCATCAAGAAGATCAAATCCGAGTGGTAATTTGTAACACTTGTCATTTATCATTTATCCATTTACCTTTTCCTAACCTAGGATAAGCACTCTTTACATCATCATAGCCATTCTAGAGGTGGAAACACCAAAATGAGGTTTGACTTAGGCAAGCCCCTATATGAAGCAACCCTTTCTCCCCTCTCTTGTTTACATGTGGTAGATCTGATGTGAAGTTGTCATAAGATTGGAAACCTAATATAAAGATCAAGCATTCAAGCCTCCTATTTCAAAAAATTAGGAAAAAAATAATTATTCATCAATAAAAAAGTTTTGAAGCCAAGTCTTGTAGGAAAGAAGCTATAGACTATGACCCACCTGTACCTTTTTAAAGATTATAGAAAGAAACATTTTCTAGCTTAGGGTGCCACTACCCTTGACCAGGCAGTTTCAACCCAAATTTGCATGCTAGGTTCCTATGTCTCTACATTATGTTGTTCTACTATTAGTTTATGTATTTCAATCTTGTGTTTTTTTGTATTCACATCAATTTATTGTAGATTCATAGTTAACCTAGTTCACTTTCATATGACACACATCACATCCAATATCAAATCAATCCACTCCCCAAAAAGAGGACCAAAATCCTGATCAAACATTCTGACTCTTCCATTAAGGATAGTAGTCAAGTGGTCTTATGTTATTAATTTTGGTTCCTCTCCAATGTAATTTTGGGAAAGGTGTGATTTAGACCCTAAATCCCTTTTCCCATATAATATGCATTATTAATTGCCTTTCGTTAGACGAGCTAGGAGATTCTTCATTACGAAGTGATGTGGCCTATTTTGTAAGCATGCATGCTAATAATATTTATTGAATTAGTTTAGTCTATGGGTGATACATTTTTCCTCCATTATTTTTTAATGGTTTGTATACTAATATTTGGATAATGGATCAATTAATGTTGTTGTAATATATTATAAATCTTGTATTATGGTCTTGAAATGTGTAGAGGTTTATGCATTTTTTAGTATACATCTTGTGTTATGTTATTTATATTTTTTATTCTTTTTGATATTTGTAATCATGTGTTGTATCATGTTGTGAAGTCTTGATTATATGTTTATATTTTGTATCAAGTGTTGTTCTTTAGGAAAAAAATAAATGTTTTGAAGATAGAATGATTTGTCTAAGCTGAATGACATATAGATATGGGTGTTTTTCTATGTGTGGAAATAAAGAAAGAACCTAAGAAGATACTTATTATACTTATCTTTATAGTTTATTTCTAATGGATTGTTTATTATACACTTCAAGGAAAACTAAGAGATGAGGAGGATATGGATCCTTTAATATGTGAATTTAAAATTCCTTCCCCATACACACTAAGATCTTTGAGGAAGTAGTTGTAGTTAGATTGGTGACTACACTTCTATGTGTATTATTGTATTGACCACTATTATATATATGGTAGTTTGGTATGTTTTCCTATGTACTTGATATATATTATGGGTTATAATTGTGACCTAATATAATATTAGATATTATATATATTGGATGGATGTAGTATTCTTATTGATCTAAGTATTGATGTACTTATGAGATTATATTGTTAATGAATATCACTTTATTTTTTTTGTCTGTACTTTCATTCATCACATATTGTTGTATTATTTGTTTAAAGTAAGAAGAAAATATTATAATTATAATTTGGGGTGAGTTACATTATTTATGTGACATGATAAAGTCCTTCAATAATAAATTTTGTAATTGATAAATTTTAAGGAAGATTATAGGTGGATTGATCAGGAGTCCAACAATTTTGATCTTTAAATCATATAATTAATTTTATAGGTAATAATATCTTATTTTGTCATTCTATGTATTGATATAATATCTCATTAATCCCGAGTCTAAGATTTCATCTTTATTGTTAATATCAATAACACTTTTAGAAACACCTATCATAATAAACTTTCCTCTTATGAAACCTTTGTATTTTAAAAAATATTATTTACTATATTCACTTATTTATCTATGTTTGATGGGTAGGATGGATGTAGCAAGGTCATATTGATATCTATCATAATATACTTTCCTTTTATGAAACCTTTGTATTTAAAAAAATATTATTTACTATATTCACTAATTTATCTATGTTTGATGGGTAGGATGGATGTAGCAAGGTCATTTGTTTGTTTCACAACTTCATCAATAATAAAATTCTTAGAGATAAGGGATAAAAGAGGAATGAATTTTAAATATTTTAATACCATAATAACTAGATTCATATTCAAAAGATAATATATCAACTTGCACATAGTTAGTAATAAGAAAATATTTATCAAAGAAAATCATGATTGTTATACCAAATAATATAGTGTTTTATAGAGAGAGGGCTTGCTCTTCAATTTTTTTTCAGAAATTTCCTATGGGCTGAAAATGTTACACAAAAAAAGAAGCTTTCGATAGTTGCAAGGGAAAATGTCTGCAACTTGAAAGCTTTAGGAGGTGAAGGTCTGAGAGACTCTTCCTACAAAATAAAGCTCTTGGCGCCAAATTGGTCTAGAAATTGTACTCCAATCTAGATAAGAAATGGTTCCAAATCATGCATCATAAATATTTGGATTCCATGGATAGAGAAAGGATTTTTACACAAAGGAACTTCTCACCTGGCTCTAAAATCTAGAACTTTATAGTTACTCTCAAATCTATCATCCTCCCTCACCTCTTGTGGCTAGTTAATAATGGTGAGAAAGCTTTATTTTGGGATGATTCCTGGAATGGTCATGAACCCCTAAAACTTCTAGGTGAGCCTCAATTAAAGTATGCACTGAAAATACTTTGGGGGGATAAGATTAAAGATTATTTTGTTTTTGATCAGAAGGATCCTTTACACATAATGAAATGGAAGGACTTCAACTTTCTCCTAGTCCCATCTCACATGAAGGACTCCCTTAAGTATGAAATCCAAAAAAGGAAAATCGTTTTCTCAGAGAAACCTGATGAAATAATTTGGATAAGATCTAAATCGAGAAATTACACTGTTAAAGATGGGTGCAATTCATTGGCGAGTGATGTTGTCCCCTCTTCTCAGCCTTATAATCTTTGTTGGGGCCCTAATGTCCTTTTGAAGGCAGGAGCCTTTAGTTGGTTGGCCATTTAAGATAGAATTCTTTCAGGCATGAGGCTTGATAGACTGGGAATTGTGCCTCTTTTCACTTGTGTAATGTGTGGTCATGCATTAGAATCTACATATCACCTTCTTATTAGTTTCCCCTTTGCATATGAATGTTGGACTTGGTTAATGAGAAGATTGGGTTGTCAATCTCCCCTTCAAAATATGATCTTTCATCATTTTCAGAGTTGGCCAAGACTACACTCAAAATGTAAATTTGCTTGCCTTTGGGAAATCTCTCCCTTGATTCTCATATGGAAAATATGGCTTGAGAGAAATAGGAGAATCTTAAAAAAAGAACAATTGTCTGTGGGACAAGTCATCCAAAAAATTGAAATCTCCATTTCAAAAATAACAATGTCAAGTTTGTATAAAAATATAATCTGCAATAATGGTTTTTCTTCATGGGATTCTTTCATTCTAAAAAAATGGTCTCTTCTCAGAATCCCCAACGAGGGCTCCATCTCCTCCAAGAGCCCTTCTATGAATAGAGCAACCATTAAGTGGATACCCCCTCCCACAGACTATATTAAACTCAATTTTGATGGGGCTTCTAGAGGCAACCCTGGAAAATCTGGGGTTGCTTCAGTTCTCAGAGATTGTCAAGGTAATTTTGTTGGAGCAGTTTGTTCCACTCTTCTAGAAGGTACTAATAACATTGCGAAATTTGATGCTTTAAAAATTAGGCTTGAGTTAGCAATAGATCTTTCTATCTCCCAAATCCAAATTGAAGAGGATTCCATGGTGATGGTGTCTGCAGGAATCTTAAATGGCCATTCAAATTCTTGGCATTTGAATTATCTTGGATCCCACATTTGATGCCTTCTACAAAATTTCTCCTCATATCAAATAATGCATTGTTACAAGGAGGCTAATTGTCATGCAAACCAATTAGCAAATAAGATAATTGATGGAAATTCACATTTTAAAATTCTTTTAAGACAGTGTTATTTGAGTTTGTTGAGCTACTAATGTTAATTCATTTCATTAATGGTCTCTTTCTGAGTGCACATTATACAAGTCTTATACATTCACCTTGGTTTATTCAGCCTGAGTTTCTTGGTTAGCTCAGACATGGATTGACTTTGTTTCATTTATTGACATATGTGGTTTTGGTGAGCTAGAAAAAAAGAATTTTGAATTGGCTTACAATAGTTAGTTGTGATTTTTAATGTGGCATACGTGACACATATGTATTCCTTAGGAATGATATACTTCTTTGTAGGCCCCTTCTCCACACTAATTTCTCATGGGTTTCCCTCCCCCTGATCGGTTAGTGAGTTGAAGCATTGGCGGTGCACATTGAAATTAATTTGCTTGGGGTATTATTTGGTTTTCAACTATCTAACAGTTCTCTTCCCCAAGAATTGGTCTTGATGTGGCTATTTTTCCTATTTTTCATCTCCAAATTTGGGAAACAATTTCAAATTGTTATTTGCATACATTTCTCTTTTTAGAATTGCTGCTAAAATGGTAATTACTAGAAAAAACCCGATATGGTATTCCTACTAAATTGTTTACATGTAATGCTAAAAACTATGATACTTAGTGAATCGTGCGATTGTCAGTATCGCATGCTCTATTTCCACGTCTTCTGGGAATTCCGTATTGTACTCAGGTCACCACTTCACTTTGGGTTTTTGCTAGTTTAAAATATAGCATGTGTAAAACAGATTTGGCTTCATTTTGCTTTTTTTCCTTACGACAAAACATTCTTGGTTTTTTAATTTTTCTATGCACCACATTTTGGTGCAGTGAGATTACAGTGGCATTAATTATCTTCCATTGATCGTATGATGTGAGATCGCTATTAATGGTTATTTCCGGTCTTCATTTCTCTATAACTTGGTTTGCTTTTTGTGAAAGGCATCATGCAAAACTCTTTCAGGGTCCTCGTACTGCCAAGATATCAGGAATTAAGGGATTTGGGGCCTTTCTCATCTAAAAACTTGGGTCAGACTTGTATATTAGAATGCAAACAGGTGGAAGATGTGATTAGAATGATTTTGGGGGCATGACTGGTTGGAGTTTCATGCAATGTTGCTTCCTCATGAGGTAGTCTCTCGCTTTGTTTCCAATTTGATGGATGTGTTATGGTGTGGTGAAATGGTAAAATTTTGGCAGGTTCCTACCTCCTCCCAGATGTTTGTCTGCTTTCTTCTCTGCATGATGCTTTAGAGGATTATGATATCTTGAATGGTTCTAACCTTGTGGGTGGTGTTTTATGTCATCAATTTATTCTTTCTGATCGCTCAATTTATGCTCTTTTGAGTTCAATGGCTCATGGCCTGTTGGACGATTAATCCTATGATTTTATAAGGAATCTTTATGGGCTCAAACCAAGGCTGGGACATACGATCTCCAATATGCTTCTGGATCTATTTGATGCTGTGCAATTCTTGATTTGTCATGCTTTTGTGGAACCTCATTCCACACCATACTTTGCTCCTCCTGCCGACTTGGAGTCCTCAGCTGAAAGTGGTGTGTACTAGTGTGCTTTGGCAACTCCCTTCTTGGTTCTTCCTGGTGCAACTGCATGGATTTTTGTTCACAACTCCTCCACCTTCTTCGTCAGTTCATCTCCTTCTTACCAACCGTAAACTCTTTGGATTTTTATAGTCTGGATTCCTCAAGTACTTCGAAGGCCGTATTTCTTGTAAATACTTTGCCACAAACTGTCTCCTGAAATTGAATGTTCCTTCAAAAGATGGTTTTGCTTTTTGTAAACCCTATGTTGGGTCGAACAGTCTCTCATTGCTCGTTTGTCTTCTTAGCCTGAAGGATCTTTACTATGCTTTTGTTTGGGCCTTGCTTGTGGCTCTCCTTGTTTTGCTTCTAGCAAAATTTTGTTTGGCTTCTGCTACTACAATGCAATTATGTTGTATCTCTCGATACTCTATTTACCTGTTTTATTTCAATAAAAGTTCGTGGCTTGCCACTTTTATTAAAAAAAATATAGTGTTTTATATTTTATATTTTTGATTTAAAAAAATAAAGAAATACTCTTTTGGATGCATTAAAAAAAAAATGTTATTATTTATTTATTACAATAAGTAAAGTGTTGAAAGACTTTTATACTTCCTTGCTATATTTCGAATTTAGTGGTTTATCATTTCATAAATGATTACAATAATTATTTATTATATAAGAACTTATAGAATAAATATTAAATATACTGAGAATGTTGAGCTAGAATAATTGTAAATATTTTTGTTTTAAAAAAGTTATTTTTTACATTAAATTCTTATAAACATATTTGAACTGATAAATAATTAAATATTTTAAATATTTTTACTAAGTAATATTGTTATTTACAAGGTCTTAATAATATCTCTAGTTTTATTTGTATTTGTACTTTTAAAACACTCACAAACCAAGAGTTGTGCCATCTTCCAACTTTTTTTGATATTATGGTAAGGAAATGTTCCTTTTCAAACAACTAATTTTGGCCTGTAGGTTTAAGTTTTATTATATCATATGCCTTATTTCTTAATGATTTGAAGTTTCCTTTGCATATGTGTAGAGTAATTGTTAGAATGAATTATTGAGTGATATCATTTGTGAAAATATTTATAAAGGACATTCTATTAATCATTCTTTGGTTTGGCTCCCATTCACATGATATAATTTTGTTCTTTGGATATTAATTTGGGTTTCTCCTCATTTTTGGCCATCTTTTTCCTTTTGTTGCAAAGTGAGTATGATATTTTTGCCCAATTTTTTTTGTATTTGTATTCCCATTCACAGATGGGAACTTCTAGATAATGGTGTTAATGGGTCCAAGATGCTTGGGAAATGGTTCATTATTGATTTCCCGCCTGTAGAGGATGAAATTATTACAATAATTGTTTGTGACTTATAGTAGAGAGCTCCTTAGCTAATTATCCATTTCAAGTAGTCTTTGTCTTCTTATCCAATTGTATGGATCTAATTCAATCTTATGGCCATCTCCTACAAATTGCTATGAATTTTGACCAAGAATCTTTTATCCTTTGGAAAACATTGAACGAGGCAATAAAATGATATGATATTTTCAATGAGAAAGCCTGTATTGGAGGAATTTTTCACATAAACTCCTAAAAAAATTCTATTGTGGGTTGTGTTTACAAATCTTTTTTGCATGGTCCAAATTTCAATTATGAGGAGAATCTGGAGAATGCCCTACATAACCATGGAAAAATCCTTCCATCTATAGTTTTTGAGCATGTGGAAGATGTTTTTTTTCTTCTGTAATTTGATTTCTATTGGATCATTCTCCTCACCTTCTTGTTGTTTGAGTTGTAGACAAGCTCATGTTGAAGAGGCTGCCAAAAATATTGTCAATTCTGTAGATAAGGGAATTTTTTATTTAAATGTTGGTTTAAAAGCTCCATATCTTATCAAGAATCTAGGCTAATCAATTTTGTTCAAAGTATTATATTTTTTGAAACTGGCTTTTGTTAATTCTCTACATGCTTTAGTTCTAGTTTGCATTACTGAGCTTTCATTGTAAAAATCTTGGCTTCAAGGCTGTATATGGTAGACATTTTGGTTGATCTTTACTCTATTGATTGTAATGACTCTCCTATTTGTAAATGTTTATATATTTCATGATTCTATCCTTTCATCTAAAAAAAAATATATTTGTACATTTTGTTAAATATAAATTATTTCATTAATTTATAACATCCTTAAATGAGGATTTAGATAGGTATAAGAAGGAATTATTATTAGAAATAAATCATGAACAAAATGACCAAGATGTGTTCAACCCTAACAAACAATATCAAGGGATATGAACACCTTTTCAAAATCAATAATTGAACCTACCAAGAATAGAAATCCATAATTGTGATGATATAAATGTAATTTCATGGATAATCCTCAAGGAACAATAATTTTAAATTCATAATATAACAAATAATTCCATGATTGACATAGCCTTAGTGTATTTAGAATCAAGACCTTACCAATGGTATCAATAGAAGATGAGTGACAAGCAAAGAAAAATGTTTAGTTGGAAATAATTTAGCAATGAATTAACAACCATCTATGAGAAACCATGTATTGTAAGCTTTTCTAACCAATTAAAATTTTTAAACAATCAAGGTCTGTAGCTGAATATAATTCTAAACATTTGAGATTGGAAATTTGAGCTCCAAAAGTGACACTTTACCAGAGGATCTACAATTGTATATCAATGGAATCAATGACAAAATTCAACATAATGTTCATTTTTTGGAGCGTTGTATAGTTAAAAACCTATACAAAATGCATTACTTATTGAGCAACAAAACACCACCACTAAAAGATCCACATAAGAACAAACCAAAGAATAGAAAACTAGAAATATTGCTAATTATATTAAAAAATTAGGCTAACTTCTCTAACTCAGGACTAATAACTAAGTTCTCTCCTCAACAAGAGGAATATGAAAGAGACAAATATTTATATTAGAATTGTAATAGAAAATGGTCTAGGAGTCATAAATGTTGATGCAGGAGCATTTGGGTCCATGCATAATCCTGCGTCACCCAAAAAAAGAGATCAAAGGTCGCGACTCATGACTCATTGAGTGGTTTTATTTTGAAATATAAACCATATCAAGAAAATGAGGGAAGTAGCACCTGGAAGTGAAGGAAAGGAGGGCGTTGGTTGAAGGGAAATAAGATAGTGGTGATTGAAGGAGATTAGGGGAGGCGAGGAATGAGAAAAGTGTAGAGAGATTCCCCACCCACATACCTGTGCCATGGGAAGGAATGCAACGTGGAAAAGATGAAACAACCATGAATGATGACTGGGCAGGGAAAGCTCACATGGGAAAGTAGAGCCGTGTGGGAAGGATGAAGGAGTAGAAGGAAAACTTTCAGCTCACTTGGGAGTCTAAATTGTAGGATAGACACTTACCAGTGTAGTGGGCATTGAGATGTCTTGCTATGTGCTCTTACAAGATGGGGACCGATGCATTGGATGGTTAAATCATTGGAGGCTGATGAGAGTGTAGAAGGTGATAATCTGAGGGAAACAATGTTACTTTGCTAAATGGATAATAAGTGCAAACCGCGCAAGAAGATTAATGTGCAGAAAAGAAAGAGACAAATTGGACACAACCGAAAGTAGAAGACATGAGGAATGTGGTAGATTTCATGTGGAGTTTGGTTTGGGAAAAGAGAGTGGGGAGGTTGGAGCAGCTAGAAGGAAGAAACATTAAAAAATAGATTCCACTAGTGCATATCATTGTGGTTGGCAGGAGGCGAATGGATGGTAAGCAAAGGATAATTGAATTTGATGGGAAGGGAAAATAATGAAGATTTGTAATGTGATGTTTTCCATATGATATGGTTTGAAATTTAATGTAGATTTTTATAGCTAGCAAGAGTTGGAGGAGTGAGTTTGAACAGAGGCAATGAAGCTGCCTGACAATGTAATGAAATTTTCATGAAATCTGAATAGAGTTATTTGAATTTGTGATTATTGTTGTATGTAATTGTGTATTCGATTTCAAAATCAATACAAATTATTGTGCGTTAATTATCATGAAGTCTTTTTGTAATTTGAGTTTGGGGTTTGAGAAGAGTTTTTGGTTCTTTGTTCATCAAGTGGTAGAAGAGTAGGTGGTTCTGAGCATGTGGATGGAGCGCTGAAAGAGAGGCGGTTCACACTAGGACCTACAGGTGAAGAGGGAATGAGCAGAGGTTTCAGGGGCACAAGAAGATCACCGAATGTGAGGCAACTTGTGACAAAACTTATGGTTAGTGGAAGCATGATTGAAGAGCTCAAAAGTACCATTGTAGGTGAGTGGAGTCCCAAACAGTTGAGGGATAGAAAGCACAGAGTTGGAAGCGTGAGAGAAGCTCAAAAGTATCGTTGCAAGTGAGTGGAGTCTTGAACGATTGAGAGAAGAAGGCGTAGAGAAAATTTGTTTTGAAAGAAGCAGATTACAACAAGCAAAGTGGAATCTTCATGATAATCGAGGTGCAATTATAGCATGGAGGTTGTAAGGTCAGAGTTGTAGAGAAGTCGAGAAAGGAAGGAAATGGTTACCTTAAGGTGAAGACAAAAAAAAAGGCATAGCCATTAGATAGTGTGTATGAACTTGTAGGTTGTGAATTTTAATGTATAGCTAAGAGGCGACCAAAAGAGGAATGTGAGAGGTCACTTGTAGAGTGGAGAGAAAGTACTTGGCAGAGGAGGTTAGGGTAATTGGCAGAGGAGGTCGGGCTGTCAGCGACGAAGCTTGTGATAGGTTGTGTGCAATCTCAGATGGTGGTTCTACCACTTAGCTTCACCTTTGTGAGCCCATGCTCACAAACTTCTTACGTGGTGTGTCTGATGTAGGAGCATACGGGTCCACGCGTAATCCTACGTCACCCAAAGAAAGGAGATCAAAGGTCATGGCTCATGACTCATTGAGTGGTTTTATTTTGAAATATAAACCATATCAGGAAAATGGAGGGAAGCAGTGCTTGGAAGTGAAGGCAAGGAGGACACTGGTTGAAGGGAAATAAGGAATAAGGTGGTGGTGATTGAAGGAGATTAGGGGAGGTGTAGGAATGAGAAAAGTGCAGAGAGACTCCCCACCCACATATTGGTGCCATGGGAAGGAATGCAACGTGGAAAATATAAAACAACCATGAATACTGATTGGGTAGGGAAAGCTCGCGTGGGAAAGTAGAGCTGGGTGGGAAGGATGAAGGAGTAGAAGGAAAACTTTCAGTTTGCTCTGGAGTCTAAATTATAGGATAGACCCTTACCACTGTAGTGGGAATTGAGACATATTACTCTATGCATTCCCCTCTTAGTCATTACCAGGGGCATTCCCCTCTTAGTCTATGCATGTTTCTATCATTACAACATCTTATTTTTTCTTTTTTGTTTGTTCCTCTCATGGTCCCTTTCTTCCTTAGGAAATGTGACCACCTCTTGGATTGTGTGGGCCTCTTCTGCCCCTTTTTAGGTATAGAGGTAGAGGGCCCACTCTTTTTTTTCTTTGCTTTTAGTGGCCTCTTCATGGAAGATGGGGTTTTTAGATTGTCTTCAACTGCAGGCTACTCAACAAAGGTTGTAGGTTGTGTTTCTCAAGTAGACCCTTCTCTTCTAGTTTCTCTATGTTGTGGGTAGGTGTTGTAGCAAAGGAATTAGAGGGTATTTCTCCCTTAGGAGTAGCCACAACATGTTCTTTTTATTCTTGTTCCCGACCCCTATCTTCTTCATTATGCATTTGAATGATGTTGATATTGTTTTCAATTTAGAAAACCCTCCCAAGACACATTAGGAAATTGAACCCTAAGGATTCTTTTCACTAGTAAAGTAAGTAACAAAAATGTGACAGTGCTAACTGATTTCTTTTTCTTTTATACTTTGAGGACATTCTTTTCAAAAAATTATACAAGAAATTTGGAACATTCACATGCCTTTGGTGGCATAAATGACTAAGCAATTTAAAATGAATTATGTACAATAGTTACTGTCTTCCATCACATGTTAAGTACCTAATAATATGAGAAGCTACATAGGCCCAAATCCAAGTTCTCCCCTAGCAAGGAGAATTGAGTCCTAGTTGTAATTGCATATACTCTTACTAGAAACTCTTCTCCCACCCTTGGAAGACCCAACACTTTGACTACAATAGCTTCTGATGCATCTACTCTCAAACCCCTAACAATTACCTCATCATTTTGTAGGGTACTAGAAAATTGCTGGGTCATAACTTCATTGATTACTGTGAGTCTCAAAAAGTAGTCCAACTAGTTGGCCTACTGCAAGATAGGAATTATCTATCTTCCAACAAAAAATTATGGGTTGTTGGTTTCCTTCTCACTATGTCACCCCCCATTGTAGTATCTCAACTGAAGTAACTTCTCTTTGGCTTTGTTTTGCTATATCAGTCTAATATATCACCCAATTTACCCAATTCTATACTAGATACCTTTGCTTACTTCTAAACTTCTGAACTATTCATTTCCTTTTTGAGAATGAAAAAAAATCAAAACAATAGAAAATTGCAAATAGATAAAGATAAAAGATTATGGCTTTTGAATACCCCCAGCTAAAGGTTCTAATTTTCCCCATTATCAAGTACGAAACGGTAGAGGGGCAATCAATAAGTAGTGGAAATTTTAAATGCTAAGTTGATATGCATGCAAAAATGATAAACATATATAAAATTAGGAAGCTCTATTGTTAATTATGACAATTAATATGATGAGTACCTATTGAGATACTGTGAGATGATGTATGACACATGCGAAGTTTCTGAGTGCTACAATGTAACATGATTTGAAATGATATGAGGTGACATTTGTGAACTATATGTAGTAGTGTTGTGGAGTGTAATTTAGCATGCGGTGAACATGTGTAAAATGAATTTGAATTGATGAAAGAAATGTTGCACAAAGCACATGATATATGAAAAGGTGAAATTTAATGCATGGTATAGAGTATGTGAAAAAGGTGATTTAATTGCTACATGTGATGGAAAAGTGAAGTAGGATGCAATAAATGTGTATGATGGATGCTACAAGCATGACTGAAAGGATGGATGTATAAGTTCTATGGGTTGATGAATGAAATAGGTCCCTTTTGAATAGTGTGCCTCGGGGCATGTTGTTGTAGGTCCCTTAAGTGTTGATGTTTGTCAAAAAGTAAATATTTCCATTTTTCACATGTTCTTGTGTGCGATTGTGATGTATGTGTTGAAGATTATACCTGTGAAATAGTAGGGGGTGATATGTGTAGCTTGTCTACTGATATTTTTGATGAACTGATTGTTTTCGTTGATGAAGTGTGCATTGTTGGTTCAAAATGTTGTTGTAAGGATAGTAGGAAATCATCCTTCTATATTGGCCTCTTATAGAGTTTCAACCGATGGCCATTAAACAACAATGAAAACCTAACATCATCAATAGTTTGTAACTGAACTGCCCCATTTGGAAAAAAATATTTTGATTTCATATGGCCCAAGCCGTCTAGTCTATAGTTTTCCTTTGTAATCCTTGAACCTTGAGTCATAAATTAGTGCCCAAACACCTACATTAAAATCTTTAGTCTTAATAAATTGGTCATTCCAACACATCCTCTACTTCTAGATGATCTTAGTATAGTGTATTGCTTTCATTATTATTTTATCCATGACATTGAGGTTATGCAATCTCTCCTTTTGTGCTTCTAATAAACCCATAGCCAATTTTAGTGGTGTCCTCAAAGTTTTATATTCAAACTCTATTGGAAGTACTACCTTTTTACAATACACCAATTCATATTGTGTAAAACCTGTTGTTGTCTTGCAGGTTGTCCTGTAAGCCCAAACTAGTTTATGTAACCTGGCTTCCCAATGTTTCCTATGTATTTGCATTATTTTTTTAAGAATTATTTCTATTTCTCTATTAGTCACTTCCACTAGGCCATTTTCTTGAGGGTGATATGGTGTAGATTTTCTATGCCTGATTTCACATCCTACACTAGCTTGGTAATTAGGTATGAGGAAAATTATGGACCTTGGTCTGTTACTATTTCCCTTGGGACACCATATCATGTAAATATGTCTTCATATAGGAACTTAGCTACATTTCCATCCCTTTCAAATTGCAAGGCATTGACCTCCACCCATTTTATAAGTTAGTTAGTACAAGGGTCAGTGCAGGATCATGGGGGTCCAAACTAGGCCCTTAAGTGGCAATGAAAATTTAGAAAATTAGAGTTAGGAAACTTTACATCCAGGAAATCAAGAAAGCGACGTGGAATATGAAAAAACTGGAATAGGAGGTGGTTGAGGTCTTGAAGAATATGGCCTAATTGTGGGTTTGTTGTTGGTTTTTTGCGGGTTCTTTTGTGGTGTTGCCTCTCGACTAGTTCTGATGTTCTCTTTTGGTAGCTTCTTGTCTTGTTTTTTTTCCTTGCTTGGGTACTCTTTCTGCTAAATCTTTCTCTTGCTTGTTGTTAAGGGTTTTGGTGCCCCTTCAAAACCTGTTTTTTCCTTAATAAAAACTTTACATAAAAATTTGAATAAGTTATTAACATAATTTGAAAAATATATAAGAACAAAATTTGTATTAAATTGAATGTAGTTTCTAAGATACTATTCCTTTTTTGGAAACAAGTAAATTTATTTGGTAAAAATTTGAAATTTAAATGCAGTAGTACTAAATTTTCAAGAAAAAATAAAAAAGTAGGTGTATGTCTGACCAATCTAAGTACAAGAAAAAATAATATATTTATATGAAACTTTCAATATAAGTAGAGGACTCACGCCTAAATGTGCCACATTTTTTTTTGTAATTTTTTTGCAAGTAAATAATTAATAATGAATTTTTTATTAAATTTTTTTAAAAATATTTAAACATGTTTGTTTGACCACCATAACTTGATCAAAAATTTATGAAATTCATTATTTTTTAATCTTATAATATGCAAATCATAGAATGTGCTACATCTTTTAGATTCAAAAAATGTGAAATCGTTGAAGAATTATAGATGCTTTTCAATTAGCCTATCAATTAGGACTTTAGTTAAAATGTATGTATAAAATAAATAATAATTATCTATTTAATTCCAAATAAGGCATATCTTATATTTTTGGAAATCTGACAATTTTCTCAATAAACCCTTTTCGTTTCATCAAATTCGGATAAAAAAGTCATCAACCACTTTTTTGTCATATTGCCACTTTTTGGACCCCATGATCCTCCACTCACCTACAAACCAGTATATACTTCTTGTTGTTGGATTTTGGAGACATAATACCAATAAAATCTAACCCCTATTTATCAAATGGTTCCATGGCTAATTGTGGTTGTAATGGTATTTCATCTATTTTTGTAGGTCATCCCATCCTTTGACATCTATCACAACTCCTTGTGTATTTGATTGCAACTTTATGAAGTGTTAGCCAATAACAACCATTAGTCAAAATCTTAAGAGTTGTTCTCTTTGCTACAAAATGTCCTCCACAAGGTTCATCATGACATGCTTTGAGAATATTATGGACTTCATCTTCTCTGGTGCACCTTCTTGTTATGTTGTTAGGACCTATGTAAAATAGATATCCATCTACCCATGAATAAGGAAAATTTTTCTAAATTAAATTTCTTTTCTCTCTTGGTGAGAGATGTGGTGGTGTTTCCCTTGTAACTAGGTAATTGGCTATATCTGCATACCAAGGTGTATGTAGAGATAGGGAAAATAAGTGCTCATCTGGAAATGAATCATCTACAATATCCTCTTCTGAATTTGTTGGCAATCTGGAGAGAAAGTTTGCTACCACATTTGATTTTCCTAGTTTGTCTACTATGGTGATATCAAACTCTTAAAGTAGCAACAATCATCTCACAAGTCTACCCTGAAATACTGGTTTGTTCATCAAGTGCCTAATTGTTGTATGATTTGTATGAATGAATACAAAATACCCTATGATATAGTGTTTGCATTTGTTGATTGCATGGACTACTGCTAACATTTCTTTTTTAGTCGCTATGTAGTTGAGCTCTCCCCCTTGAAGGTTCCTATTGATATACTATATGACACAATCTAGATTCCCTTCCTTCTATCCTAACATAGCTCTACTTGAAAAATTAGAATCACTAGTATGGATATGAAAAGGAAATGCTCAATTGGGCCCTCTTAATACTGGTGTCTTTATAAGTTTTGTCGTAAGAGCTTCAAAGGCATGTTGACAAGCAGGTGTCCAATCGAACTCTATATCTTTAGATAATATAACAAAAAGTGGTACTGCAATCTTAGTAAAATCTTGTATAAATATTTTGTAGTAGCTAGCATGGCCAAGGAAGCTTTTGACATCCTTTTATTTTTGAGATACAAGTAGTGTTAATATGATCTCTATTTTATTTGGGTCTAGTTGGTAAAACAAAGAAAAAGTGAAACCCTAGGATTTGAACCTAGGGTTTACACACTTTTTAAAATGGTTTCATTAAATATTTGAGGGTAGTGGGGGTTTAATGGATTTGGACAAGGTATGTGATTGACTTGCAACCTAATAAGTGAGTCAACCAACCCTTAACCAAAAATGGAAATGTACGAAGGATGAAATATAATAATTCAATTGACCTAATGATGCAAATAACCACTTTAACACATAAACAATAAATCTAAAATATCAAAGGAAAAATCAAACTACAAGAATACACTAAGAAGGACACTATGTATCTATAGTGTAAATTTGAGCTTGATTTCCAAGGAAATTTCATCCAACGACACCACTGTCCTAGTAGATCTTTTTAAAATATGTTTTTGTAGTCCTCTAATGTCAGATCTACACTTTTGTTTCCTATCTGCAAACTTGTTAGATCACTGTCGGATATTTTTGTAATTGATTTTTCATGAGTTGTCAAGGCATAGTGTTTTGAATGCAATAATGAATAAATTTCCTTCAAAATTCCTTCAATCTTCAAATCACTTGAAACCTTCACATTCATAAAGAGAGGAAATGTTGTGCTATTTAAGGGCTTACCTCATTCAAACCCTGTGTAAGTGTTTCCACTTCTAGAATAGTAATGTCAATGATAAATGGATAAATGATAGGAAGGAATGATGAAATCACATAGTGCTACAACTCACCACCCTTCAATGGATTCCTTGAAGGACTGAAGTCATACACATCACCTCAAGGTCTTGATCTGGCTTTCTTAATTTTCTTGAATTATTGAATTCTTTGGAGACCTACAACAAGGATTAGCCTTCACAAAATAATGATAAGATGAACACATGGACTCACATAAGATTTTGACATGATTTTAGATCTTGAATTACTACAATAAATCCTCTAATGGTTGCTCATGACTTTGTAAATAATTCTCTTGATAATTTCTTGATCATAAATTTTCCAATTTGCTATATTATTTCTTGTCCATGTTCAAATGATGCAATAACTAGGTATTTATAGGCGTTTCTCTAATTTCCCAAAAAATAAATATTGATAGTTGAATTTAGACATTTGAATTTCAAATAACAAAGTGTCAAAATTGACATATTTGAATTTGAAGCCAAAATAGAGGGACATAGGCCCTCTAGGCACTAGTGTCCCAACCCTATTTTCAAAAAAATTAAGTGTTGGGGACAAAGTATTAAATGAGATCATTTGTTTTATGCTTGAAAATTGTCAAAAAATATTTAAAATAAGTTGTGGAATGCATAATTTTGGAAATTAGGTGCTTAATTAGGTCCAATAACTTAAAGGGGAGAAAAACATAGTGTGAAATTATCAAGGGTGACAATTTATGATGTTACATGTAGCCCCCACTTTAGTGAGAGTATAAACTTACACTTAGACTCACTAAAGTAGAGAAATATACATCAAGAGGGGTTCAAATATATAAATGTTGAAGGTATAGGATGAATAAGGATCTAGGGGGAGCAAAAAAGCCCCTAGGATCCCATATCCCACAGAAAACAAATATAAGCACTAAGGAACACACATGTATGATATGCAATAAGACAAATTAAACAAACATATATGTTAGAAAACATGAAGCATACATGATGAAAACACATGGAATAATGAAACATAAAGATGATGAAATGAAAATGTGAATGGTGATCCTAGACCTGCACAAACACAAAGAACAAATACACAATTAATCCACTATGCAAGTTAGAAACATCATTCCCCATGGAATTCATTTGAGATATCAAGAACAAGAAATAAATGAAGAACATAAAAAAAAACTAGTTAATCTTGCTCAAAATAAATAAACTCTCAATCCCATGGGCGAATTGGTGCCATTTTGATGTGGAAAATGGCCCTTTCCCAATTCCTTGCATGCTTGAATGATGATTGATGAAGATAGATGCTCCTTGATTAGATTTGACCATAACCTAGCTATGAAACTTGATGAAAACTAAGAAAATGGATGAACAATGGATGGAAAAATTCAAAATCTCAAGATAATGACTTTGCATAAAATTGTGGATCTAAAATCCAAATGAAAGCCTCTTATTTATAGATGAGAAAGATGGAGGATGAGGCAAAATGGATGAATGCGGAATAAAATACCAACCAATAGCAAAAAACCACTTGTCAACATATGAGTGGACAAAGGTGGAGCACATTTTGGTCATTGTGCAATTAAATGCAATTAGGTGGAATTTCAAAATTGATGAAATGAAAAGTTGGAGGGAGAAGGAAATGAAGTTAATGCCACTTGGCTCAAGGCAAAGGACATGTAAGAGGTTTTTAATGCCTTGTTAGATGTACAAACTCTTTTGGAGGGATTTTTTTTGAATTTGAAGAATATTCCCTCTTTGATACCTTTTTGAAAGTAAATAGAGATTTAATAAATAAATTGAAATGATTTTCATGAGCAAGTTGCAAAAGCTAGAGGATTTAATGGATTAAGATTAGCATTGATCAGGATTTGATTAAGATAGAATTTAGCTTGATTTGACATTTTGATTTAGATTTTAGGATTTAAATAAATCAAGAATGAGAAGAATTATGATTTTATATTTAATTAAATAAAGTTTGATTTATTTAATTAAAGAGGGATGATGTTAGATTAAATCAAATAAAGATTAATTTATTTAAAAGGGAGATGATGACTTAATTAGATAAAATTGATCTATTTAATTAAGAGATGAAATGTGATGAATTTAATCAAATACAGATTATTCGATTAAATGATTAGCAAAGGAGATGATTCAAGACAAACTAGTGTTAGTAAAATCAGGATCAGATGTATAGGATCAATCGGTATATTTTACGTGTTTACATTTTTCCCCTCTTTGAAGCAATGTACCTGTTCTGTTGGTTTAAAGAATAAACTACCGAGATCAAAATTCAAAAAATTTTCAATTTTTTCAGATGCCCCACTACTACCCCAACGAAAGAATTATGCTGGTATACTACCCCCTCGAGAGATCGGATGAAAAATTTGGATTTTTGGGTGATCTCGCAAAAAAAGGGGACAAGCCGCTTGACGGGTCCAATATGCCAAAAATGTGCCAAAACACGAAAAAATGATGCAAAATGAGCCTCGGTTGGGTGAAAATAGGATCAGGGGTCCAAAACCCTAGTTGGATGGATAAATAGGTTAAAAAAACCCTAACTTCAAAGCTCAAGTAGGCCTCGAGGGGCCACTTCCAATTCATTTGCACATTTAGCCTTTAGAGATTTCACTATTTTGAGCTTAGATCATTGTTCAAGATGGTGCAACATGTGCTTCCACGACACATTTTAGAGCGAGTGCGAGTGTACCGATGACTCCTAGGCATAGGACCACCAGTATGTGACCCTTACCTGACTTGTGTTTTCATTTTTTGTGTGCATTTAATTAGGGTCAAAAGTCAAACCTAGTAAAGCGGCATTGTTTGGCGCCGCTGAAAGTGTTAAAGCAGCACTGCACAGCCTTAAAGTGCACAACTATTGAGTTTGGTGACGCGACATCATAGTTTAGGGATTAGGGTTAAAGCTTCAAAGTTTGTCGCATGTGTGAATAGAACCATGATGATCGAGTTTGCAATTTAGGTTTTGGGGCCAAACTAATGCACAGTCAAACTATGCTGCGATTGCGGAGTTTGGAACTTAAATGTTTCCAGCAGCTCAGTTTGGAACTTTCAAATAGCGACGTGATTGCAAATAGTGACACATTTGCTCTTTTGGTTGCGAAAAGTTCAAACGAGATCCTATTTTTTTACGAAACCCAATGCTGTGGCTTTATTGGTGCAAGAGGACATGGAGCCAGTACACTCATGAGAGCATAGGTCCTCGATATTGAGCAGATTGACAGGATTGCATGAGTTGCTTTAGGAGCACTTGGGAGTGATAGGAATTTGGTATGTCACATATGCTCCAACCATCTAGACACATCTTGGCATGATGAAAACACTGGTGGAGAGATGGCATAATGAGACGTCCTCATTTCACTTCCCTACAGGCGAGGCGACAGTGACCTTGGAGGATGTGTGGTGCATTCTTCATTTTCTGATCCATGGAGAGTGGGTGATCTATGACATGGAAACCAAGACAGAGGCTTGTTATGAGGTCATGGGCCTTGATGAGATCATTTTTGCTAAGGGACAAATCGAGCTAGAGCGGTATAGGACCTCGGTGTCGCCTTTTCTATTGATTGTAGCAACTATTATCTCAGGACTTGTGGTGCCAAATCGATGTGATCGATACTTCAGTCCAAGGTGGGGTCTTGCTGAGGAGCAGATGCTACGATGAAGAGAGTGCTTTGTGTGGGGGCCAGTGATGCTAGCCTCCCTCTATCATGATTTACATGAGTTTGCATATTGTGATAGCAGGGCTATCGCAGCAAGAGTCACTATATTACACATCTGGGCCTAGGAGCATATTGCAGTGCTCCACCCACGGGTTACACCAGTCAACATGGAGCCAGATGATCTTGTAGTTTGGCGGTATAGAAGGGCTTTGAAATTTACACATATAGGTGCAACCAGTATCCCTCACTGGGGGAGGGTTATCGATGAGAGCATACCATGATAGATCGTTATCTGCCTGATCGGGTGGCTAGACAGTTTGGTGAGACTTAGGATAGGCCTGATGACCAGTATGTGGCCATATTTGTGTGTACTACGAGGGAGACATGTGGTCAGATGATCCCAACAGATGAGGCAGTGGAAAATTTCAGGTAACTGGTGGCTAGACCATGGCCATATTATCAGGGGACGATGGACCTAGGGACCACACAGGAATATCACGATTGGTTTCATCCACCCATTAGATTAATAGTTCCTAGCACACTATTGCCACGATGAAGATCTCAAGGCTGGATAGTAGGGCGGGGGCAGGGTCGAGGAGGAAGAAGTGATGGGGATGGAGACAGAGATGGTAGTGGAGGTAGAGGAGGAGGTGGACCACCTCCCAACCAACAGGGCCAGAGGGATCAGGTGCACAAAGACCAACAGAGAGACGAGGATAGGCAACAAAGAGATGGGGACTCGCAAAGAGATGCCTCGAGGGACTCACAACAACTGCCAAGGGACCACCAGCAGTAGCCACCTCCACTGCCACCACCTCAGCTAGACCAAAGAGATTCTCTCATTCAACAGCTATAGGAATAGGTTGCCACATTGATGACCAAGCAAGATCAAGCCCACACAGAGTGGGACCAGGCCATATAGTAGAGACAGGCCATTGAGCTTTAGTTGGAATAGGAGACTGGGAGATGCTAGCAGCTAGAGGCTACACAGGGCAGGACAGTCCCCGCGAGGATGTACCGTGATGTGGTGAGAGGCAAGTACTACAGAGTTCACTATCATCAAGCAGTGCCTTGAGCAGCCCAGGCACTAGACTTTTTGCAACAAACAGGGCAGAGGCAGGATCTGCCAGGTGATGGGAGCAACCATCAGGGCTAGCCTCATATTTTTGATCAGAGACACCATTCTTTTTGTAATTCACGGGCTCATTTTTGACAGCCTCATGGGCGATTGTATTATATCGATTGATACACACATTTGATCATGATTCTTTGTACCATGACAGTTGTATACTATTTTGATGATATATGATATGATATGGCTGATTCGAGATATGATGATGTGTCCTATTATATTTATGCATGATGGATGGATGTATTTAATTTTCTATATGCAATGTTCTATATGTGATGCGATGACTCTATCATATGTGATGCATGTATGATTCTATATTACTTGATGTTATGATATGATGTAGTGATTATGCAGATGTTTATGGATTCATTTATTTTTTAGTATCTTTTCTATGCACTTTTTATGATGATGTATGGATGGTGTAAATGTTATGATATGCAAATGGTTTAAAATGTTTAGACTAACAAATCTATATGGATGATGATGTTATATGCTATGATCATGAGATGTATGAGATGCTCTTTTTTTCCTTTTTAGTACTTTTCCAACATGTATGGATGACATGATGATGCACATGATATGATATGATGATGC
Source organism: Sequoia sempervirens (assembly GCA_007258455.2). Lineage (NCBI taxonomy): Eukaryota > Viridiplantae > Streptophyta > Pinopsida > Cupressales > Cupressaceae > Sequoia > Sequoia sempervirens. Next base: position 8,446,428 of record VDFB02373365.1, on the reverse strand, counting down.
TTTTATTATGATACCTATGATTATGTAATGGATTTTTTGATGATGCATATGATATGATTTAATAATTCCTATGTGATGATACTTTTATGTTTATGCGATGAATGCAATGTATGGTTTGTGAGATGCTTAGAATAACCAATCTATATTATGCAATGATGAAATGCAATGCATGCGAGATGATTAATGTTTCCTACATGATATGTCATGTTATGCATTATGCTGATGGTTTGTGGATGTAGGATGGATGCATTAGCGATGATTTTGATTAACTTTCATGGTACCATGTTAGTGCGGAGAGAAAGAAGAAGAAATAAGAGAATCCAACAAGCCAACTTATTAGAGATGATGATGATGCTTTTCTTACTAGGAATTGGAACTTTAAAAGGGCTTTTACCTTATGTTTGATAATACACATAGGCATGATGCATCAAAGTATAAAAAACCAAGATGGCGTTGCACCTAGTGTGATGGACTTTGACTCGACAATTAGATATGAGTACTCCTGTTCACACCTAACATACAAAACCTTATCCAAAATGTAGTTTAGATATTCCAAACATCTCAGAATAAAAAATAGGAAGGCAAGCCTTCCTATGTGGTCAACAAGACACCTAAAACATCCTCCCTACACCCAAACAAAGCACAAATGACCAAGGTTATATTACAAGAATATCCAATAAGCACATAAGATAAAAAGATAATGATCGTTTCCCCATTCCTTTCTCTCTAAATACCTTTGTTTGGACATCATCAAGAGGTCATTGGAATGAGTGCCAATAAGATAAGTCAAAAGACAAAGATAAAGTAAACAAACAAGCTAATGGTATTCATACCGCTAGCCAAGAATAAACTACGGTGATGCCTGATGTTGATGTCCATTGTAGGAAGGATGCATCCTAGGACATGATGTTATCAAATGATTTGGGACTGATTGGATGATAGGATATTAGTACCAAGAGTTGACCAACTTGTTTACTTACTGACCTAGACTTGAGACCTTGACGTTTTGAGTTTTCACTTGTAACTTGCTAGACTTGTTTCTGACTGTTTCACCAAAGGTTGAGGATGATGATGATTTATTATGAGTGATGTTTATTGCAGGTGAAAGAAAGATGGGGACGGATGAATTTTTTCAAATATTTGGATGTTTTTGATGTTTTGAAATGTTTTGAGGATGTTTTTGGTATTTTTGAGATTTTACAAATGTTTTGATTTTGAAAATTTTCAATGTTTTGGGGTTTTCTCAAATTTTGACCAAGAGACTAACCTAAAGACCTATCCTAGGGGCCTTGGGGGCTGATCAAAGATTAGCCTTGCCTACATTATATGCAAAGAGACCACATAGTTCAACTGACACAAACTCGATTATTGATGAGATATGAAAAAATGGATTGCTAGTTTATTATGTCAGACTTCTAAAGAACTGACCTAGGTGTCTCGGGGGATGATCAAAGATCAACCTTTCCTATGTTCAGAGCTTAGAGACCCGTAGTTCGATAAGATGAATTTGTTTTTAACTTTTTGGTTGAATTTTTGACCTATTTTTGGATTTTGACATGTTTTGAATGTTTTTGGATTTTTTGGTTTTCTGAATGTTTTTGGATTTTTTGATTTTATGATGTTTTTAGATTTTCTAATTTTGGGAAGATTTCAAGAATATACATGAATCCGATCCAATGAGAACATGCCCCCAGTGTGATTCAATAGACTACTCTGATATAGGTAGGACAAATTGACCTTAAGAATGGGCCGAGTAGTACTAGGAGGGATCATGACACGAACACAGGACTAGGCTATGATGCAGACACAGATGGGTGATGGATGGAGATATGGAGTGTGATAGATGATGGAAGCGTGATGCATGGATGACACAAAACAATCTATGGAGATCTTGGTGGATGGAAAGTGCTTATTTACTTAAGGCACCTATTTGCTAGGTTTTCACCAAGGTACTTGCTCAAAGTGCCACCGAAGTGGTTTTCACTAGAGGACAATTTTTATCTTTATTGTTTTTTATTCTTTTTTTTGATTTTTTTTGATTTTTATGTTTTTTTGATTTTTTGTTGTCACCAAGATGCCTATTTTCCAAGTTTTCATCAGGGTGACCATTTTTTAAGGACATTTTCTCTTTTTTTGTATTTTTGGTTTTACACCTTGCAAGATTAGGCATACAACTTTTTGAGATGAGAGTTGTTCATGGGTTCTTGCAGAGGTTCCCCTTCTAGTGTTGATAACTGATATGCCCTTGAATTGTAACTTGTTGTAATGACGAAGGGTCCCAACCAATTGGGTTAAAACTTCCCCTTGCCATATGGATTTGGAATGTTCTTCTGGTTCTCCTTCAACACAAGTTCTTTGACTTGGAAGCTATAACTCCTGATCTTCTTGTTATAACTTCACTTGAGATGGTTCTAATACACTTGAAAATGGTTTAAGGCATCCATACGCTGCTCATCTAGTAATTCGATCTCATTTAATCTTGCCACCCAATATTCTTCATCTACGAGGAGGTTCTGCAATGATATCCTTAGGGACATGAGCTCAATCTCAATGGGGAGTATGATTTCTGATCTGTAGACCAGGGAGAATGGGGTGGCACCTGTTGGTGTGTAGATGCTTGTTTGATAGGCCCATAAAGCAGGATTTAGTTACAAATTCCAGTCACAACAAGCGTCATTGATTGCTTTCTTGAGGATTTTTAGGATGGTCTTATTTGTAGCCTCAACTTGGCAGTTTCCTTGGGGATAGTATGCAGTGGAGAATCGATGTTGGATATTAAACTTTTGGCATAGGTCTCAAACATCCTGATTCTTAAAAGGTATCCCATTATTTGAGATAATGGCTTGAGGGACACCAAAGTGGAAAATTAAGTAGTTTAGGATGAACTTGGATATCTACTTTCCTATGATATATTTCATGGGAATGGCTTCCAACCACTTGGTGCAGTACTAAGTGGTAGTGATGACGAACTTATGTCTGCTAGATGAGGTGGGGGTAATTTTTCCAACAAGATCGAGCCCCCACTGTGAAAAGGGCCAAGGTGTAACAATTAGGTGGAGCTCCCGAGTTGGTGCATGGATGAGATCCCCATGCTGCTAACATTGCAAACACCTTTTGACATAATCATGTGCTTCTCTTTCCATTGTAGACCAATAGTACCCCATCCTCAACAGTTTCTTGGCCAAGGTCATACCACTTGAATGTGAACCACAAATGTCATTGTGTACCATAGTTAAGGTAGTCAAAGCTTCCTCAGTGTTTAGGCAACGTAAAAGGGTCCCTTCAATGCTTCTACAATATAGGGTATCTCCTAGGATGAAAAAATAGGATGAATTCTTGACAAAGGCTCTTTAGAGGTTCAGGGTTATGTTGGCAGGGAAGACTCCTATTCTTAGGTAAGTGTATATATCACGGTACCAGGGATCACCGGGACCAACTATTTTGTACAAAAATTTAGACTTTGATACCTCAAATGCTGGTATGAGAAGCTGCTCTACAAGGAATTCTTTCTTTGGGATGTTGCATGGGATTTCTAGGAGTGATCCAATCATAGCCATTGCATTTGCTGCTCTTTTATTTGCTCTTAGTAGCTGCTCAAATGTGATATCAATGAAGAACTCCTTAAGGATTTCTACCAGTTTCTTATAGGGAGTCAACTTGTCATACTTTGTTTGATACTCATCATTTACCTAGTTGATTATGAGCTGTGAGTCTCCGTAGACCTTGAGTGTCGTGATTTGCCATTGCAATGCAATTCTCAACCCTATGACAAAAGCCTCATATTTTGCAATGTTATTTGTGTAAGGGAATGACAACTTGCATGATTTTTGTATGCAATCGTGTTGTGGGGTGATGAAGAAGATCCTTGCTCCTCACCCATGTTGTGTGTAGGATCCATCAAAGTACATTTTCTTGTGATCCGCTACACTTAGGTTAAAGATTGATTCATCTGGGAACTCTGAGACAAGTGGGTTCTTTAAATATATCAGGGCCTCAGCTAGTTGATTTGTAATTTCTTGTCCCTTAATGGCCTTGCGTTCCACATACTCAATGTCATGCTCTATGAGGATAATAACCCATTTTTTCGTCTTCCCTATAAGTGTTGCATTGGAAAGTAGGTACTTGAGCGAGTCTATCTTTGCAATGAGCATTATCTGATTGGTTAGCATATAATGTATGAAATTTTGTGCTGAAAACATGATTTCCAAGCAAGCTTTCTCGATGGATGTGTAGTTTAGCTCATGTCCCACCATAGTTCTACTGATATAGTAGATAGCTCTCTCTTTCCCATTTTCATCATGTTCTGCTAAAAGAGCATTGAGAGCTGCCATTGTTGATAATATGTATAAGATCAATGTGTGAGTGAAAAATGTATCAATGTAAATGAAATTCAAACACATTAATAAAACATTAAATCAAGAAAGCTGAAAAAGAAACAGAATAATGCAAACCGTGACTGCAGCTTCCCGAAATCGTCTTATCTTCCTCTAACTTCAGCATTTTGTTGTTTCGAATGGCTCTCAGATCAGCATATCAAACTCAACAAAAGGACAACTAAAGAACGATATTTTAACATGCATAATATGCTAAATGCAAAGATATGCTAAGATGAAAGTATGGCTGTGATGCTAAAAAACTGTGATTGCATAAACTGATTGCATGAATGCTCGAGCATTTTTGTATGTATGCATAGGTGAGTGCATGCGTAAGTAACCAAAGCTTGGATTTGCACCAGCTTTTATAGAGTTTTCAAGAGGATTCGATTGGCTGATTCGATCAACGGCCCAGATTAAGCTTGTTTGAACGGACGACAGAAGATTTTCGAAAGTGGAGAAGAGGATGGAAGGTTTCCTTTTTCCTTCAATTTCATCATTGAGATCCGAAGGGAAATTTCCATTTCGAAGAGTGAGTTTAGAATTTGGAAGGGTGAGTTGAGAATGAGTTAAAATTAAATAAAATAAATTTATTTAATTTGCAAGTGAAGACGGATATGGCAACTCACATAATTAAATAAATCATATTTAATTATATTTTAGAAATGAAATTAGGGTGAGGTGGAAAATATTAAATTTAATATTTAATATTTTAATTTGAGAATGAAGAGAATATTCCATTATTTGAATATTCAAAATATTCAAACTTTAGAACAATATGATAATTAAATATAAATAAACTATAAAAATTTATTTAATTTAATCAAGCAGAAGCTGGAATGTGGGATGAAGAAGATATTCCATTATTTAAATATTCGAAATATTTAAACTTTAGAATAATATGATAATCAAATATAAATAAATTATGAAAATTTATTTAATTTAATTAAGTGGAAGATGGAAAATGTCAATAATTAAATAAAATTATTTATTTAATTAAGGTAGAAGAATTTAGAAAATGAACGATATAAATAAATAATTAAATTTATTTATATGTAGATGACTTTATGAGAATTAATTAAATAAATCATATTTAATTAATTAACAAGCTTAATCATGACCATTTTTAGACGTATACATTTTGCCCCTCTTTGAAGTGATGTGTGAAACGCATTGCTTCAAAGAAAAATAAAATTTTTCCCCTGATACGCTTTCGATATTTCTGCTGATGATGCCCCCTTGGGAGGTAAATTACAAATGAGATAGATAGTGATTTAGCTCTCGACAAATGATGAAAAAAATGTCCCATTTTGAAAATAAAGTAAAAAAGGCAGCAAACTTACCCTTGTTTGACCTTTAAAAGGTAAAAAGGTTGAAAAAGACAAGTCATTTGCACTTTTTACTTTGGTGAATACTATAGCTCTGAGAGTGACATTGTGACATGGAGATTCCTTATCATCGCCACCGATTCGAGAGATCTTGTCGATACCAGAGGCCAGCAACATATGGACCATCGATGAGTCGATCTATCCTCCTATGCTTTTGAATTTTTACATTTTGAATTAAATTTTTTATGTTTTCCACGGATTTAGTTTCGGAAAATGCCGTTTGTGCGCATTTAGGATAGTTTACACGCTTTAAAAAAAAAAGGTGCGCTTAGGGTAAAAACTATTGCGCATATAGGATAGATGTTGAAAATTTAGGAAAAAACTAGTTGAGTGCATCCCGTGAAAACTAACGCGCATATAGGGCATGATAGAAAATTTTAGGGGTAAGGTGCATATAGGGAAAACAACGGTGCATAGAGTAAAAACATGCATCTAGTGATTAGAGTCACGCTTAGGATGAGTAAAGTTGCGCATATAGGAAAGCGCATAGGGGATCTGTTTGAGCGCATCGGGAAAAAGAACGACGCATACAAGATTTAGCGCATCCCGTGAAAAGAACGACGCATATGGGGTTTAAGCGCATATAGTCCATAGAATAGCACATATGGTTAAAATAGGCAGAATTGATGTTTTGATGATAGGAATGTGAAAAATGATGATTTGTATTGCTTCCTTAGTCAATAGATTGTGAAATTGTCGTGTCATCATGCTGATATGGATAGAAATGATAGAATAATCGAATGATTGATTGATAACTTTGCTTCCCAGAGTAGAAAACAAAGAGTAAGTGAATTGATAACTTTGCTTCCCATGAATGAAAAACAAAGAATAGATTGAACTGATAACTTTGCTTCCTAGAGTAGAAAACAAAGAGTAGATTGATAACTTTTCTTCTTAGAGTAGAAAACAAAGAATAAATGTGAGATAAATGATTGATATAACTTCTAATAAATTTGCTTTCTGTGATAGAAAACAAATAGTAATTGATCGTAGAATAGATTTGATATGATATCCAGCTAGATAGATTGTGTATTGGTTTGCCTGATGGGATTGATTGTGTGATATGGGTTGTTGATTTGATGCATTGATATGAGTCATTGATATGGGTCTAACATAGTTCACTGATATAGGTCACTGATATAGGTCACTTGATATAGATCACTAATAGATATGAGTCTAATTGATTTTGGTTGAATGATTGATATGATTCTGATGAATTATTCTTGTGATGAAAATAGGAGGTTTTCAAAAACCTCCAGATTAGAGAGCAACACTTAGCAGGATGGGATAGGATTCCTGAGTTGACACCTGCTGACATAGCTTTGATAGATACTTGTGGTTTGAGATCCTTGTTGGTGATGCCGCCGATTCGGGTCAACAGAGGATTGTTGACAACACTTGCAGAGCGATGGCATTTAAAGCATAACACCTTTCATATGTCGACTGGTGAGGTGACAGTGACTCCTGAGGATGTGTATAGGATATTAGGTATCCCCGTGGTTGGAGCCCTTGTGTATTATGATCACAAGGAGCTTGGGGGTACGGTTGCTTTGAAGAGAGTGTATAGTGATGCACATATAGCTGGGTACTGGGTACCGTGGGCTAATTTTCGAGGATATCCAGCCTTGCCGGTAGTTTTGGGTGCATTCATTAGAGGTCTCATTTGTCCGGATTTCTGGGCAAAGGGATTATCAGTGGGATGGGGCAATATTTTGGAGTAGATGTTGCTACAGCCGCGACAATATGCATGGGAGAGTTTCATGCTAGCACATCTTTATCATGATTTGCATCAGGTAGTGTACAGGGGTTCTTCCAGTTTGTCTTGCAGTGTGACAGTGCTGCAGATCTGGGCATGGGAGAATTTTGCTGTGATGAAACTGGTGTGCCCCAGAGTTAGGCCACCAGACAGGCCTTATATATATATGTATGTTATGTTCCTTACCCAGTCGAAGCTGGGCAAGGTAGATTACTGGAGACGACTGCTGGATGATATGGACACAGTCGTATGGCGACCATATCTTGATTGTGAGCCATGGGATACAGATGATATATAGATGCCGTATATATGCATTCCTCAGTTCCTGATAAGGCAGAATCCCTTCATTCTTGAGAGATTTCTGGCATTGTGGGTACATAGATAGTTTGGATTCATGCAAAGGATGCCATAGGGGGTTGCACACTACACCCAGAGCAGAGATGAGGCTGGATGGGGGCCATGCATTTCTTATCAGATAGCATATACAGAGTTTTAGTCATTAGCGCCCGAGGCATGGGATGCCAGGCAAGATATCATTGATGCGGGCATGTCTGATGAGTATTCAACATATTTTCACATGCATCCCTTTCCATGGTTTACTAGTCCTGATGAGCCAGCACTACAGCCAGGGGCAGTGAGACAGGAGGATGTGGCCGGCGGTGAGCAGGGAGTAGTCGGAGGAGAGTTTTGATGATGATGATGGAGATGATGGCGGGGAGGAGGGCCAGGTGTTGGGGAGGTCGAGGCTGGATACTCTGAGGGGTGTCCAGATTATGCGGCAGCCGAGGATAGGGATTGGATGACGGATAGTGATCCAGATGGCATCCTCATCTCAGCAGAGGTAGATAGTCACACTTCAGGCCCAGGTGCAGACACTACAGGGTTAGTAGGGATAGTTGCAGAGTCAGCTGGTGTAGGCACAGGGATTCATTGTACAACTTCAAGCACAACTAGCACATGCACAGGCATAGGCACAGGCACCTGCACAGGCAACTGCCCCAGACCCACAGTTAGCCCAAGTGATTACAGAGAGAGATGCATTTAGACAACGGGCAGTAGAGGCTGAAGGCGTGGCTCAGAGACTGATGAGCACCATAGAGAGTGCGTCATTGCGGGATGCCATTGCAAAGGGCATGGAGATGGCGAGGGAGGTTGAGACTACAGAGTGAGATACGAGGAGCTGTGTCCTCCAGAGCACAGAGAGCCATACCCGCGGTCCCATAGCAAGACCAGGAGCCGATCACGGACACACACACAGAGCAGGGCAGTGACTGGGCCTCAGCAGGATCCAGACATAGGTACCAGTGGTAGGCACCTCCTTTCGGACCAGCTCCATTAGGGGCATCAACCAGCTAGTCTCGTGATGTATATCATTTTTGGAGCATGTATATGCCATTTTTGATCATATCTGATGTATTTTGCTTTGGACATTTTAGTTTCATTGGAAATTTGGACATTTGTACCATTTTTGATGAGCGATGATATGCAGCGGAGATGATTATTTTTTATGATGTGATGTGCATTTTTGATATGATGATATGTGATATGCATTTATTTCTATGCGTTATGGATTTTGGTATGTCTGTGAAGGATCTGATGAATAACATGATATGTAGGATGATTCGATTATGATTTTTTTATTATGATGATGATTTGATAATGTGTACTAATGATGTCATGTAGGTGGATGACTTATGATGTGTATATGAAAATGTATGTATGGAATGTTTATTTTTTGGATTTTTCAATGCAGGTAAAAGATGAAAAATGAATGTTGTGTTCATGGTATGCATTATGATATGATGTGATGTAAAATGATATGAGTAGATAGTGTATGATAAAACGATATGTGATAAAATATAATGATTTGTAATAAAGATGACATGATAAATGAAATGAATAATAATGGAAGTATAATGATAATGAAATGATAATGATATGATATGATGAAATGACGATACAGAGATAAAATAAATGATGATAATAATAATAAAATGAGATGATATGAATGAGATGAATGATAATGATAGTGAAATGATATGCTTTGATAATGATAATGAAATGAATGATAATGATGTAATAAATAATGAGTGAAATGAGATGATAATGAGATGGTAATGACATGAATGAAATGATAAAATATATGATATAAATGAAAGGAATGATGGTGCGATACATGATAATGATAATGAAATAATGAAATGATGACAATGTAATGATAATGAATGAAATGATAATGGGAATGAATGATAAATGTAATGGATGATAATGATAATGGATGATAAATGTAATGGATGATAATGATAATGGATGATAAATGATAATGGATGATAATGATAATGGATGATAAATTATAATGGATGATAAATGTAATGGATGATAATGATAATGGGAATGATAAATGTAATGAATGATAATGATAATGGATGATAAATGACTATAATATGGTAATGCAATGATGGGATGATAATGAGAATAATATAAATGATAATGATAATGAAAATGAATAAAATGAATGGAATGATGATAATGGTAATGAAACTAACATGAAATGATAAGGAATGAAATGATGAAATGTTAATGAAAATAATATGAGTGGTAATGGTAATGCAATGATTTAAATGATAATGATAATGAGAATAAAATGAAATGAATGAAATGACTATAATGGTAATGTGATGATGAGATGATAATAATATAATGTAAATGATAATGAATGAAATGATGAAATGTTAATGAAACTAATATGAAATGATATGAAATGATGAAATGATAAAATGATAATGGAACTAATATGAAATGATAAAATGAATGCAATGATGAAATGATATGAAACTAATATAAAATTATATTGAATGAAATGATGAAATGATAATGGATGCAATGATGATGAAATGATATGAAACTAATATGAAATGATAAGGATAATGATAGTGAAAATGCAATGATAAGATGATAATGCTAATGAAATGATGATGAAATGATATGAGACTAATATGAGATGATAATGATAATGATAATGATGAAATGATAATGAAATGATATGAAACTAATATGAAATGATAATGGATGAAATGATATGAAACTAATATAAAATGATATTGAATGAAATGATGAAATGATAATGGATGCAATGATGATGAAATGATATGAAACTAATATGAAATGATATTGAATGAAATGATGAAATGATAATGGATGCAATGCTGATGAAATGATATGAAACTAATATGAAATGATAAGGATAATGATAATGAAAATGCAATGATAAGATGATAATGCTAATGAAATGATGATGAAATGATATGGGACTAATATGAGATGATAATGATAATGATAATGATGAAATGATAATGAAATGATATGAAACTAATATGAAACTAATATGAAATGATAATGGATGCAATGATGATGAAATGATATGAAACTAATATAAAATGATATTGAATGAAATGATGAAATGATAATGGATGCAATGAGGATGAAATGATATGAAACTAATATGAAATGATATTGAATGAAATGATGAAATGATAATGGATGTAAAGATGAAGAAATGATATGAAACTAATATGAAATGATAAGGATAATGATAATGAAAATGCAATGATAAGATGATAATGCTAATGAAATATGATGAAATGATATGAGACTAATATGAGATGATAATGATGAAATGATAATGAAATGATATGAAACTAATATGAAATGATAATGGATGCAATGATGATGAAATGAAATGATAAGGATAATGATAATGAAAATGCAATGATAAGATGATAATGCTAATGAAATGATGATGAAATGATAATGACATGCTGCATCCTCCACAAATAGTCCAAAGAAACATGACAACCATTAGCCTTTCAAAACTCTGATGCAAATCCAATATGCAGTTATGTACAATGACCTAAAATGAAATGCAACTAAATGAAACTGACCATTTTGTTGAGCTTTTTTCTTAGCCTGCTTAAATCATCATAGAGTGTTTGAAAATGTTGGAAGTGTGTACAAGCATCAGAGGGGAAATTAGCACCAATGATGACCTGAGTACAACTTTCATGATTTTTGATATAGCAAGTGAACACAAGCATCTAGGTATAATTGAACCGAGATGACCTGAGCATTTCTTGCGTGAACAGACAAAGACTAACCACCATCTGATGCAAATTTGGAACTATCATCAATAATAAAATTTTGGAAAATCATGTCTCGTGACATATTTGCAACAGATGGATGATTAACCTTAGTACAACAGACAAAGAAAAATTATCCTCTTTCCTTGCCACTCTAGTTCAGTACATCATCGAGTGTGCTCCAGAGAAATGATATCAAAAATTAAACAACCATTGTTCAAAAAATGAAATACTGTTATTCCACACATTATTTAGATTAGAGATCATCCAGATATGAGTCATGATAAGGTACACAACTGAAAGCTACTGTGATATGGATCAATGATTGGATGTTTTGGTTTGATTTGGTTGTTTTGTTTTGCATGATTGGCTTTGATGTCATTGTCTCACTGTTTTGTTAAAACTTGAAAGTTGATTTCCCCTAGTATGCCCATGTTTGCCCTTGGTATAAACACAACTTGCTGAAATGAATATGTACAATAATCAAGCCATGATAAGACGTTATTGCTCGAGGTAAATGATGATAGCATGGTGCTGGTGTGGCCCTAAGATGATGAAAAAGATGCATGAAAAGGAAGGTTGAAAAGTTAAGTGCAGAACATGAACTAATAGATGGAGAGCCTTAAATAGCGTTTGTTTGCCAGATTTTCACTATTTGTTTTTATTGCATTTTTCTTGTCAATAGACTGCCTATCGCCAGGTTTTCACCCTATGACATTTTTATTTTTATTTTGCTACCGAGATGCCTGTTTGCTAGGTTTTCACCAAAGTAACCATTTTTTCAGGACTTTTTCTATTTTTTTTGGATTTATTCAGGACTTTTTCTGATTTTTTTTGTATTTCTTCAGGACTTTTTTTGATTTTTTTGTATTTCTTCAGGACTTTTCTATTTTTTTTTGTATTTCTTCAGGACTTTTTTTGATGATGATAACTGCCTTAAATGTAATACTTTTTCAAGTGCATGCTGTTGATAGGTTCATCAAATAGGTCCCCTTCTGGCGTTGATAGCTTGTAGGCTCCTGAACCATAAACTGCGATAGCCACATAAGGACCTAGCCAATTTGGTTCAAACTTTCCTTTCTTCTCTCTGTCTTGCTGATTGCGTGGGTTCTCTTTTAGAACAAGATCACCCACTTGAAAGGTGCATGGCTTTACTTTGTGATTATAGCTGCGAGACATCATTTGTTGATATGCTTTTAAATGATCAATTGCTCTTTGTCTCTTTTCCTCTAGGAGTTCAAGCTCTTAGAGTCGGGATACTCTATATTCATCATCCGTTGTGAGGTCTTTCAATGATACTCTGAGTGAGGGAATATCAACTTCTAAAGGTAGTATGGCTTCTACTCCATAGAAAAGAGTGAATGGTGTTGCTCCTGTTGGTGTGCGAACCCTGGTTCTGTAGGCCCATAAGGCAGGATTGAGTTGAACGTGCCAATCCTTCCTTGAATCATTCATAGTCTTTTTCAAGATTTTCAATATTGTTTTATTTGAGGCCTCTGCTTGACCATTCCCTTGTGGATAGTACAGTGTTTAATATATATGCTGAATGTGAAATCTCTCACAAAGTTCATCAACATCCTGAGTTTTGAACGAACGTCCATTATCTATAATAATGGAGTTGGGAATGCCATACCGACAAATAATATAGTTGAGTATGAATGATGATATTTGTTTGCCGATAACTTTAGTAAGAGGGATTGCCTCAATCCACTTGGTAAAATACTTTGTAGCTGTAATGATGAACTTATGCCCATTCGATGAAGAAGGATGAATCTTTCCCACTAGATCTAACCCCCATTGAGAAAATGGCTAGGTTGGTGTGAATGGTTGAAGTTCCTGTGCAGAAGCATGAATGATATTCCCATGAATCTGACATTTTGAGCATGTTTTCACAAAAGTGAATGATTCCCTCTCCATTGTAGGCCAGTAGTAACCCATTCTAATCAATTTCTTAGATAAGGTCAGTCCACTCGAATGAGTACCACAGATGCCACCATGAACTTCTTGTAAAGCTTTGTTAGATTCCTCACGTTCAAGACATCGGAGTAAAGTACCATCAAGACCACGGTGATAAAGGGTGTCAACGATAAGAGTGTAGCGAGCGGATTGGCAGATAAAATTGCATTTTTGGTTACGGGATAAATCATGTGGTAAGATATCATATTTGAGATAGGCATAAATTTTTCCGTACCAAGGTGAATCAGATCCTACCAAATGACAAATGATTTGGTTTTCAGGTGTATCATAAGCAGGTGTAAATGATTGTTCCACTAGAAATTCATAATGATTCTGAGTTTCTGGGAGTTTAACAATGATGCAATTGTAGCCATGGCATCAACTGCTTTATTATCAAGCCTTGGAATTTGTGTGAATTTGATGTCCACAAAATATTTCTTGAAGTCATCAACCATCTTTTTATATGGTAATAGTTTCTCATCTTTGGTTTGATATTCATCATTGATCTGATAAATGACTAGCTGTGAGTCACCATACACCTGTAATTCTCCATTCCAGTGCTATTTTGAGTCTGGTGATTAATGCTTCATATTCAGCTATGTTGTTAGTGCATGGAAAAATTAGCCTATATGATCGAGGAATGGTATGTCCTTGAGGGTTGACAAAATGTATGCCTGCCCCCGATCCATGTTGAGTGAAAGAACCATCAAAATATAAGGACCATGGTTGTTTAGATTCTATAGAAAAGACATCAGCATCTGGAAATTGAATGTGCAGGGGATGATCTGCTTGTAGTGGTGCTTCAGCTAATTGATCAGAGATAACTTGTCCTTTTATTGCCTTGTGATCAACATAATGAATTTCAAACTCACTCAAAATCATTACCCACTTTGCTAACCGTCTTGTCAATGATGCTTTGCTTAACAAATACTTGAGTGGATCAATCTTTGAAACCAAATTGGTTGTATAGGTTAACATGTAATGTCGAAATTTATGTGAAGCAAAGACTACTACCAGACAAGCCTTCTCGATAGAGGTGTAGTTGAGCTCATGACTTGTTAGTGTTCTATTGATGTAGTAGATTGCACATTCCTTTCCTGTAGAGTCTTCTTGTGCTAGCAGTGCCCTCAGAGATGTTTCTATTGCGACAATGTATAAGATTAGTGGTTTGTTTGGATTTGGTGGTACAAGAACTGGCAGAGTCATTAAATACTGCTTGATTTGTTGAAAGGCCAGTTCACATTTGTCATCCAACTTGAAAGGAACATTTTTATGCAGTAGATGTGTGAAAGGTAAACTTTTATTGGCCAATTGTGCAATGAACCTCCGTATAGATTGAAGTCATCCTTGCAGTGATCTCAACTGACTGATGTTCTTTGGTGGAGGCATTTCCATAATTTCTTGTACTTTTGCTGAATCTACTTCAATTTCTTTTTCTAAAACAATGTACCCCAAGAGTTTTCTAGATTTGACCCCAAAAACACATTTCTTAGGGTTGAGACGAACTTTGAATTTCTCTAATCTTGCAAATATTTTGGACAATATTTCAAGATGTCCTTCTCTGGTGTATGATTTTTCCAATATGTCATCTACACAACCTTCCATGAGACATGCATCATGTCATGGAAAATTGTAGTCATAGCCCTTTGGTAGGTAGCCCCAACATTCTTTAGGCCAAAAGGCATGATGTTCCAACAATAAGTTCCCCATGGACACGTGAAAGCTATTTTCTCCTAGTCTTCAGGTGCAATCTTGATTTGGTTATAGCCAAAAAAACCATCCATTAATGAATACATGGCATGGCCAGCTGTCTGATCAAATATGGTGTCGATGTTTGGAAATGGGAAGTCATCCTTAGGACATGCTTTATTAAGATCTTTGAAATCTGTGCATATTCTCACAATTTTATCTGGCTTGGATAGTGGAACAATGTTGGAGATCCATTCTGCATAGTCGATTGGTCTTATGAAGCCCACATCAAGGAGTTTTCTCAGTTCTTCCTTAACCAATAATGCAACATGAGGGTGCATCTTTCTGAGTTTTTGTTTCACCAGTTTGGCCCCTGGTTTGATAGACAAGTGATGCATGATAAGATCGGGATCAAGAGTAGGCATGTCGGCATAAGACCATGCAAAATTGACTTGATTTGCTTTCAGGAATTCCACGAATTATGGTACCTCTTTCTTTGTCATTGATGTAGCTAACTGTAAAATTCTTGGTTTTCCAGAAGTCTCAAGATTGACAGCATTTGTAGGCTCAATTAAAATAGGTGATCGCTCATGGTAGTGCTCTAGGAGAGTGTCAAGGTTCCCATCGTCTGGTGTCTCAAAGAGGTTTTCACCATCTAATACGCTCTTTATTTTATCTTTTGTTTGATCTAATACTGCCAGATTCTAGTTTTCACAATTAGATCTTTCTTTTTTATTTTTACTTTTGCAGCTAGGAGACTTGACACTCTCCTGATCAAAAACTCTATGTCAAAAATTGTTGGTGGAACAATCATTTGTATCATCTATGAAAAGGAAGTTTATGATAGCTTCATCACTTGGAAACATGGGTATGTCAATAGGTTCGGTTGAATCCCAATCAATGAGATCAAGATAAATTAAGGATAGCGGATCATCAGGTTGTGTGAAATTGGCTATGGTTATAGTCATAACGGAGTGGTCTGTAGGATCCGAGGTATGAGGTGGGTTAATGATGATACTGTCCTCATGATAGTCTTGTTCGTTTAGATTTGACTTAGTATCACTAGAATCATAGTCAATTTGTGGTTCAGATTCTTGCAGTTGGGACCTTGAACCTTGACCTTCAATTAGAGTTGGGGCGTACTGGTGTATTACATCAACCTCTTTGTCCCTCCAGAACTCATCATTGTAAATGGTGTCCCATTCATATTCAGCAGAGTCTGTGTCATAATTGTTGTCCAAGAAGTTCTAAACTATTGGAAAACATGCTTCTCATGAGCCTTCTTGCAATGCGAAGACAGTGCCATGTAGTTGTTTGGATGTGCTTTCTTTAGAGTGAGTAACATAACCCAATCCAGTTTTCTCTTTGGCAGCGAGTCCTCAGAGATGAATAGGTTCAACTACTCCTTCCTTCCTTTTTATGATAGGACCTTTATCATAGCCCATCTTTTGCATGATTGAATACCCTTTTCCATATTTGTCTGTGGGTAATTTGACATTAAGGACTGCTTCATCTTCATCTTCATAGAGCCAATTTAGAATTTCTATATCCTCAGGATTTTCCATGGGGAATTTTTCTTTGATGAATTGTCCATTAAATTTTGTGGTTGGCTCTATTGGTGGTTGTTTTGATGTTGATGCTACTAATATTTGATGTTCCCTGATAGACGGTTGTCCATGTGATCGAGGTGATGTAGGTAAATTGGCAAGACAAAGAGAGTATTCTCCAACTCCATGATCCTTGAATTTCATCTTTTTGTCAAAACTATTGGCCAATTGACTGATTTGTGTGTCAATCTTTAGAGAAGTCCTAGTATGAGCTTCTCGATTGTTAGGGACCAAAGTATCTTGACTGGCTTTTATGTTGGCACAAGTTTGAATATTGGAATTATCAGCTGGTATCGTGATTTCCTGTCCATCATAAGGAAACTTAAGACATTGATGATAGGTTGATGGGATAGCTTGCATTTCGTGGATCCAAGGGCGACCCAACAAGATGTTATATGCAAGATCATGGTCCAGTACTTGACATAAAGTATTCTTTATAACAGGACCCACTCTAATTGGCAGCATGATTAGACCTTTGGATGCTCTTTCTTCATCATCATAAGCTTTTATGGTAATATTTCTTTTGAAATCAATGGAATCCTCAGAAAATCCTAAGGCCTTAACCAACTTTATGGTGCAGATGTTCAAACCAGCACCTCCATCTATTAGAACTCGTTTGATACGAAACTTGTGAATCATGACTTCTAAGTACAATTATGAATTATGGGGATGAGTTATGGAAATGCCATCTTTTTCAGAGAATGAGAGGCAAGTGGGTGAGGACAAGTGTCCTACCATGGCTTGAAATTGGTTCACATCCAGGTTAGTGGATACATTAGTTTCAACGAGGGCTTTTTCAAGAATTTCCTTATGGGTTGGGGAAATCTTCAATAGTTCCAGAATAGAAATTTAAGCGGGGGTTTTCTGAAGTTTATTGACCAAATCATATTGATGTTTAGGTGGAGGTTCAATGGATTTTGAAGAGGTTCCCTTTAAGAAAACTTTAGCTTGTGCTCTTGTTGTTGCGTTGACTTCTCTATATTCCACCTTCTTGTTGACTTTAATGACATTCACCTGCTCGTCGTTTGAGTAGAGATGATTGATTATATGATCATCATTGATATGATTCACATTTTTTTAAGAAGACTCACCCTTTTGATAATTGGGTAAGGGGTTGCGAAATGCTTGGTGGTCTGCGTTGGTTTGTTGATTTCCTTCTATTGTAATGATGTCATTGTCAATTAAGTCTTGAATGGCATTCTTCAAGGCTTGGCAATTGTTTGTACGATGACCTTTACACCGATGATAATCACAATAGTATGCCTCATTCCATGATGGAGGCTTTACACTGGGTTCATAATTTCATTGAGGCAACAAAGTAATGAAATTTTTGGCCATCAACTCTTTGAATGTGGATTCTAAAGATTGTCCCAATGAAGTGAAAGTTCTTCTATTCGAGAAGAATGAAAATATTTGTGGATTTGTATTTGAGGTGTTCCCTAAGGAATTTTGATTGTTATTGGTTCCTCGGTAACCTTGGTTGTTGAAAGTCCCTTGATGGGGAGTAGAGTGTTGATTTGTATTATTCCTCGGAGGAGGAGGATTATTTTTGTGATTTGCAATCGAGTTGACATTGTTGTTGTGACTGTTTGGAGTACTAAGGACAAATGGTTTGATCGAGGCATGATTTGCATCAACAACACCATCATTCACCATATTTTTGTTGCGAGTCTAGAATTTGGACTTGTCGTGATTATTGTGATTGTTGGATGAGCTAGGATTTTCTTTGTCATGTTTTATTATTCCTTTTTTGACCAAAGCATTTTCAATGGTTATGGCATCTTCAATCATCTTCTCAAAAGAAGGACAATGTAAGTTCAAGTGATAGCTCATTTTAGAATTTAAACTGTTAATGAAAGTAACCATCTTTTCCTTTTTAGGAACAGGACGTGGATATCTGGTGAACATTCTTCTCCATCTCTGAAGGAATGTAATGAAAGACTCACCAGGTTTTTGTGCAACTTTGCAAAGATCTATCATGGTGATCTGGTGTTGTATGTTGTAGGTATATTGTGATATGAATAAGTTGATCAATTCTTCAAATGTCCTGACAGGAGGTGTAATCTTAGATAACCATTCCATAGATTGTAATCCAAGGCTCCTTGGAAACAATCACATCAAGTAAGTGTCTTCATGAGCAAATTCCAATGTCATGTTTCTGAAGTCTCTAACATGATCGATTGGATTTGTTTTCCCATTATAGCGATCAAATTTTGGCATTTCACAATGCTTGGGAAAAGGAATCATTTTAAGACTTCGATCGAAAGGATAAGGAAAAATGTCCTCGAGAGTGTATTTCTTTGTGGTTGTTCCCCCTTGTAATTCTTTAACTTGTCCTTGAAGTGCCTTGATTTGTTGGGTCAAAGCACTAAGATCTGAAAGGGGTGTCTCTTCAGGTTTGTTTTTCAAATTTTCAGTATTAAAGTCATGGGGCAATTTAGCCCCTTGTTCGGCTAGATAGCGAAAATATTTTTCCTTATCTCATTGCAAGATCTTTTCAATGGCTTTATGGAATTTTAGATCTTGCTCAACCTCTCTAAGAAGTTCCTCATCTTGTTCCTCATCACTATATATCTGTGTTTTGTTCATGTCTTTGTATTGATGGAACAAATTTTCTTCTCTATTATCCGTATCTTTGTCAAAAAGTGGATTACAATTCATGATGTAAAGAGGAGTGCTGCTTTCACCCTCTTCTTGAACGTTTTGAGTATGTCCTTGTTGAATTTCGTCCTTCAATTTATTGAATTGAGATCTTCTGAAGATAGGCATATGATTTTGAAAATTCTTCTAAACTTAGATCCTAGTTTTGACAAGTGCGATGATGATGATATCTTGATCTGATAAGATATGGAATCTTATGATATGATCAAGGATGCTCCTAATTTATTGATTGTGGCTTCCAATTGATGAAGGATTTCAGAATCCTGTCGGGGAAGTTGAACCAAAAATTAGAAAGTTGTTTGAGAGATGCACTCTTAAAGTTTTGGTCTTTGTTTTCGAAGAAAGGTTCCAAAACCACTGAAGGATTTGATTGGGATGTGAAGGATACTCTATAGAAGGTTGTGGTATGTTTTCAAATTCAAGAGGTTGGTTATGATTATGCCATTGTGATAGAGCTAATCTCTGATAATAAGCTCAAAAATCTAAAGGATCTACAACATACTCATCAGTGAATCCTCTAACAAAATCTTGGTATTTGTGAAGAAATCCTCGGTAGTGAAGCAAGACTTGTTGACTTTTCTACAAGAATTTTCTCTTTTGCAGTGTTTTCTTGTATCCTAACGGTTTCTTGGGTTTTCTCATTCTCTTGGAAACTAATTTCTTCAGAAATTTTGTTGACTTCCAATCTCTAAGCATGGGAAAAGTATTGGGAATGTTATTAGACCAATGGTATGAAAAACTTTTGAGTGATTTCAGTTGTTCTTCATGTTCATTTTGGATGATCTCTTTATCCGAATTAATGTGATGGAAGACACAACAAACATTTTGAAAATAGTTGTTCTTAAAGCCATATACTAACATGAAGTGTTTGATCAAGAAAATGTTTTCAACAAATGTTTTCACAGGTTTTGCACATGAAAATACAATTCAGACAGACTCACTCTTAAATGCTCAAGTAGGTCATTCTAGTAATCAACAGCCCACATCTTAGAACTGCGTCGACTCACACAACCGTGTCACCCCCGAAGGGGCATCTATTTTTTTGTATTTTCTAGGTGTGTACTCAGAGTTACGGAAGTGGATAGTGGATCCCCTGAGCAAACGGTCCTTGACAGTTATATGGTGAGTATCTTGGGGGAAAATTCTTCCCTCCCCATGCACTGTGATTATTAGAATGTTTGGAAACTGATTTCAGCTGGCCACTACACTAGGTTCGTAGTAAGGATTTCCGTTTAGTGCGGCAATAATAAACTCCCTCAGGAGACCTCCCAACCTTTAGAACAAAGGTTTTGGGGATGGTTATCTTGCACACTACCGGAAAAAGAGGTTTTCCCCAGATTTTCTTTAAATTTTATAGTGGGGCAGAATAGCCTGGCTTTGGCTTGAACCCACTTGAGTCATTCCCGTAGGGTGAGTACTTTTTCCCACTACGACAGGCTCTCTAAAGGATGTAATTGAAACAATAAAATTGCATGAAAACTAAAAAGGCAAGTCTGGTATTCTGATCACCCAGTTAAGGGGAGATCATAGACCTATTGCCACATTCAAAGCAAGAAAATGTTCTTTTTAAATTCCAAATCACAATGATATAATCTAAGTGAAGATATTGCTTCACAAAAAAAAATTGTTCAATTTTAATTGCAAGATCATTGTTTGGTGACTATCCTAGATTGCTTCATTTTATCTAGATGTGGCTACCCTAGGATTGCTTCATTTTAAAATCCAAAAAAAAGAAAGAAAAATAATTCTGTCTGTAGAAGGCGTCAGACTCAGAATTCTGTATTTTTGTTACAGTCTATATGCACTCGGACAGAAGCTATATGTACCAGAAGATATATGCACCGAAACAGAGGGTATATGCACCATAACATAAGGTAAATGCACCAGAACAGAAGGTAAATGTGCTAGAATAGAAGGTAAAGGCGCTAGAAGAAAGATTTATATGCTTTAAAAATAGTTACCGTGTATGCCGAAAGAAAGATTCTATATGCGCCTAAATAGTTACTCTATGCACCTAAATAGTTACTCTATGCACCTAAACAGTTACTCTATGTACATAAAAAGTCATGATATGCGCCTAAAGAGTCATGATATGCGCTCCAGAATCTTGCAAAACAAAAGGTTAAAACCCCGTATGCGCCTCAGGAAATTTTGAATGCGCCTAAATGTCAATTTTTTTTCGAAAGTTGACTCCAGAACGCGGAAGTTGTCAAAACAAACTTGCAGATAATGTTAAATTTATGGGTTTGAGCCCCATGGTGGGCGCCATTTTGTGTGAGTGAAAAATGTATCAATGTAAATGAAATTCAAACACATATTAATAAAACATTAAATCAAGAAAGCTGAAAAAGAAACAGAATAATGCAAACCGCGACTATAGCTTCCCAAAATTGTCTTATCTTCCTCTAACTTCAGCATTTTGTTGTTTCAAATGGCTCTCAGATCAGCAGATCAAACTCAACAAAAGGACAGCTAAAGAATGAGATTTTAACATGCATAATATGCTAAATGCAAAGCTATGCTAAGATGAAAGTATGGCTGTGATGCTAAAAAGTTGTGATTGCATAAACTGATTGCATGAATGCTCGAGCGTTTTCGTATGTATGCGTAGGTGAGTGCATGCGTAAGTAACCAAAGCTTGGATTTGCATCGGCTTTTATAGAGTTTTCAAGAGGATTCGATTGGCTGATTCAATCAACGGCCCGGATTAAGCTTGTTTGAACAGACGGCGGAAGATTTTCGAAAGTGGAGAAGAGGATGGAAGGTTTCCCTTTTCCTTCAATTTCAACATTGAGATCTGAAGGGAAATTTCCATTTCGAAGAGTGAGTTTAGAATTTGGAAGGGTGAGTTGAGAATGAGTTAAAATTAAATAAAATAAATTTATTTAATTTGCAAGTGAAGACGGATATGGCAACTCACATAATTAAATAAATCATATTTAATTATGTTTTAGAAATGAAATTACGGTGAGGTGGAAAATATTAAATTTAATATTTAATATTTTAATTTGAGAATGAAGAGAATATTCCATTATTTGAATATTCAAAATATTCAAACTTTAGAACAATATGATAATTAAATATAAATAAATTATAAAAAATTATTTAATTTAATCAAGCGAAAGGTGGAAGGTGGGATGAAGAAGATATTCCATTATTTAAATATTCGAAATATTTAAACTTTAGAATAATATGATAATCAAATATAAATAAATTATGAAAATTTATTTAATTTAATTAAGTGGAAGATGGAAAATGTCAATAATTAAATAAAATTATTTATTTAATTAAGGTAGAAGAATTTAGAAAATGAACAATATAAATAAATAATTAAATTTATTTATATGTAGATGACTTTAGGAGAATTAATTAAATAAATCATATTTAATTAATTAACAAGCTTAATCATGACCATTTTTAGATGTATACACAAGGGTTTTCCTGGAATTGGTGGCATGAGGATAGGTGGCGTGAGTAAATATTCCTTGATCTTGTTGAAGGCCTAGTCGCATATCTCGTCCCACTTGTATGCTACCCCCTTTTGGAGTAGATGAGAGTATGGGATAGCCTTGTCTGCTAGTTACACTATGAATCAGTAGATGGACTGGAGTCTTCCTTGTAGGCCTCTTAGCTGTTTCAATGTTTTCGGTGCCTCCATTTCAGGGATTTCCTTAACCTAGTAGGATTTATCTCAATCCCTCTCATAGACACGATATACCTAAGGAGGTTCCCTAACTATACTCTGAAGACATACTTCTTTGGATTGAGTCTGACTTTATATTCTTCTAACCTATTAAAGATGGAGCCCAATGTGGCTATATGATCTCGTTGTTTATTTGATTTGGCCAATATATCATCTATGTAATCTTCCATGTTTTTGTGGATTATGTCATGAAAGATTAGTGTCATGGTCCTCTGATAGGTTGCTTCTACATTTTTTAACCCAAACAACATCATATTCCAACAATATACCCCCATGGGAAATTGAAGGCCGTTTTGTGTTGGTCATCTTTTGCTATCATGATCTGGTTGTATCCTAAGAATTCATCCATCAACGATAGCATCTCATGTCCTACTATCATATCCACAATCATGTCAATGTTCAAAAGTGGAAAGTCATCCTTGGGACATGCTTTGTTTAGATCTCTGAAGTCTATGTAGATACATATGCTCCTAGTGGGCTTTGAAATAGGTACAAGGTTTGAGACCCATTCTGGATAATCGATTGGCTGTATGAAGCCTGCATCTAGGAGCTTTTATAATTCCATTTTGACCAACAATGCTATTTGCATCTTTCTTAGCTTTTGTCTCACAAGCTTTGCTTTAGGATATATAGCTAGGTGATGAACCACAACCTCTGGATCAATCCCAGGCATGTCGACATAGGTTCATGCAAATTTTATCTTTCTTTCTTTTAGGAATGCAGCTAGGAGTTATTTCTCTTCTGTAAGAAGGGATTCTACATAGAATTTTATGTGTGGCAGCTCCTTTGTTCCCAAGTTGACTAGATTGCACTTCTCTGCTAGGACCGTTGACTTCTTTTGATGTATTGCACTAAGAGGAAGATTGAATCCTTCATCCTCCGGTGCCTCAAAGAGGTTTTCATCATTGGATGCATCCTTTATTTTTACTATTTTCAGCTCCGAGGGTGCCACATTGTGGTTTTCACTCAAAGACCTAGAGATTATTCTTAGATTTTCACTTTTGAGACTAAAGGATTCAATCATTTACCCGTAATAGGCCTATGTGTCCAGTATGATTTTGAACCTGACCTTGTGATATCCACATGGTATCATATCCCACAATCCCATGAATTCCAAGAGCACCTCATCATTTTTGAATGTGTCCAAAATTGGTGGTCGTCATTGGTTGTAATCGATGCATTGAGGGTAGACTAGGTTTATTTCATGGGTTTGATGGTTTGACTCAAAAGACAAGGTACTAATCATGAGTAGGGAGGAATCTTCAAAAAGCATAGGCAAGTCAGTTATGGGATCCTCATCACTACTACACACATCAGTTATGTCAAAGGTAAAGTTGTCTATGACTTGACCTGTGGATATTGGTAATTGAAGGGTGAATGTTGATAGCTGAGGGGAAGTTTTAACCTTTCTAACTGAGGAACCTTTTGCAAGTATGCTCACCTTTTGAGGGGTACATCCAAGGCTAATATTTCTCATACGCTTCTCTAGAATGAGAGGTACTAGAAGTCCATTTTCATTCTGTCCAAGCTTCTTGTTTCTATTATAGCCCATACCAAGTATCATTTGTAATCCTTTGCTACTTTCATCCATTAGAAGATTAGGCATAGGCCTCTCATCTTGATATAGGAGACTAGATATGTCTCTTTCATCTACTATTTCCTGACTTAGATCCCCCCAAAATTTGAATCTAGAGGGGTCTGCTTTGAAGGTATGGGATGATGTTTCAGCTAGTTGGGGTTGCTCGTGAGTCTAGGAGATTAAGGTAACTCCCCTATGACAAAAGCACTTTTCTTCATTTTGTAATCCCCACACCCATTGTCTTGGATAATGGCCTTGATTTTGGATATATCAGGAATGGCGAGTATCTTTGTCTTAGAAGTGGAGGCCAAGGTAGCTAGGTCTACATATGGAGTTGTGGGGTCTTCATCGTTCTTCAGAACTTGGGGGATTTTATAGTATTTTTCTTCCAAGCTCTTGTAGTAGGCAAAGGGTTTGGGATCACCATCAATTGTGACCTCTTGATTTTGATATGGGAACTTGATGCACTGATGGAAGGTTGATGCAACTGCTTGCATCCCATGGATCCATGGGTGCCCCAAGAGAATGTTATAAGGTAAATCAAGGTCAAGGACCTGGCATGTTGTTTCTCTAATGGCTGGCCCTACTTGAATAGGGAGCTGAATAATGCCTTGAGACACTATTTCTTGATCATCATATGCTTTGATTGTGATGCCCTTACCCTTTTCAATGGAATCCTCTGAGAATCCTAGCTTCTTTATTAGTTTGAGGGAATAAATGTTTAGACTGGCACCCCCATCCACCAAGAACCTTTTGACTTTGTTTTTATGAACCAGGACTTCAAGGTGGAGTGCACGATTGTGAGATGGTTGGGAGGGGAAGTCCTGATTAGAGAATGTTAGGAGACTTGGAGTGGTGATATTTCCGACCATATCTTGGAACTAGTCAGCATCAAGATCTGCAGAGACGATGGATGAAGCCAATGCTTCCTCTAGGATTCTTCTATGAGCAAGTGATATCTTCAGCAACTCCATGATGGAGATATGAGCAGGGGTTCTTTTTCAGTTGGTCTAGGACATTGTAGCCATTAGGAATGGATTTTGGCTTGGAGGTGGGTGCTCTAGGTGGATATGATGACCGAACAATGGTAACTTTTCTACCACGTGTGGTGACTCCACAATCAGCTTTGGCTCCTTTGATGCTAAAAATAATGACCATTTCATCTAGGGATGTGACAACATGATCATACACATGGTTTACATTAGAATACTTAGTTTTTCCATGGTTGTTCCCTTGGTTATGATCTGACATCAGATTCGTGTATATTTTTAGGTCTTGATTTTCAGCTAGTTGTTCAATGTTTATGACCTTGTCATCGATGAGGTCTTAGATCAGATTTTTCAACCTCATGCAACTGGTTGTTGTGTGCCCCTTGATTTTGTGAAAATCACAAAGGTGGTTTTCATTGTACCATGGTGGTTTTACTTGGGGTTCTTGATAGTTCTCATAAGTGGGAATTTTGATGAGATTCTCGTTTATCAGTTTCTTCATGACCGATTCAATTGGTTCCCCAAGGGTAGTGTATTTTCTCTTGGGGGGATTTTTGTTTCATGGGGATGGTCCCCTTTGATTGTTCAGATTGTTGATTTGATTTTTTGGTGGTTGTTGTGATATCACATTAGATTGTGTATTGTTTTGATTGTTTCCTTGCATTTGTTGGTATGTCTAGGTGTTTTGTTTCAGATCATTGATTATGACCTTGGCGTCCACCACACCATTATTAGTGAAATTTATGTTCTTCACCTACATGCGAGGTTTCTCATTATAGCTGGTGGAAGGGAAGTTATCTTGATGTTTTGGATATGTGGTGTCCCACCTTGTGCAATAAGGGATCATTCAATGTTGAGCACCTTGGCGATCAAATGGTCATACATGGTGATACATTTCATCTTAAGATGGAAAGCCAAGGTTTTCTCAAGATTGGAAATGATGGTGCAAAATTGTTCTTTTAGCATGGCCCATTTGCTCATGTTGGCATTGGATCACCATCGTTGTAAGAAGGAAAAAATTATTTCCCCTTAGCTTGTTTAAGAGCTGATAGTTCCTCTAGAAAGACATCCATACCTATATTGAATGGGTAGTTTTTTATTAATGTGTCTATAATCTCTTGGAACTTTTTGATGCCAGGAGGAAGGTGAGAGAACCACTCCATGGCAGGACCAACCAAACTTCAAGGGAATAGCTGCATCAGATATGTATCGTCATATGCGACCTCCATGCAATGTATTTGGAATTCCCTAATGTGGTCTTCAAGGTTTCCCATCCCACGATATTTGTTGAATTTAGGGATTTCAAACCCCTTTGGGAATGGTACCATTGTAAGGCTCATGTCGAACGGATAGGGACAAAATTTTCTTGGTGTCTTTGTCATTTTCCCTAATTAAAGATCAAGCAATTGTTGTGAGAGAAATTTGATTTGTGTTGTCATGTCCTCTTGCAGATCGAGAGGTGGAGTGAATGCGTCTTGAAGTGGTCGAGGTGTTTGAGTGATAGGTGGAGTGTTGGGTATGTTGGTAGGAGTTTGTTGCAAACTTTGATGTGCGATCAAGGCTTGTTGATATGCTTGCATTTGTTGTTGCACTAACAACAATTGTTGTTGGTTTTTCTGTTATTGTACCAAAAATGCTTGTTGTTGGTCTTGTTGTTGCTGTGCCAACAATGCTTGTTGCTGGGCTAATAATTGGGCTGCTTCTTGTTGCGCTTGGTACTATTGCAGGGCTTGTTGATATGCTTGTTGTTGGGATGCTTGCAGTTGTGCCTGGTATTGAGCTTGCGCTTGTGCTTGTGCTTGATGAGCTTGATATTGGGCTTGTGCCTGAGCTTGAGCTTGTGCTTGTTGGGCAACCTGTGCAACTTGGGCAGCCTCTGCAGCTTGTGTGGTTTGTGCAGCTTGAGCTACTTGAGCTACTTGCACAGCTTGGGTGGCTTGTTGTTGTTGCAACAAGACTTGATCTTGAGCAGTCTACTGTGCTTGTTGCATTTGTTGTGCTTGTTGTGCAGCTTGAGTTGCTTGTGCTTGTTGAGCAACTTGCTATGCAGCTTGCATGTTTTGTGCTTGTTGGGCTTGGAATTGCTAAAGTGCCTTCTGATAGGCTTGTTGAGTTGCTTGCAACATGATGCTATATTGGTTGGCCACATTTGGTCTCGGTGGTAGTCGAAAATTCAGAATGGTGTTTGTTGTTGTGATAAGTGGTGCCATTGTATTGATGGTGGGGATTTGTGTGGTTGATGGTGCGGTTGATATGCGTGGTCCTTGAGAGACCACGTTTATGGATGGTGCAATGATTTCTTGGGTTGCTTGGATAGTTTCTACCTGTTGTTGGGATATCGATGGCAAGATTAGAGGATTCAGTATGATGTTTTGATTGATGATTGGGGGTTGTTTTGACCTTGTTGATTGATGGGGGGTAATGGGTTTTTCCCTAAATTGAGGAGTGGTGTCCATGTTAATGGAAAAGGTGGATGTGGTGGAAAAATGGTTGGTGTGTTCCCTTGAGAGAATGATGATGATGAGGGGTAAAAGATGCCCCTTGGTGAAAATATCTCTCCTTCTCCTTGTGAAGTTATAGGGAGAGAGGTTTGTGTGTTGAGAGGATATGCCAATGTTGCGTGAAAAGATGATGGATCATTGGGGTCATGAAAGGTAAGCAGAACACATGGGTGTAGTGGATTCAATGGGATGGATTGACCCAAGATGGTGTTTACATCCAAATCTTGGTTGTTTACAAGGGGGTGTGTTTGTAGTGCATGCAACAATGAGCTCCCCTTGTTGACAATTGGTTGAGTTGGAGCAAAGGATGTTGTGATTTGGGGGATGGTTTGAGTGATGCTTTGAAATGGAGGTGTGGATGATATTGGGGTTGTGGATGAAATTGGGGGCATAATCCTAAGAGGTTTCTCCACAAGAGTGCTCACATCATAGTCAGAAGGGAGTTTAGCCCCTTCTTTAGCCAATTCAAGCATGTATTGTGAGGGATTGAGCTTCATCATGGTATTGGCAATTCTGTGAGTTTCAAGATTTTGGACCATTTCAATAATTTCATCTTTTGTCACCCCTAAGACATTGTTAGTGATGTCCTCTACTTGACCTTCTTCTTGAGAATCTTGTGGAAGTGGAGGAATATTGAGTGTGGGATTGCTAGATCCAATTGGATTGATTTTGGGAGCAGTTTGACTCAAGTCACTCAAAGTGGATGTTTCTTTGTTTGTTTCCATGTTCTTCTTGTGTTGAGATCTAGTTTGAACCATAAAATAGGCATCAATTTTCAAGAATGTATGAGATGAACCTCTAATTATTTGGATTGATCTAATCTTCGAGTACAAAAAGAAAGTCTAAGATATTAAGGATCAAAATGATGGTGATGAGATAATGAAGGATGGGTGTTTGGTGAATTATTGAACTCTTAGGAAATATTGAAGGGGATAATAAAATTTAAGACTTTTGGATTGATGTTTGATTTGATTTTGGATCTTTGATTTGGTTTGATTGGATTTGATTTGGATAATAAACTCATAAACTCTAAGAGGTTGGATGTTGTCCTAGAGTAAATTTGTCCACAAGATGATAATTTGACTAAGTGTGCAAAGAAGGATTCATCCACGCACACCTAGTCAAACAAGATGATTTGAATTTTTTTTTTGGATTTTCCCAAAGGTTAACATAAAGGATTTTTTCAAGATTTCCAAGAGTTGTTTGTGAGATGGATTTTGATTTTGATCCTAAGAGACTTAGAGAGACTTTTGTTTACTAGACCAAGGTGTTGAAGAAGATGTTATTACTTCCTATGTGAGATACTCAAACCTTTGAAAGAGACTTGGATTTTGAAAATAGTAAAATGAATACAAATTTGGATTGTTCCTTGATGCACATTTGTAAAATTTGAAGGTTAATCTTTCTCTAAATTCGTAAAGCATAGACAAATGTTTCTTGCGAGATTTTTGACTAAGACCTTTGGAATTTGGTTTTCGGATTTTGATCTTTTGGGGAATCATTTGAAAGAGCACATGTGTGGGGTCCAATTATTTCTTATCTTCTCTTAATGAGTTCTTTTTACCAGAAACAAATTCTTGATTAGGTTTTCAAACTAAATGTCTAATGTCCCAATTTCTTCTCATCCCACAAAGTCCATTATGTGGAAATTAAGGAAATTAAGGAAATTAAGGAAAAAGTTCCCTATTGTTGACTTTAGTGAGAGAAATTTAAGATGTAAATTAAAATGCTTAGAAGCCTCTAAGAATAGAATCCCTAGGGCAAGCAATAACACTTGAATTTTTTCAAAGGTATTTGCTCCTCTAAAGGGTTTGAAATTTGATGATCAATGTTGAATGTTTATTTTCCAATGTTTAAGATCCAAGAAAAGTGTTTTTTGATTCCAAGAACATGCACAACCCTATCGATAAGATGCAATATTTGTTGAATCCCCACTTGGATAAATCCAATTGCGCTTATTCTTGGTGAATGATTAAAAGCTTGACCACACTGGCTCCCCTCCACGACACTCACTTATATGGGTTAGCCAAACTTTAGTACCCATGAAACTCTCATGGAATACTTCTCATCTCTACCAAGAACCACAAAAATGTGTGGTGAATTCAGAGGTCCGACCTCTTGCACCAACAAATAGATAAGGATTTGGGCCTCTAAAAAAAAAGGTTCTAGTATAGGCATTATGTTCATGGGGGATCATCCATATGACAAGAGACCATTGCTTCTCTTCTTGTTGGAGAAATCCTCATGATACTTGAACTTTCCTCAAGTACCTACACTTATATACTGGGTGAAATTCGCTTGGATTTAGCGTGTTCCCAATTGGGTTGTTCCTTGGGGTGATTCCTTTTTCCTACCAGGCAGGCCCTCTAAGGGTAGAAAAAAATGAGCAAGCACATCCATAGTTAGATTGATCCTTGTTTTAGAAAAAAAGAGAGATCACACGTGGTGTTGTTTTCTTGTAGACACAAAAACTTCAAAAAACAACAAAATTTCCCAAAAAAACGTGTTAGATTCTTCAGATTTGCCCTCCTTCTAGTGCCAAAATGTGAATGGTGATCCTAGACCTGCACAAACACATAGTTAGTCCAATATTCAAGTTAGAAACATAATTCCACATGGAATTCATTTGAGATATCAAGAACAAGAAATAAATGAAGAGCATAAAAAAAAACTAGTTAATCTTGCTCAAAATAAACAAAATCTCAATCCCATGGGGGGATTGGTGCCATTTTGATGTGGAAAATGGTCCTTTCCCAATTCCTTGCAAGCTTGAATGATGATTGATGAAGATAGATGCTCTTTGATGAGATTTGACCATAACCTAGCTATGAAACTTGATGAAAACTAGGAAAATGGATGAACAATGGATGGAAAAATTCAAAATCTCAAGATAATGACTTTGCATAAAGTTGTGGATCTAAAATCCAAATGAGATCCTCTTATTTATAGATGAGAAAGATGGAGGATGAGGAAAAATGGATGAGTGCGGGATAAAAGACCAACCAATAGCGAAAAACCACTTGCCAACATGTGAGTGGACAAAGGTGGAGCACATTTTGGTCATTGTGCAATTAAATGCAATTAGGTGGAATTTCAAAATTGATGAAATGACAAGTTGGAGGGAGAAGAAAATGAAGTTAATTCCACTTGGCTCAAGGAAAAGGACATCCAAAAGGTTTTTAATGCCTTGTTAGATGTACAAACCCTTTTGGAGGGATTTTTTTTGAATTTGAAGAATATTTGCTCTTTGATGCCTTTTTAAAAGTAAATAGAGATTTAATAAATCAATTAAAATGATTTTCATGAGCAAGTTGCAAAAGCTAGAGGATTTAATGGATTAAGATTAGCATTAATCAAGATTTGATTAATTAAGATAAAATTTAGCTTGATTTGACATTTTGATTTAGATTTTAGGATTTAAATAAATCAAGAATGAGAAGAATTATGATTTTAGATTTAATTAAATAAAGTTTGATTTTTTTAATTAAAGAGGGATGATGTTAGATTAAATCAAATAAAGATTAATTTATTTAATTTAAATGATATGACCTTAGAGATTAATTAAATAAAATTAATTTATTTAATTAAAAGGGAGATGATGACTTAATCAGATAAAATTGATCTATTTAATTAAGAGATGAAATGTGATGAATTTAATCAAATACAGATTATTCGATTAAATGATTAGCAAAGGAGATGATTTAGGATGAATTGGTGTTAGTAAAATCAGGATCAGGTGTATAGGATCAATTGATATTTTTTACGTGTCTACAGAAAACAAACATGATGTAAACCTAGCTAAACATAGAAAAACACAAATAAATGAATGCTCACATGAGGACTGTGAATGATAATATGCACCTAGCTAAACATAGACAAACACAAGAGCATTAGTTATTCAAATAAGCACAAACATCATTGCCTATGAGATTCTTGATCATACTAAAAGATGAAAACATGAGACAAAAGCACAAAATAAAGCAAATGAAAGCATGCAAACAAAGTAGATCAAATCTCAATACCATAGGGGGGTTGGTGTCACTTTGATGTGGAAAATGACCCTTTCCCAATCCATTTGATAAGCTCCAAGATCTTTTGATTCCAAGTGATTGTGATGCAAAATGTCTTGATAACCTAGTTGAAATGATTAAAATGAGTGATATGGATGAATGTACCCATAGTAAGATTGCATGAGATTGTAGATGAAAATGTGTAGTATAACCATGCATGAGATGATGGATCAAGATAAACTCAAATTTCCCTCAAAGATAATGATAGCAATTGGATGATTGATAGGTGGAAATGAGTATAATGCCATTGCATGAAGAGGTGGATCCATTCTTCATAGAGAAACCCCCTATTTATAGGACTCAAGGGTTGGAAGAAGAGGTTAATTGAAACAATGTGGGATTAAAATGGGGACCAATAGATTTGTGACACTTTTCACAAGGCTAATGAAAGCCATGGGGATATGTGTGGAGCACATTTTAAAAAATGTGAAGAGTTAAAGCATGTAGGTGAGATTGTAAGGGTATGTAAGAAAATTGAAGGCATATGGTTGAGATGTAAGAGGGACAAAATGGCATGTAAGTGCAATTAAATTCCTTTGTAAGAGGTATTTAAGACCTTGTGAGAGGATTTGAAATATTGTGGAGGGAAATTGAATGAAGGGGTAGTTGAGGGGAATATTCCAAAGAATATGGTTTTGTGAGGAAAATAGGCTAATTAGTTAATTAAAAAATGATTTTCATGTGCAACTTGGTTAGTTGATCATAGGTTTGATTAACCTTGGTAAGGTTTAAAGCTAGAGAAATGGGTAATGAGGATTAGGAGAAGATTAAAGTTAACCAATTTAGAATTAATCAACTTGAGTGGATTAGGGGATTTATGACATTTGTTAAATAATTTGATTTATTTAATCAAATGGGAGGACTTTAGGGTTTTAATTAAATAATTTGATTTATTTAATTAAATGGGATGAACATTAGTGAGAAGAGGATGAATTAATTTGATAAAGTTAATAATTTGATTAATAGTAGAAATTGATGAAATTAACTAATTGATAAAGATTATTTAATTAAATGGTTAAAACATAAGTGATTTAGGAAGAATGATGTTAGTAATTAGATTCAAGCGCGTAATACTGATCAGGACTATTTAAATGTCTACATTTTCCCCCTCTTTGAAGCGAGATACCTGTTGCATTGATTCAAATACTGGCGCTACCAAGATCAAAATTCAATTTTTTTGATTTTTTCAGATGCCCCATTGCTGCCCCAATGGAAGGAATTACACTACTACACTACCCCCTCGAGAGATCAAGTGGAAATTTTGATTTTTAGGTTGAGCTCATGATAAAGATTCAACAAATTTTTAGCCCAAAGAGGACTAGAAAGCTCAGATGTTTGATGTAGATAGATTTTTGATGTATAGAAAATCATCGATCATGGGTAGCCTCATGTATATTTTGATATATCACATAGAATTGTATAGAAATGTTAGTAAATATATAAGAATAAGAAGAATAAGAGGGATCAACCCTTGATGGAGAGAAGATTCAGAAGTCCAACAAGTCTATGAGTCATCGGGACTTTATTAGATATAGTGATGAGTGATGATGATTTTCTTATCTAGGAATTGGGACACGAACGACACAAATTTCCTTATGTTTGATAAAACACATAGATATGATGCGCCTAGGTATATACAAATAGGATGGTGTGGTATCTAGTGTGATGGAGTTTGACTTGAAAGACAAATAGGAGTACCCTTGGTCACACTTGACATACAAAAACCTCGCTAGGATGCACTTCAGAAGATTCAAACATCTTAGACCAAAACATATAAAGGAATAAACTCCCAATGTAATAGTCAACAAGCTGTCCAAAACACATTCCATACATACCTAACA
The DNA here is from genome assembly GCA_007258455.2 of Sequoia sempervirens. Classification (NCBI taxonomy): domain Eukaryota; kingdom Viridiplantae; phylum Streptophyta; class Pinopsida; order Cupressales; family Cupressaceae; genus Sequoia; species Sequoia sempervirens. The sequence continues at coordinate 8,412,179 of VDFB02373365.1, read as the reverse complement.
AAGCAAGTATTCGCCAAGGTTATTTTACAAGGATATCCAACAAGCACAAAAAAGAAGAGATAATGATCAATGCCCCATTCCTTTCTCTCTAAATAATTTTGATAGACATCATCGAGAGGTCATTGGAGTGGGCACAATAAGATAAATCACAAGAAAAGATCAAGTAAACAAGCAAGTCAATTTTCTTCATACCTCTGGCCAAAGGGATGTGTTTGGTTTAGGATAAGTATCTAAAGTGATTGCTAAAGATAATGCCAATTGTAGGGAGAATGCATCCTAGGACATGTTAGTGGATGGTGGAAAGTTTATTGGTTGTTTGAAAGGATATTGATATAAGGCTTGCTTGATATGTTTGATAAAAAGATCAAGAGTTTTATTTTACATTTAAAAGTTTGTTTGTTTCAATTTTGATTTTGCGTTTGAAGTTTGCTTTTCCTGATGGTTGTGGTTATTTCTATTTGTTTTTCCAAAGGATGAAGGTGACAATTGATTTATTATGGATTATTGATTATTGATTATCGTGGGTAAAGTGAAATGATATGAATGAATTTTTTCAAATATTTGGATGTTTTTGATGTTTTTGCAATGTTTTGAGGTTGTTTTGGATTTTGGGTTGTTTTACAAATATTTTGATTTTCAAGTTTTCAAATGTTTTTGGGTTTTCTGAGATTTATGAATGTTTTTTTGTTTTTACATTTTTGTGTCTTGGGGGCTCATCAATGATGGCCTTGCCTACGTTTGAGCTAAGAGATGACGTAGTTCAGTAGCCATGTTTTTGATTTTTTTCTGTTTTTGACCTGTTTTGGGATTTTGATATGGTTTGAATGATTTTTTGGATTTTTTTGAAGATGTTTCAAATGTTTTTTGATTTTTCACATGATCTTGATGATTTGGATATGGATATGCATAATGATATCAATGATCTATTTTGGGATTTTGTTGAAAACCAAGCTAAGGTTGATTGATCTGATTGATGGATTGATGATGTTAACATTGTTGAGGATACACAACAATGCAAGGATAGTGTCAATAAACATGAGGATTGGGAAGGATATCCTGAGATGATGATGGATTGATTGGATTTGATTGATCAATATTTTGAAGCTCGGTTGGGAATAATATTTTTTTGAATGATTTGATGTGACGTTGAAGTGCAAATTAGATGCAACTGATATTGATTGTTTGGATTGATGTTTGATGAAAGATAAAGCTTGATAATGAACATCTTCTCATCAAAATGTGCCATGGGCTAGTGATTTGGATTTTAATTGCTCACAAATTCTTGACCAATTTTTTTTCATGTTTTCCAATGTTCAAATCACCACATGAGTTGGAAGATATAGATCAAGATTTTTCCCAAAGCAAGATGTAAATATCTACTCCTTGTGTCTAGCAATGTATGGAATGCCATGGGTAGATGCTTGGATAGATGTATGGATGGATGGATATGGTAAGAATGCAAAGGATTCCAAGGATTATCTTGTGATAAATAACAAGTTCGGATAGAGGATTCTCATTGGGATAATACTTCATATATCAAATAAGGCCAGGTAGGATAGGATCAATGATAATGACCCATGTCAAGATGTTTACCATAAGCAAGTGTAATGTGTACACCAAACTTTCATCAAGATCAAGATAATGTAGATACATGAAAATGAGTTGGATAAATGGTTCATGGATGAATGGATTTATTATGTATAAGATAGATGGAATGTTGGATTTATTATGGATGAGATAAGATGCTTCCACTTGAATGGGATTATGTAGATGTTTGATTCTATATGTGATGCCTATTTTCTAGGTTTTCATCATGGTACTTTCCCAAAGTTCCATCGTAGTGGTTTTCATTGGAGGACAATTTTTATCTTTACTATTTTCATGATTTTTTTGTTTTTGTTTTTATTTTTTATTTTTCTAAGAGATTTTAAGCTCATGTTGAACCACCTAGTGGTGTTGATGTAGAAACTTCTATCATAATTTTCCATCAATAACCTACTTGAAGAAGTTGTTTTGCTAAGATACATGCACTTGAATGCAACTTTTGAGATTCCTGATCTGCTTTGTTGATACTAGAGTTAACTTTGCCTTTGTGTGTACATTGCGATAGAATGCCTTCTAAATCCTTATGATGAAGGGTGGCTGCCAGTACATGGTCAATGCGAGAATTGGATATCATGTGTGGAGGCATGGATGGTGGAGTGTGTTTAGGAATAGAAGATGGGTTGGTTGGTAGATTGGAACCTTTAACTCTCCAAACTTGGGAAGATGAGCAATGATGGGTGGATACGAAAGTGTGCTTGTAATTAGGACCAACTGCTTGATATACTTTGTATGTTTCTTGAGAAGCCTACTTTTGCATTTGTGGATGTCTTTGATGGATACATTTCCCTTTTTGATTTCTCCCCATAGTTTCTTTGATTAATGGAGTTTGATAGGGATGATTTATCTTTGTATTTTTTGGTATCCACTTGTATTTGATTTGTCCTTCATACTTTTTTACTTCTTTTTCTTTGATAAAATTATTTGTGTTTTGATTCAAATATTTCTTTTGATGTTGGTCCCAATTCATGGATGGGGTGATGGGTGGATGAAAATTCATGACGTGGTTGGTTGTAGTATTGGCATTAGTTTCATCATAAGGATTCTTCATGCTCCCTATGTTGATGTTTGCTTGAGATGAAGTTTCCCCTAGTATTGTGGAAGTAGTACCTTCATGCTTTGATTCTACTTGTTTTGAGATGTCCTATTTAGCAAGCATCCTCTAATAAATGACCACTATAGATGATGTTATTTCAATTTGTTTCTCTACTAACTCAAGAATATTTTGTTTGGTTCAACCTATTTCCTTGAGTGAATAATGTTGGATATCCTCATACATGATGTAATCAATTTGAATTTGGGATATATTTGATCCTGATGTTAATAACCTAGCCTAACTATAGGAATCAATAACCCCCTATTCTTGTGTAATAATTTTAAGAGTAAAGGAATCTTGTTCTGAATGAAGATCATCTAAGTGTCCATCCAAAGAAAGCATCTCATGGGTAGATGAAGAATTATGTTCTATATGGATATGATCATCATTTGCGACATCTTCTATATATTGGAGAATTATCATTAGATCATTGTAGCGTCTTGGAGATATGGATTCTTGATCTTGATTAATTTTGGAATTGCTTTTGGTGTGCTTTGGATCAAGTTCTTGACATGGGTCAGTTTCAAAGGATGGATGTATTACAAAGGGTTCTTGGATATTTTCATTAGTCATGTGAAGTTTCTCAATAGCCTCTTGATCTTTGAGTGGGTTTGGATTAAGTGTTGGGTTGAGGATTCCTTCAATATCTACAACCATGAGGTCAAAGGATGTCAATATGTCTTGGAAAGGACCATTGATAGACTTTGATGAAAGATGTTGATCATGCTTTGGAATAAATTCTTGAGATATGTCCTCTAACTCACTAGGTGATGTAGAGACATTGCCAAAATTATCATTGGTGAATAGATCTTGAATTATTTCCTCATCAAGTTTAGTGGGGATATTGTCAAAATTTTCAACCATAGGATCAAATGATGTTAACACTCCTTGAAATAGATCATTGTTGGATATTGTTGATGGGTTTTGATCATGATTAAAAAGTGACTCTTGTTCTATGTTGGTTTGATCGTTGGATGAGGTAGAAACATCTTCAAGGTGCTCATTGATGGATAGATCTTGGTCATTTTTTTCAAAAAATGTGGTGGAGAGATTGTCACTGCTTTTATTAGTGGTTGAATCTTGATCAATGTCCTCAATAGGTATTTTTCCTTGATCAAGAAGGTCTTGGATGAGATCTTTGAGTTGAATAAAATTTGATGTTTTATGAAGATTATCTCTATGATAATCACAATAAGCTCTACCCTTATTCCAAGAGAAGTTTATGATAGAGTTGAAAACACTTAATTTTGGAAGAGTGATGAGTTTTTCCTTAACTAGCTTGTGTAATGTGGATTCAATTGAATTTACCAAAGGAGTATATTCATGTTTGTTATCTTGTGAGATTTGTGTTTGTTGAGATGATTCTTGCTAGGATTGATCTTGGAGATGTGGTGATTGATCTTGTTGTTGAGGTTGTTGATTTTGATATCCAACTTCTTGATATTGGAGATGTTGTTCTTGGTGTGGTTGAAGAAATAACTCAATGTTTTGATGACGTGGTTTGAAAAATGGGGGAGTATGTCAATTTTTGGGAAGAGATGTCTCTTGAAACAATGAATCAACTATTTTGGAAAGTGAAGCAATTTGATGTCATAAAATTTGTTTATTTTTATTTTGACACCCTTGATATAGTTGATTTGGTTGTTGTTCAAGCATATTTGGAATATACACTTGTGGTATTTATATAGGATCCTACACAAATTGATTTTGGACAATGTTCTGATTTGGGATGATGTTTAGATTTTGCATTATAGGTTGGCATTGAACATTTTCTGTGGTTGGGAAACATATTGCTTTAGTTTAGGTAACCTTGAATTTGCATGGCGTTACCTTGACTTGGATCAATATATTGAGTTGTCATCATATTGTTTGGATTTTGAACAACATTGGTGTGATTCAAAAATGTATCTATCCCATAGTTCACCAAATGGGGATTTGATGTGTTCATGTTTGATAAGTTTGCACTTGGTATATTTACATTTGGAATGTATTTGTTGGAAAAATGAAGAACATCTCATTTTTCTGTTTTGTGTTTTCATTGATGTCACCATGATATATGAGTTGCAATTGCAAGATCAAGTTTGAATTTGTTCTGGTATTTTGGTCCGGTATTTGAATTGGTATGAAGATTACATCCTCTGGTATTTTGGTCCACAATTTTTTGTTGTTGATTATTGTTGCGAGAATTTTTGGAAAATGGTTTATGGATGTTGTAAGCATGTACACTCAATATCTCAAGTGTTCAGATGCTCGTATGGTGTATCGACATTATTCTATTAATTGTAATTTTGCTATTAGGTCTATCCTTGGCCAACCTAATGGATAAATAATAATGGTGAATCAATTTTTTGGTATGCGGATATATGTGTGACCTATCTTAGGTCCATGTCGACATGATATAGCCTGTTGAGTAGTTGAATTATTTTTGGAAAGATTTTGTGAAAGCCTGAAGCCGACAATTGGTATTTTTTTGATGAATAAGAAGTGCATCTAATTAGGCCGACCTAATTGATGCTTGTGGATAGATCAAGTATATATATTGGACAATTTTTGAAGACTGATAGAAGATGATAGAGTTGTGGATGCAAATGCGAAGAAGAGCGAATATGATGAAGTGTGTCAAGTCATTTTACTGAGCCCAATTGGAATTGAATCAACACTTGTTAGGTGTACATTATCAGTTCATTTTTTGGCTGTAAGCCATTTTGTAATTGTAACTTTGTAGGTAGTGAGCCTTTATATTTGGACAGTGAGTCTTGATAGTGAGCCACCTCATTTTTGTAATATCTTATAACCAAATATACTATATTATGAGCTAACACTCACCATGGTTTTTCCCATTTTGGGTTTTCCATGTAAAAATTCTAGTGTTCATTTGTTTTGTGATTTCATGTTCTGTTAATGCTCTTACTTATCCTTGTTGTATGCATCAGAATAATTGGATGGTATTTGTTTAGAAAATTTAAGAAGATACTGATTCACCCCCCTCTCAGTATCTTGGATATTCAACAATTGGTATTAGAGCTTGGTTCCTCTGGAAAAGCCTAACAGCTTGAGGGAGATCCTGAAGATGGAAGAAATGAATGATAAATAAGAGCTCTGGGATGCACTTGAGGATCTTGACAAAGTTGAAAGTGAAAACAAAGATCTAAAAGAAAATCTTGAAGATGCAAATGAATGTGTTTGGAAATTAAAAGAACAGTTGAAGAAGTTCAAACAAAGGAATAGGGAAGTAACTAATCAGTTGAAGTAGGATAATGAATAAATTACTAGTTTGAAGGTGCAAGTAGAAGAAAATAAAAGAATTGAAGAATTTCTAAACAAATTGGTACAAAGAAAGTTTGATGAGTTCATTAAGCTTGAACAAGAAGTGGTGAATCTGAAAGTAGATTTGGAGAAAGTGAAACTCTATGAAAATAATTTCAAATCTACCTCAGACAAGCTTGATGAATTGATTTGAGCGCAGAGATCGAGTAAAGACAAAGGTGGCTTGGGAATTAAAGGAGGTGAAAAATATAAGGATAACCAAAAGACTCAGAATAAAGGAAAGAAGAAAGGAAATTCAAGGAACTTTACTAGGAGACCACCTGTGAGACAACCTAATGTACAAAGGTATCCATCCTTCAATGATATTTTTTTTTCATGTAATAAATTTGGTCATAAGGCAACATAATGTAGGAGTAGGATGAATCAGTTTCCTGGTTCCTTCTCTAGTCAATATTTTGCATGCAAAAGATTTGGACATAGGGCTATTGAATATAGAATCTAGATGATGAATCAATTTAATGGAGGAAGAGAAAATCAATCCTTTAATGGCTATTGTTATACTTTCAACAAGTATGGACATAAATCTAATCAGTGTAGAACAAGATTCAGTGGAATTCAAACTAATAAGAGAAATGTTGTCTACTATAATTGCAACAAACTAGGACATATCTCAAGAGTTTTCAGAAGCAAAAAGGGTAAGCAGACCAATCCGGTAGAAAAGAATGAACATGTGAAGAAGGTTGACAAAGATGAGATTAAGAAAGAAATGAATAAAATTTGGAGAAGAGCCTGAGTCAATAGATGTGTTTGTTCCCTCATCCGATATAGATAATTCCTCTAGGAATTAGACCTAGCAAGGTCTTAGGGGGAGCTTTAATAGAAAATTACTTAAACCCCCTTGATGTTTGGTGTGTTAGTCTTTGGCACGAAGATACGTTGTAAGAAATGATTAGTTAGAGGTTATGCAAGTGGAACCAGAAAATTATATGAAGGCATGATCATTTGTGGAGAAAATTAGGGTTTTTCTAATAGAGAAGAAGATTTTTTAGTAGCTTTTTGAAATCTGCCTCATTTAATGTGAATTAGAGTAGATCATTGCTTTATAAAATAAATGTGTAAGGCATTTTAATCACTTGTTCATTTTAAAAAATCAAAGAGATTTTTGGAGCGTTCTTGAGGTGATTTGGAGTTTGAGCTGTACAAACCCTAGTTCTGGTTCTTCATGAAGAAAAAGGTATTTTACTTTTCTGTGTAGTTGTGAGTTTGTGTGAATCATCTTCTTGAATTGTTTGAGTTTGAAATTGTGATGAATGGCAACCCTTGTAGTTGTTAAAGTGTTAGAAAGACCTAGACCATCATATAGGAAATATTCCTTGAAGGTTTTTGAAGACAACCCTATGGGCGCCTTCTCATCAATCCCTCATGGGGTTATGCTGACCAAGGACACAAGAATGTATATTTGAGTAAAGACTGAGGAGTTCAATCACAAAAAATTGATTGATATTTGGCAGAATGAGCTCACTGGAGATAATTTCTTGGTGAAACCTAAATACTCGAACCTTGTTGCGAAGAAATGGATAAATGGAACTACTTTCCCTATTTCGGTTCCATGGTTGATGATAGATATGTGAAACTTGTTCTCAGTAGAATACATGATAAATTATTGTGGACCGATCGACATCATTTGATAACTAAGGAGGAAATTAAGGTTGTTACCGGCCTCTGGGATAAAGGACTAGTACCTGTATTGAAAGTCGTAAAGAACAAAGTGGTGATGGAACTCATTGTTGCCGCATATGACAACAGAGCTATTACAACAAAGTCCATCACTAATCTAGCTATGAAGTATATTTCTATAATTATTGGTCACAAAATTTACTTCACCAACAAAGAGAACTTTGTCTCTGCCACAACTATTTATACTAGTTTTGATATGGTAGTCAATGGTGTAGACTATGACTTGTGTGAACTTCTCTGACATCAATTGCTTGAGAATTTAAAGTCGACAAAAGAAAGGAAGTATGCATTTAAATTTGGCTCATTTATTGTATGTCTGATATTCTATTTCATGAAGAGGCTTCCTGGAAAGAATGATGTAGTGTTTTGGGACTCATTCAGACTGGTTGCACATCAAATATTTGATTATATGCATAGTTTGGGTGATTTGAAGACTCAAGAAAATCCTCTAACATCATTCTTTGATGTATTTAAGAGAAACATTGATGCAGTACAAAGGAATAAAATTAACCACTTAATCTCATTTAGCAAAAACTCAAAACACCTTAGTTTGATTACTTATTTCCAATTTACTTTTTCCTTCACAAATCACTTATATCAAGCTTCAAACATGCAAATCGGAGTCCCAAATTATACAAAACATTCAAGTCGCCTTTAACATTAACATCATGTCATTGATTGATTATAATCAACTGATTTCTTGAAACATCAGTTTAAGGCCACCTACACCAAATTGTCCTCAAATGCATAACCATGACACTAATTGACCACAAGCCCAAATTTGATTTTTTTAAAGCACAACCAAATCATTCAGGGCTTAAGAAATCTTCATCATGATTAAATCAACACAAATAAACTCATTCAGAGCCACATCAATATAGACTTTTTGTTTTGATGAACAAACCTTCAATGGCTACTACAATCCTTGTAACACTCCTCTTAGGACTGTCATTCAAGAAATTTTCATAGATACTATATCTTCAGACTATAATTAGTGTTTAGAGTAACCATTTGAGAGCCTTAAAACATATCAAAATTTTTCCTTAAGTTGTTTAAGGAAATGGTGCATAAATTTGATTGTCCATGTTGTTATGGAGGCCTAATTAGGTCTTATTTCCACTAGGGCTTACTGGTTTATGAGCCTCCACACTTAAATTTACCGAGCCAACTATTGGAACACCTTAAATATGACCTGCTCATGCTCTAAAGATCATTAAAAAACCATTTACTATAACATTTCTCCAAACCCTAGGTTTGGTTCTCTCTACTAACTCTGTTTTCCTGACAGTGTACAAAATGATAATCCTAAACTTAAATTACTTACCCCTTTGCTTTGTGGTTTTTCCCCAAACCCATTGACATTCAAAAGAAAATATATAGAAGAATGATTTCACCAAAAACCAGATGATTCTATCTATTCAGAAGAGAGAAACACAATTATTTTGAGTCACTGCTTACCCTAACAAGGGGTTTGACTATATTCACAAAAATTGTAATAACTTCTTCAAAAACTAACCAATCTGCATGAAACTTGAACCAAATGGAAGGTGATTGATGGAATCAACACTTACAAACAATCTTGCATGGTTCTCAGTTCGCACAAATTGTACATATGCTTGAAAACACAAAATTTTTGAAGGAGATGCTTAAAAACAATGATTTTATTCATTAAATTGCAAACCTACAATCACCCACGAGTTCTCAAATGATTCCAAATCCTTTTTAAACAAAAAAAAAAAAAATCATCAGTTTCTAACCCACTTGGAATGACCTAAGACAAATATTTCTCTTCCCCTTGCTTGCAATTTTGTAATTTGTGACAACTTTCTCTTTGTATACATTGACATCTTTTGCATTTTTTTACTCAAATAACCTCCTAATCACCTAGACACATAGGCAATGACTTAAATAATCCTTATTACAAGGTAAAACATAAAATTGAATAAATTTATCAAACTTTCCACAAGGAGGCACAATTGTGTCAAGGTGCTCCTGCACCAAACATGAATGAGAGAGAGGATTCCAAGGAAAATTGTTGAGAAATACAACAATGACATCATATTTCATGTTTCCTATGATGAATGCATGATTGAAGAAGTTTAACCCTAGACCATTTGGATTCAACCATTGGGATATTCAATTACAAAATATGAAGCTAAGGGTTATGTACAAATGTTGTTGAAAAATCTGAAGGATCCCAATGAACCAAGAATTGGCACTTATGCTAAAAAGTCTATGGAGGTCCACTTGGAGCACAAAAATCCAATAATAAGAAATAATGTGGAGAAAAAGCTTACAAAATTTGGATTCACTGATGAGCATATTGCTCTTGGAAGGGCTAAGAGAGAAGAGTTGGAGGGAGAATCATCAGGTTTGAGGAGATTCGATAGGACTTCTTCTAAACCCTCTGCAGCTCCTGTAGTAAAAATTGAATCCAGTACTACTGATAAAGGTAAAGGCCCAATTTCCTCTTGACCTACTACTAGATCTGGGAAAAGGAAAGAAACTCCCCCAGTGGCCCCTAGAAAAAGAGGAAAGAAAGAGAAAGCTACAAGGGAGAAGAATCTTAGTGTCACAAATGATCAAGATGAAGAGGAAGAGGATCCTGTTGCAAAATTGATAAGGAAAAGAAGAGGAAGTTTATCCTCTGGTGAAGTTGCTTCTAAGGAAGCTATTGGTTCTAAGAGAGTGCATGTTGTGTTGTCTTCTGATGAAGAGGAAGAACAAATATTTGGTGTTCATGTGCACACCAAACTAGAGTTGAAGAAGACTAAGGTTTCTGAAGATGCCTCCCCAAACCAAGAAAAATAGGACATTTCAGTAAGCTCTAGTCCCTATTTCAAATTAAAGGAAACTTTCAATTCTTTGTTACATTTTGAAAACATGTTGAAGCCTACAACAAAATATTATGATAATGCTGAAAAATAGGATAAGAAAACATTAATTTTAGTTGTCATTTACTATGTTATCATCTTGGAAGTTAAATGGGATGATGTGAAGAAATATGTACCTGAGAATATGTGGGAAACTCTAATGAAAAGGAGATCAGAGGCTGTTGAACTTGAAGAGAAAATCAAGAATAATGCATTTGATAATATTGGGTCTTATTTGACCCTAGATGATCTAGAAACTCTGAAAAAGATATGTGCAGATATGTTTTGGATGAAGAAAAGGGTTAATATTTTGATGAAAAAAGATAAAAAGAAAACAAAGAAGATAAGGAAGGAAACCACAAAAGTGATCCAGGATATAAGAGAGAAATATGGCATGCTTGAGACTGGTGAAGATTTTTTTGCTAAAAATGTTGAGGAAGATATTTCTCTTGGTACAGGTGATGCAGAAATTTTTGAAGACATTAATGTTGAAAATGATACTGGTGGTGGAAATGATCCTCTGAAAATGGAGAAGCATAATGAAGGTGAAGTTGAGCTTGAAAAACATGATGATGCTTCTCTGAAGCACACTGAAGGTGAAAAATGCAATGATGAAAAAGATAATATTGAAGAAGGAAAAGTCAATGAAGAAGGAGAGAAACATAATCCAGAAGAAGAACAAAATAAAAATGGAAATGAAGGAAATGATGAAGAAGAAAATAGGGACAAAGAAAAAGATGAGAATGATAAAAGAAAGAAAAGAAAGAAGAAGAAGAAGAGAAAGTGGAAGAAGAGAAGAAGAAAGAAGAAAAGGAAAAGGAAAAGGGAGAGGAAGAAAAGAAAAATGAGGAATATGCTAGGAAAAATGATGAAAGACAAAAGAAGATTGTAAAATCTCTTAAGTGTCTCAGAGAATCGTCCTCTGGTAATGATGTATTGAAAGGCTTTCTATCCAAGCAGATCAGATTCCAACCAATAATTCCTTAGGAGATACTACAACTTCTTATGATTGAAGGGTATGTAGATGTGGAGAAGATGTCTCTGGTCCATAAAGTAGTATTAGGAGATGCATTACATGCATCTAGAAGGAAGGAGATTCTTGAAACTCGTCAGAAAGGAACACAACTCATAGAAGATGCTCTTAAGGCATTGCAGGAGGTCACACTTGGTACATCTATAGATGCATCTCTCACTCTAGAGTAAATTTGATATTGTTGTTGGATTCTTTCAAGGAGTTTACCTCCAGGCTTGGTGAAAAGACAAAACAAGAGGTTGAGGAGAAGCTAACAGAGAAAAGGTTGTTGGTGTTGCATGACAAGTGTTCTCTAGCACACACAAATGTTGAAAAGAACTTGGAAGCTATGCATATCTGTGAGTCGGAAGCAGATGTTATTTATTATTGCTTGAAGTGGTCGGATGCCACTCAAAATGTTAAGGTTGTTATGGATTCCATTGAGACCCAGTTGATTGTTGTCTTTGGTACCTACAATATATCCAAAGATAGGCACAAATAAACCTAGAATGCCATCTCTATGCATAAAGATAAATTCTTTGTTTTACAGAAGCAAAAGGAAGAAATTATCAAGAAACTTGGTCAGTTAGGAGATCTGGTGAGATTGGAATATACTCCAGTTTCCAATGCCTTGGAAAGTAAAAAGAAACTTGGAAAGATAAATCTGATCCTCGATACTTCAGATGAAGCAGAAGAAACTCTAGTAGAGTTGGAATCCCTGAACAGGATGTTGATTGCTACAAAGGAAAGTTGGGAGAATGGTAAATCAATATGGCAAGGTATTCTTAAGGAGCTTCAAGGCTCACCATCCTCTTGTTAATGCATGTCTCTTTGTTTTCTTTGTTTTCATATTTTAGTTTTTGGGATGCCCTTTGTCCTTGATGTCAAAGGGGGAGAGAAAAAGATGATAGTGGAAGGAGAATATTTGTAATAGGGGGAGAGTGTTGTAAATAAGAGTTTGGAATTTTTTGCAAGTTTTGTTTTGAAATTTTGGTGCATGTTTCCATCAATGACAAAGGGAGAGATTGTTGGAACAATGAAGAAGAACATCTAATTTTTCTTTTTTGTGTTGTCATTGATGTCACCATGATATATGAGTTGCAACTGCAAGATCAAGTTTGAATTTGTTCTGGTATCTAAACTGGTATGAAGCTTACATCCTCTGGTATTTTGGTCTGTAATTGTTTTCTATTGATTATTATTGTGAGTGGCTTTGGGAAATGGTTTATGGATGTTGTAAGCACATACACTCAAGATATCACATATTCAAATGCTCGTATTGGTGTATCGACATTATTCTGTTAATTGTAATTTTGCTATTAATTCTATCCTTGGCTGACCTAATGGATAAATAATAATGGTGAATCAATTTTTTGGTATGTAGATATATGTGTGACCTATCTCAGGTCCATGCCAACATGATATAGCATGTTGAGTAGTTGAATTATTTTTGGAAAGATTTTGTGAAAGCCTGAAGCTGACAATTGGTATTCTTTTGATGAATAAGAAGTGCATCTAATTAGGCCGACCTAATTGATACTTGTGGATAGATCAGGTATATATATTGGAAAATTTTTGAAGACTGATAGAAGATGATAGAGTTGTGGATGAGAATGTGAAGAAGTGTGAATATGATGAAGTGTGTCAGGTCAGTTTACTGAGCCCAATTGGAACTGAATCAACACTTGTTAGGTGTACATTATTAGTTCATTTTTTGGCTATAAGCCATTTTATCATTGTAACTTTGTAGGTAGTGAGCCTTTGTATTTGGACAGTGAGTCCTGGCAGTGAGCCACCTCATTTTTGTAATATCTTATAATCGGTTATACTATATTATGAGCTAGCACTCACCGTGATTTTTCCCATTTTGGGTTTTCCAGGTAAAAATCTTGGTGTTCATGTGTGTTGTGATTTCATGTTCTATTAATGCTCTTACTTATCCTTTCTTTTGTATGCATAAAAATAATTGGATGGTATTTGTTCATAAAATTTAAGAAGATATTGATTCACCCCCCCTCTCAAAATCTTAGATATTCAATAGTATTGATTTGAAGGGATAATGTTGTTTTGTTGAAGACTTATGTATTGATTGTTTGGTTGATAGATTTGTAGGTTTTCACTTTGATTTAAATCTACCATAGGGAAAGGTGTTCCAAAATTTAGGTTGGGAATAATCGCATTTGTTGTATCATTGAGGTTTGTAGGATATAATGATCCCATGTGTGAATTGTATGAATGTGAGTTTTGATAATCAATTGGTATTGTAAGGATTTGATAGTTTGATTGATTTACGTCACTCATGATGTATGAATCAAGTTTATATTCCATGTTCTTGTTTTTTGACCTTGTTGACCTCTAAGGATATTACGACCAATGACGAGATGAAGGATGAAAGGGTGAGTGATATGGGTGTTGAACTTTAAGAACTTTGGTCAATACTAGACTTAGGCTTTGATTTTGATGTTTTTATTGGATAATGAACTTGTGGATCCTAAGATGGACATGTGATCTTAGGATAAATTTTTTCAAAAAGGTGCTAATTTAACTAGAAGTATGAGAAAGGATTCATTCTCACCCATCTATTCAAACAAGGTGATTTTAATTTGTTTTAAATGATTTACCCAAGTCTAGAATAATGATGTTTCCAAAGTTCTAAAAGTAGTTTGTGGGATAGAGATGATAGATGTTTGAGATGGATGAAATGTTTGTTTTGATCCTAAATGAACCTAAGAGGGACTTGTTTACAAGGCCAAGGTAGTGAAGAAAATGGTTCTCCCTAAGTGTAATTCAAACCAAAAGATCAATGTTTGCTCGAAAGACCATAAGAAAAAAGATAAACAAGAACATGTGTGGTGTTCAATTGATTTCATCTTGATTAATGAATTGATTTGACCACATCCAATGTCTTGCTTAAGTTTCAAACTAAAAGTCTACAGCTTTGAACATCTTTCATCCCATGTGGGAATCAAGAGGCTTAAAGCTATAGTTCCCTAGGTTTACTTTCGAATTGAATGAATTTAGATATAAGTCCAAATATTTAGAAGCCTCTAAAGATAGAATCCTTAGGGACAAGCAACAATATTTGAATTTTCAAAGGTATTCACATCAAATACAAAATGTTTGAAATCTCAATGATTGTTCAATGTTTGTTTCAATATTTTTGAACCAATTAATGTGTTAAACTGATTCTCAAGCAATAAAATTCCTATCTCAAGTGGGCACATTTTTCTTGGTGGGCTTGTTGATGCCCTTTGTTTCAATATTTTACATGCAACCAAGGAAATAGTGTAGAGGTATGTTAAGAATGAAGTCCTAACCCCTACACCTTAACCAAGATCATACATGGCATAGTAACTTCTTGAAAGCTAAGTTCCAATGCACAAATTTGATAAACTCGTTGGATGGACAAGTTGGTTACTACAACAAGGTTCTTAATGACAACAAACTATGAACACCAAAACCAACGCTCACCTACTGGCCACTTAAGGCTCTTTGACCATTCCTGTTCCACTTAAGGGGTGGGAATAGTTGTATTCTATTGTTGGCACAAATTGGTGCTAATTTCTCATGATTTCACACCCTTTGATATAGCTCGCTGGTAAACATGCTTGCAAGAACTTTCCTATGAGTTTCTTGTTGTGGGGTGTGTCTCATAGTAAGCCCTCTCTCAAAGGTGACTCAAAGCAATAAAATACACTTTTCTCTTCACCCAAGATTGCACGAAGCACAAGGGGAGAGAATACACACTTTAAAGTGTATATAAACAAGATTAGTCACTCAAAACACTTGTTCATTTTATCCTTCAAAATCTGAGTTTGAGTTTGTTTTGTTCAATTTTAGCCTAGCATAGCAATGACTAGTGAGTTTGTAGGTTCAATTTTTAATCCAAATTTGAAAGCAAGATTGCAATGGTTAATTTTAGAGCCCAATTGAAAACTAGTATTCCTAAAGCATGAAAGGAAAATAACATATGATGGGTTATTTTCCCATGAGTGTT
The DNA here is from genome assembly GCA_007258455.2 of Sequoia sempervirens. Taxonomy (NCBI): domain Eukaryota; kingdom Viridiplantae; phylum Streptophyta; class Pinopsida; order Cupressales; family Cupressaceae; genus Sequoia; species Sequoia sempervirens. Next base: position 8,396,595 of record VDFB02373365.1, on the reverse strand, counting down.
TGGAAACACTATTACAATGAATATAAAATGTTTTTTATTTCACTTAAATGCTCCATGATCCTCTTCAAACCTGCAATCCATGCTCCAAATGTTTGATGAAATCAAGAAAACAAGAATATATGAGGGTTAAATAAATGATTAAGCATTAAAACCCTACGAACTAGACCAAGTTACAATGTGATTTGACTTTAGGTGCAAAATTAAAAAAATGGCTCTATAAAAATTGAGAAAAACCTTCACCATTGCATAACTCATGAAATTCTACCCCATTTTAAAAAAAGCTTTGAAAAGATCAAAATATGACCAAGATATGGCCATTTTAAGATGGAGTGCAAAAGAGAGAAAATAAAGGCTACCCTATTTTTCAATAGCGATGCTATTTTGCAAAAGTGACTCTATATCATTGCAATGGAGACACTATTTAGCAAAAATGATGCTCTAGTGAAAAAAACAATAGCGACGCTTTGCACTAAATTAGGGACCTCAATGGCAACTCTATGATGACAAAAATAGCTCTGTTTGCCATAACAATGCTATATTTGCAAAAGCAATGCTCCGGTAATGTCAATAGTGACATCACTTCCTGAAACCTAAAAAAGCATGATTTTGAAGCCAAAATATCAAATTTTTAAGTGGTTATCCCTCCTTCTAGCACCAAAATGTGAATGATAATTTGCACCTAACTAAACATAGACAAACACAAGAGCATTAGTCACTCAAATAAGCACAAAAATAATTTCCTATGAGATTCTTGATCATACTAAAAGATGAAAATATGAGACAAAAGAACAAAAGAAAGCAAATGAAAGCATGTAAACAAACAAAGTAGATCAAATCTCAATCCCATAGGGGTATTGGTGTCACATTGATGTGGAAAGTGGCCCTTTCCCAATCTCTTTGATAAGATCCAAGATCCTTTGATTCCAAGTGATTGTGATGCAAAATATGTTGATAAGCTAGTTGAAGTGATGAAAATGAGTGATTGTTATGGATGAATGTGCCTATAGTAAGATTGCATGAGATTGTGGATGAAAATGTGTAGCATAAGCTTGCATGAGATGATGGATCATGATAAATGCCAATTTACCTCAAAGATAATGATAGCAATTGGATGATTGATGGATGAAAATGAGTATAATTCCTTTACATGAAGAGGTGGATCCATTCTTCATAGAGAAGCCCTCTATTTATAGGACTCAAGGGTTGGAAGAAGAGGTGAATTGAAGCAATGTGGGACTAAAATGGGGACCAATAGCATTGTGACACTTGTCACAAGGCTAATGAAAGCCATGGGGATATGTGTGGAGCACATTCTAAAAAATGTGAAGAGTTAAAGTGTGTAGGTGAGATTGTAAGGTTATGTAAGAGAATTGAAGGAATATGGTTGAGATGTAAGAGGGACAAGATGGCATGTAAGTGCAATTAAATGAATTTTTAAGAGGTATTTAAGACCTTGTAAGAGGCTTTAAAATCCTTTGGAGGGAAATTGAATGAAGGGGTAGTTGAGGGAAGTATTCCAAAGAATATGGTCTTGTGAGGAAAATAGGCTAATTAGTTAATTAAAAGAAATGATTTTCATGTGGAAATTGGTTAGTTGATCATAGGTTTGATTAACCTTGATAAGGGTAAAAGCTAGAGAAATGGGTAATGAGGATTAGGAGAACATTAAAGTTAATTAATTTAGAATTAATCAACTTGAGTGGATTAGAAGATTTATGACATTTGTTAAATAATTTGATTTATCTAATAAAATGAGAGGACCTTATGGTTTTAACTAAATAATTTGATTTATTTAATTAAATGGGATGAACATTAGTGAGAAGAGGATGAATTAATCTGATAAAGTTAATTATCTAATTAATAGTAGAAATTGATGAAATTAACTAAATAATAAAGATTATTTAATTAAATGGTTAAAGCATAAGTGATTTAGGAAGAACGATGTTAGTAATTAGATTCAAGCGCACAATACCAATTAGAACTATTCAAGTATCTACAAGGACCAACAAGTTGTGCTATGCCACATCATTCAAGAAACATATGGCTCCAATGGCAAGAAATTTATGTTATGCTAGGTGGCCATGTTAAAAAGGGGTGCTCAAGTTTAATGTCTCACAAGACGAACAAAAACTCACCTTAAAGGGTGCACAAGGTTTAATGTCTCAGGGGATGAACAAAACTCACCTTAGGAGGTGCACAAGGTTTAACACCTTTGGGGATGAACAAAAATCACCTCAGGGGGTGCATAAAGTTTAACGTCTCGGGGGATAAACAAAATTGGAATTTTGGGGTGCATAAAGTTTAAGATCTCGGAGGACGAACAAAACTCACCTCAGGGGGTATAATAATGAGGATAAGACCAATAACTTGAGGGGTGTTATAACAAAAACAACAACACAAGAGGTGATTTACAAAGAAAAAAAAGGGTATTTTCTCAATACATGAATGGTCACACCTTAGGGAACATCACACATGCCATCACCACTAAGAGAGGACAACTCAAGGAATAAAAGATCACACCTTAGGAATACAAGCGATAATATTACCATAAAGGGGAGCATCACATGCCAAGAAAGGACACACTCTTAGAGGACATCAAGCCTAATATCACCACCAAAGAGACTCACATAAATCAAGGACACACTTCGATTGACAAGGGTACACTTCCTAGGAGATGTATGCTATCATTGCTAAGAAGGGACCTTTCTTTATGCAAAAAATGAGCGGGGGACTATATGCCCTCCTTAAAATGTTAGTGTACTTGCTACACTAATGTTTTGAGGAGATAAAGAGCGATCCATTGCCAAAAGGAATGCACCTAGGACAAGGCTACCTAACCCCTTGCCCTCGAAGTGTAGAGACAAAGGTGAGCCAAATTGATTATGATATGCTACTCCTTGCAAAATAAAAGATGATTGCAAAAAACTAAGTTTATACTCTCATGGATGGTAGTGAGTGTTCTATGATACTACAACCACCACATGATAGGAGAACAACTAATGCTATTGATTAAGTGAAGGTATTTTTGATTTTTTTGTTATTTTTGAAGGAAAATAGTCAATACCTCTTGTTGTTTCTTGTGTGTTAGGCTCTATAGGGACATGGATACCTTGTTCTTTTACAACACATCCTTTTCCATTATAGATAAGTTGTTACAAAATTTGATAAGTTGTTCCATAAATAGCTTCCATTTATTTCAAAGAAGGTGGTTTTTAATAATCACTCTCATCATATGTAGATGTGTGATTTGTGTTTTCCTCTTTGCTAGTAGTTGTGGATGTTTAATGATGGACTGTGTTGATGTGATTGTGACTTCTTTCTCTTTCTTTGATTTTGATTGTGTAATCTTGTATTCTCCCATGAATTTAGGTGTGAAATATAATTATCCCCAATAATCATCCAACAAATTTTTTATGGTTGAAATGAATTAATCTTTTTCTTCAACTTGTAAAGGTTCCACTTTTGAAGTTGGTATCAATGTTCTAAAAGGAATCTATACCCATATTTCAATTTGTAAATAATTTTAAGACTTAGGATCAACTTTTATCATGTACAACTTATTGTTGCATATGTATTTCATTGAATGATGAAGCATTGAAGGCACTTCTTTCATATCATGAATTCATGGTATAACCAAGAAAATATTATATGAAAGATCATTAGGCATGAAATGGATGGGAGTTTGAAATACAACCTTTCCAACTTTAATAGGTAACATTATCACACCAAGTGGTTGTCTTTCCACATTATCAAAACATTTGATTGATAAACCAACGAGTTGAATTAAAGTTTTTTCCACTCTAATTTTATCTAAAATATTTACATTATAAACATTAAGCCTCAAACTATTGTCAATAAGGGTATGCCTAATTCCAAACCTGTTAATAATAGTCGTTATCATCAAAGCATCATTTTGGTTTTGTGTCTCCAAAGGGGTAACTGATTTTCATGAAAGGAAATATCCAAATTAGATAAATTTATACCCTCAAGTAAAGCTACTAAAACTCTGGTTGAGCACTAGGAAGGACAATTTTCAAAGCATTTTTAAGCATACAATGATAAATAGGTGATGTTTGAATCAAATCCCATAAGGATATCTTAGTAGGAGTGTCACAAAGTTTCTCAACAAGATAAAATTATTTACCACTATGCTACAAAATGTTAGGTTTAGGTGGGAGGTATGATTGAGGCAATGTAATGGATGTTGGAATTTGTTTTGTTTGCTTATTGTTTCTAGTGTTATATGTGTGAGCTACAATATGATAAATTGGTTGCTGCGACACATGATTATTAGTAAGTTGTTTTGTAAAGCATAGGATATGTCCATGAGGTTTAGGAGGTTCTATAATGAGAGGTGACTTAGGAGGCTAAATAATTAGAGGACTTTTAGGAGGTTCAAAAGGAGTTTTAGGAGGTCCAATAATCAAAGGAGATCTAATAGTCAATTGTTTATAACCTCAATGGATTTGAATTCTTGTTGATGATATTCTATTGAGGGGGAATCTAAATCTATATTATTGTATTTTGAAAGAAATGTATCAATGATATCATCCTCTTGTCCAAAAATATCTTCCCAAGTAGGAGAGGTAGGTGAAGAGAAACAAACAAGATTCTCATGATGCTTAATGATTGAATCTTCTAACACCAAGATACCTTCTTCATAAATAAGAGAGATATCAAGAGAAGAAAAAACATGCTTGTCATGATTGTCATGATTGTCAAAGATTGTATTATCTTGCACCAAGCTAACCTCACACATAGGAGAGATAGTGGGAGAGGGATTAATGAAAAAAAAAAAAGGAGAAATGAACTCATTTTCACATGCTTGTAACAAAAATTCCTTGCAATACTTGACAAGATATGACAATAGAACATGAATTATGACAAAAAAAGATTTTTGCAATGAGAACATGATGCTATATCTTATGGTTCAAACTAGCAATTTTTTTAGCAAAATAGACAGTTATAGAACTGATATGCAAAAATTGATACTAGATCTAGGTAGAGACCAAATACATGGCGTCGAATGCACAAGAAAACTGAGAGGGGGGTGAATCAGTTGTACATTAAAAAATCAAAACCATCATTAACACTCAAATCCACATCAAATTAATAACCTTTAATTTGTTATAATGATTTAGCAAGAAAGAAAATAACATAAACTAAAAAAATCAACACCACACACAATAGAATACTAGATTTACGTGGAAAACCCAAGAAGGGAAAAACCATGGTGATGATTAGCTCACAATATAAAGTAGTAGTAACACCAAATACAATAGGCTCACTACCAAGAAGAAAGAAGGGCTCACTGCCAACGACTCTTTGCTAGATTACAAAAAAGAAGAAAATAAGAATGTTACAGTGAGAAATATATCTCAATGCAAAAAAATATCCACAACAACATCACTGACACATTTGCATCCTTTTTGAATATTTTAGACATCTTCGACTCACTGCTTCTAGTAGTCTAACTCATTGAAGCTCACACTTCACTTCACAAATTCATACTTGACAACTCTGCAATTCACATCACACACTACACACTCATTCTCCATCAACACAACACTTATTTATACCTTCTTCAACCTTGAAAACATTCTCCAAGGTTAGCTATGCACCTCAACCGTGCAAATTAAAATTAGGTCAGCACCAAAACATTTCTGTGGTGGAAATAAATGAAGGTGGACCATGTTGGCATCCTACAATGGTTTAATAACTAAGCCTTTAGGGTTGTGACTTAGAGATTGAACATCTACACTAAGTATCTATCTTACTCATCATGAAGGTGCATTTCACTTGTCAACCCAGGGATGTAAACTTGAAATGGGTTAACACTATATGTGCACTAAGAATTCATTGCAATCATCCATAAACAAGGAAATAAACAATGCTAGAAATAAATCAACTTAAATACTGAGCATAAATCAAAATCTGCACTAAGCAATAATCAACTAGACTAAAATTGAATGACAGAAATGGAAATTATAGCAAACAGTCAGGAAACTACTCTGTCTGCCTTGGCTACAGGAATAGTCATAGAACAAAATTTTAGTGGCTTTAGGAACAGACAGTTGCTAAAACTAAAACTAATTGTTGAACAAAAAATAACTTTTAAACTAATAGATGGAATTCTCACCAAGTGGGCCCCCTTGAGTGAGTCTCCCTTACACTAACTCAAATGCAGCAACTTAGAATGTCATATTATTTCTTGAAAGCATAAGTACAACATCTTAGTAATAGAACTACATAACTAGAAAATGTGAGTACAAACTCAGAAATCCAACCTTTTTCAAAAGGAGCATCTGACCATTATTTATAGAGAGAAACTACTGACTAACCCTAATTACCTAGGTAGTTGACTCCATCAAAATAGGAGGATGCTACTTATTGAAAGCATAGAAAAAGATGGAGGAAGTTATGCATATGCTAAATTGGTCAAAGCAGATTTGTTTCAACGAGAATCTAGCACAACACACTCCCTAGATTTTCTCAACAACAAATATGATCATTAAAAAAGGTAGTAACATTCTTTTTGTTCGAATTAGGAATTTCCCTCCATGAGAGCTTTCCTGCTTTGACTTCTTAATGATCAACTTCTTGAATTCTTGGTAACCGACTAGCTGGCAAGAATTTCTCCCACATAGCAGGCTTTGTTGACATCAACATTTTAGTGGAAACCTGCAAAACAACATTAGCATGCACAAACAAATGTATATCTATAATTACCTTAGTAACATTCATTCAACCATTTGTAAATTCAACATAGGTAATTCACATAGCATGATAATGTCATTAAAGTCACAAAGATAAACTTATGCTCAATGTTTATGGTTTTAAGGGAATAACATAGAAAATTTCAACAACCAAGTGTCAAAGTCTATGATAGCAACAACAAATAGATAATAGACCCTATCAAAATTGAGCCATTAAATGAACCCATCATCCCCCAACCTAACGGTTTGATGGTCTTCCAACAAAAGAAGCACCATTCTTTTGCCTACTTAATGCCCTGAAGTCAACAACTGCTAGTTGTCCCACATCAGTCTCCACAGTGTCTGAATTAGGATCCCAGTAGAATCCTTGTTTGATCTCCAACCTGTTCTATCTTGTTCTTTCTACAACTATGTCATACTGGTAATATTTTTAGTCTAGCATAAGCCAAAATAATGTAGGCGGTTGAAATGTTAATGGAAGCCAAAACTGTTGTTTCAACCTTCCAATTTGAATGTACCTGTTAATTCTTTTGCATGCTGCAACATAGTTCTATAAAGAGTGGGGTTCAACTTGTTCCAACTCTTTAGTCAAATTGTTCCACCTTTGTGATAAGTACCCCATTACTGATTTTCTTGTAGTTCTAGCTACCTTCTCATATTCCTTGTAGGTCTCCTCTCTAATAGGCATAATCCTTTTGTTATAGCTTGGGCAGTAAAGAAATCTATGCCATGTTTGGAAAATGTTTGCAAGGTTACTAGATTTACCTCTAATGGGTAAGGGAGTATATAATTCTCTTTCTCTATGGGTTCTAAACTGTTTCTCCCAACTAATTTCATTCTGAATCCAGGACATAAATTCCCTTAAATGGAGGTATCCAATATACAATAATGGGTTCCATTCATGATCATTAGGCACAACATAATTGTGTAGGTATAATTCACATAACAAATTTTTAACATCAGGAGGGGCAATCTGATAAGCCTAGAAAAATTCATGTGGAGTATCAAGAGAAGGACTCAAACTTGAAATAATCCTTGATAGTTTAAAGGAAATATTTCACTCCTTCAAATGTAGGGCATACACCCTTGGAGGGGTTCTGCATGCCAACATTTTGGTTATTACATCTACCACATTATCCACCTTTTCTTTCAAAGTAGCAATTTTTGTATTCTTCTCTTCAATCTCTGCATTTTTATTTTTAATCTCATTCTGCAGCTTGTGCTTTTCCTTTTTCGATTCCTCCTCTTTTCTCTACATCTCACTCCATAGTTTTAGAGCTATTTCATTCCATGAAAAATCAGGAGGTTTATGTGTTCCTGCCAAAATTTTCTTTTGCATCAATTCTTGCGGTTCAAATAAAACTAGTTGCAATGATTCAAATTGTTCATCATGCTCTAGCTACAAGAACTTTGGGTTCTCATCTTGTTCTTATTGTATGGGTTTCTGAATTTCATCTTGTTCCTCGTTCTCAACCTGTTCTACAATGGAAGTAAGCTCTATCAATTTGATATTTGCTTGTTCCTCAAAAATATTTTTTTCCTCAACATTCACCTGCCCCATTGGGGCTTCCATCTCCTCCCTAGATATTTTTATAAGCCCAGGGCTTCTCTTTGGAGGTACACTAGTGGCTGGCCCAATTGGTTTTGATCTCTTAGGAGGGTTTTTGTATTTTTCTTCAACTGCAAGAGGAACAATTTTATCAACCTTTCATTTCCTAGGGCTTGCTGTTGGTTTTTCTGCCACTTGCTTCTTGACATTTCCCTTTCTCATTTCTGCTTCTTTCATTTGTGTCTCTTCTCTCCTAAGGGTACCCCTAGTTCTAATTGGGGTTTTGGCAGGGACATTATCATCAGAATTTGAGGATGAACTTTCCTCACCTAAATATTCTGACTTAGAAGACCCAATTTCAATAGCTAGCTCAGTTGCAAGAGGGTTTGAACTAGGGTTTGCACTAGAGGTTGATGCTCTAGGGGTAATTTTATCAGCCCTCACTTCCCTACTAACCATATGGGGTTGATGCTGACCTTTAACATGTTTTGGTGTAAATTGATCAATGGTTAAAAACTCCTCCCACGTCATATTAGATACTTCATGTAGAGATTTTTCCACTAGTAATTTGATTAAACAATGGTGAGAGATTGAATTATCCCCACCTTTCTGTGTTTCAGCCACCATGATGGCAAAGAGATGATATAGCACATTGGACACATTCATTATTCATCCATGCCTCATATGGTTCATGAGCTTGAAGTGTACAAAATGGAGGCATGATTGGTGGCCCTCATAAGTAATGTACTTGAAAATGTGGACAACTAATTGTCTCCATGGATCTGAAAGAGAAGTTCTCTTTGCACCTTTTTTTATCCACAACCAATGGAGGGTCACTAGGTTTAGTAAATTCAGCTTTGGCTGACCTTGCATCTTTGGTAGCAGAATATGGCTCACCATCAGTAGGTAAACCCATCACTTCCACAATTATTTCCTCAGTAACGATCACCTCCAATCCTTTTACCACTTCCTTCCCCTCAAAGAATTTTTGTTCAAATTCCTGCACAATGTCTTCATTATAGTTGTCAAGCTTCAAGAAATAGTCCAACCATCCACAATTTCTAAAATCTTCCAAAGAAGGTGCATCATGTATGTTGGAAACAAGCAACACTAGGAGGGGGGTGAATCAGTGTTGTGCAAAAATTAGATTTATTATTCTGATCTTTAACCCACTTAAAACATTCAACCAAAAGAAATATGTAGAAACATAAAATAAACAATCGCAACACCATAACACAAGGATTTTTATGTGGAAACCCTCTTAGGGGAAAAACCACGGTGGATGGCCAATCCACAATATGATATGAGTATACTCAAAAAGAAGTTTACAATATGGGAATGCACTTGCATTGAAGCTCACTGCCTAGAGCTCACTACTCAAAATACAAAGGAAACCTACCTTAAAAAGATTTGGATTAGATCCAAGAGAATGAACTGGAAGAGTAGCATCTACAAATGGTTGATTACAATTCCAATTATGCTCTATAGTCGATCTTTTGTCCTTCTGACTGATTTTGCACTTCTTCTCTACTCTGCTCTAATTTGCACCACAAAATATTTAATGCACAAGTGAAACTATGCATAAATCACTTAATCACCCTTCTGATATTCACAACACACATTGACACACCTTCTACACACACAAAATGATATAATTGAACATTTATATATATCCGCAACTAAGAATTTAATCGCAACTTGTTGGCTTCAATAAAACTTAAGAATATTTACAACTGTCAGCTCAAATCATGAATAATATTCAATGCACACCCACAATGGTCAATCATAACTTAGCTTAGACCCAAATCAAGATGATCAAACACAAAAACATTTGAGTAGACACCCCTTGAAAATCTGCGATACTTAAAATCATCTAGGTCGGCCACAAAACACTGATGAATCAAAAAGATATCCAACCAGACCTCCAAACTTGCGTACAAATTGATACAAGACACTGAGATTTTTAGACAACACAACACATACATTGATTAACCTTTCATAAGATCCACAACTCAAAATAACAATAGAAAATTTTCATGAGAATCAAAGAACACAAAACTGTCGGATGCTTTGTTCTTCCTGACTGTCCTTAATCTGTCTACTGGTAGGAGCAAATGATGATGTGCAAATTCAATCATTGACTAGGGTTGCCATCAATGACAACACCAAAGTATATTTGCAGTGTCTCTTACCAACAATCTCCCCCTTTGGCATTGGTGGCAACACGTAGTGAAAAATGACTAAGTGTCGGATCAATACCAACATGAATTATACTGCCACTTCAAAATTTCAAAAAGAATCTTCAATCTCAGCTTATAAATGAAACTCCCCCTAAGACAAATATACATTTTTCACTGTACAACTCTTCCCCTTTGACATCAATGGCAAAATTGGGGAACCAAAAAGATAACAAAATTTGGTAACTTACACAAATTGGAAAATATCTACAAAATATCTCTTCAACATGCTCAAATTTGTGTCCCAAACCCTTTTGAAACTCTCTAGAATTGTTATGTGACCATAAACTAAATAAGATTGAGCTTTTGTAGTCTCAAAATTCATTGGGTCACTAACTACCATAACATCTTTGGCTTCCTTTTAAAGAATTCACAATTATTCCAATCTTTAGACCAATTAGTCCTCTGAGTTCACATGATCTTCCTACAATCCTGCCATTTTCATGCTTTAAACTCCTTATTTTTTCAAGTAGAGATATTACTTGACCTTCTTGCTCACCAACATTGCCAACTAATGGATCAAAAACATCAGAGATGGTAGCCAATTGTTTTTCAAGATCCTTCACCTTCTTCTCATTGTCTTAAGTGAATTTAGTCAAAATCAAACATGACTTATAGGCCTTTCCACCTTCAGATATAAAATATTGACTATTCTTCATACAGGTGGATAACAACGTTTTATCCTTAGCAATCACTTCTTTTAACCAACTAAATATTTTTCCATCAAATTCCTACACTTTAACCATGGCTGATTTTTCAAGAGAATCGAAATGAGTACTTACAGAATTTATGATCATCTTTAGTTCACCAAAAGAGGAACTGGATGGATCGTTAACATTAGTTGGCATAATTTTCTCTAGAACTCTAGATGCAAGACTTAATAATTCACTGTCCTCCATGTGAGACTTCAAAATATTCTCATTGGATTTAGCTTGTGCAATTGATGCAACCTTCATTATCTGAATTGGGGACAAGGTGGATAGATTTATTGGGCCTTCAACCAATTCAGGATCAAATTCTTCTTGTTGTTCCACCAGAGATTTCTTCACTGCCTCGACAATGTCTCTTGCTTCCACTAGGATTTCCTTAATATGAACCTTTTCTTCTTCTTCAACCTTTGGTTCCACAGTAATTGTTTCTTGATTGACTTTAGGAGCTTCAGCTACTTCATTTGGTATCTCCTCTTCTTCAACTAATACAACCTTAGGAACTTCAATTTCCATAGGTGCTTCTATGTTATCCACATTAGGAGGAATCTGATTATCCTCAACATTCAAATTCACCTCCCCATTTGCTAGATTAGATACAACATCTTCAACATTGATCTTGTTTCTTAGCAGAAATGCTTCCAAGATTTTCTTGGTTTCAACAACAACAATACTAGTTTCACCAATCATAAGTTTGTTCACCCTTATTTTTCTTTTGAATTCTCTCTTGGTTTTTTGTAGAGTGAATTCATCTCCTCAACAAACATTTTTGGACACAAGTCTACAAGAATTCTTTTTCTCATATGCTCTTCTTCTATTCTAGAATTTAATCTTCTCACCTTCGAAACATCATACAGACTCTTAGGTAAACTAGACATAATTTCAACAAGAACTTTGTTGAAAATATTCAGATGTTTTATTATTTCCTCTTCAAGAATTCTTTGACTTGATTCATTGAACATTTATTACGATTTGCAGAGGGGCTTGAGATTTCCATCCTTGACAATAGCATTCTCAACTTCTTCAACTGTCATAGTTGGTATGTCAGTTTTTGCCTTCTTCTTTTCCTTTTCTTCCTCACCAGAAGATTTCCTCTTCATTTCTTTCACAACTTCATCTGACTCAGTCTCCTCACTTTCTGAGATGACTTCGTAAGTTCTTGAGCTCTTGTTTTTCTTCCTCTTACCATAATCCTTTTTCTTGGGTTTGCACAGGGACTGGCTTGGTTGTTGGAGTGGATGTGGAATTCCTTGTTGATCTAGTATGGGCAGAGGATCCTTCCTGACTAGTAGATTCAATTCTTGCTGACTCTTTTCTTGCTTTGGCTTCATCTCTCTTTCTTCTGGCTTCTTTCAATTTTTCTACAGGTATGCCCATTTTTTCTGCAAACACTTCTACTTCTTTCCTTACTCTTCTAACTATCTTTGGCTTCTGTAATTGATCATGGAATTGCATGGTATTTTCTACACAAGATCCAAACCTTTCTTCTACCGGATCTAGAGGCATGCTCAACAAATGTTCTGCATACATGTTCAAGATGTTCTCCTCGACCTCATATCCCATAGGAATAATCCATATCATTCTGGGGTCAATGGCTTCCATATGGCATTGATCAATATCTACCATGAAACATATTGTATCTTCTTACTTCTCTACAATTGAGGTAGGTATTCTTTCTCTGGCATGCATCATATTCTGAAAGTTTTTGAAGTACCCCCAGAGGGTAGTATTTCAAGTCTGACAATCACCGCTTCCAAATAATACATCTCTTATTTGCACAGCTACAAGTTGATTACTTTGCCAATGAACTTTCCCAACGCCTAGAACCTCACTCATGAAATAAAAGAAAATACAAAGTAGCAAATTACCATACTTAAATGAGTCTTTTTTGTCCTTCTTAATCTTACCCATATTCTCCATCGGCTGACTTCTAAGCAGCTCACACAAGTCATACTCTACATTTTCTTTTACCATTTGATAGGCTGCATGAATGGTCATACTAGATACTGAATTATCCTGGCTAGAATGGTAGATCTTGTACCCAATAACCATTGATGCAAATTTCACATTCACTTCAGCAATATCTTTAATTGTCATTGCCCTTCATTGTGCACCTGTTGCATCAGTAACCTTCTGATTCTTTACAGATTTCAAAACTGGCAATCCATCAGAGGAATTTAAACTTGTGACCACGCATATAGCCTCTTTTGTAATCTTGAAAGGTATATTCAACCACATGAACTCGGCATGAACTTTGCTCAAAATATATCACACCCATTTGCTTTCCTCAAATATGGGAAATTTCACAAACTATGTGAAATTATTCTTTTCTAGGGTTTTGTATTCCGGCTTAACAGTGAAGTACTCTCCAATTATATGGTTGGAATAATAATTCATCATTTGTGAGCTTCCCAATTCTTCAATATTGGTATGTATGTAAGCCCTAATGTCTTCAGTGTGCAAGAATCTATACGGTATAGACAAAAACAAACCTAGGGGCTTGGTCTCAATAGACTTATAAGGATGCCACTTGAACTTTGGGCGTGGTCTATCCTTAACCTCAACTACCAATGGAGTGGCCATTTTTACAAATTCTCAAATTCACTGGTTTTTTGATAAATACCTATTCATTGGATTGGAGTTTTGATCGCTAAATCTTCTTCACACTTGAATCTTGCCACAAATCAACAAAGTTCACTCCAGGGCTCTCCAAACTTCTTTTCTCCAAAATGCAAAGAGACAAATGAAGGATAAAAATAACCTTTTTTTTTTGCACAACTAACCCTTTTTGTTGCAATAAATTATTTTACCCTAATTCATTTGGTTACCCTGTTTCCATGCACTGAGACAAACAATTCTTCTGCAGATCTCCAATATAGTATGATACTATCTCCAATTGGTTGAACAACATCTGAAAGGAATCTATGCACTCACTAGACTTATCCACATTCTAGTGCTAGTTATCAACAGGGGGTTAAGATATTTTCTTGATAGCTCCCCCTAGGCCAAAGGCCTAAAACTAATTCCTGGAGGAATTACCAGAAGCAGATTCTGTTGTAGGCGCATTTCTTTCAATAGAGGGATCCTTCTTCACCCATTTCTTCTTCATTTTCCTCCTGATTACATTTGTAGTGACTTTTCCTTTTCCCTTAACATCAAGTGCTGCATGTTTTGTTTTACCAGACCTCTTTTGCTCCAACAAAATCTAGTAGTGTGGCCAAATTTGTTGTAGTTGTAACACACAACATTTCTCTGTTCAGACCTACTGTTCCACTGATTTTTCTTTGATTTGCATTGGTTAACAATATGACTAAGTCTATTGCATACATAACATCTGACATCTCTATGAAAGTTGTTCATCACAATTCTGCATTCACTTTACTTATGACCAAACTGATTACAATTAAAGCACTGACTTGAGAATGATGGTGCTCTTGGATTTATCCTGCTTCTACACTGAGAAGCCATATGACCAAATTTAATGCAAGCAAAACAGTAACCATTAAATCTTTGAGCATTTGGTTGTCTTACCGGATTCCTTTTAGCTCCATTCATCTGATTTCCTTTCCTGAATCTCCCTTGTCTAGAATTCATTTTTCCAGATCCGAAACTTTCTCCTTCTTCATAGCCAAGACCTCGCTTGTCACCATCAGTCCTCTGACCTTTAAACAGTTCATCAAGCTTGGCTAAACTTTCTTTTAATTTCTCCTTGTACTCATTTGCACCAGTAAGCTCATTTCTAAGATCATCAAGCTATTTTTCAATCATTTCCTCATTGTTTTTAGATTGTTCCAATTCATTATCCAGTCGGTTGCATTGTTCATATTTTTCTTTCAAGGATTGAGAAAGATTTTCTTCATTTTTCTTTCTATCTTCAATTTCCTTGGTCATTTTCATCATGATAGATTCCATCTCATGCTTCAGGGCAACACTTTCTTTGGAAATAAAATTCACATTCTTTTGTTTTCTCCTTCAAGGAATGACTTAGTTGCTCATCTTCCATGCTTCTATTCTTTTGCTTAAGTTGATCACACAATTCATTTCTTTTCTCCCTTGATTCATTGATTTTATCTTTCAATGACTAAATGAATTTCTTTGGATTCTCAAGATTTTCCTGTAGTTCCCAGTTCTCAGATTTTGACTGGTCAAGATCATCTAGGGCCACCAAAAGTTGTTCTTGAAGACTACTTGTATCCATTGAAAATTTCCAAGATCTCCCCAAGTTGTTAGACTTCTTTCGAGGAACTAGCTCTGATACCAATTGTTGGATACAAGCAACATTGAGAGGGGGGGTGAA
Source organism: Sequoia sempervirens (assembly GCA_007258455.2). NCBI lineage: Eukaryota > Viridiplantae > Streptophyta > Pinopsida > Cupressales > Cupressaceae > Sequoia > Sequoia sempervirens. The sequence continues at coordinate 8,381,089 of VDFB02373365.1, read as the reverse complement.
TCAGTGTTGTGCAAAAATTAGATTTATTATCCTGATCTTTAACCCACTTAAAACATTCAACCAAAAGAAATATGTAGAAACATAAAGAAAACAACCACAACACCATAACACAAGGATTTTTATGTGGAAATCCTGTTAGGGGAAAAACCATGGTGGATGGCCAATCCACAATATGATTTGAGTATACTCAAAAAGAAGTTTACAATATGAGAATGCACTTGCATTCAGGCTCACTTCCTAGAACTCATTGCTCAAAATAGAAAGGCACACTACCTTACAAAGATTTAGATTAGATTTAAGAGAATGAATTGGAAGAGTAGCATCTAAAAATGCTTGATTATAGTTCTGATTATGCTCAGTAGTCGATCTTCTATCCTTTTGATTGATTCTGTACTTCTTCTCTGCTCTACTCTAATTTGCACCAAAAAATCTTTAATGCACAAGTAAAACTGTGCATGAATCGCTTTATCACCCTTCTAATATTCATAACACACATCGACACACCTTCTACACACACAAAATGATATAATTGAACATTTATATATACTCGCAACTAAGAATTTAATCGCAATCTGTCAGCTTCAATAAAACTTAAGAATATTTACAAATGTAAGCTCAAATCATGAATAATATTCAATGACCACCCACAATGGTTGGTCATAACTTAGCTTAGACCCAAATCAAGATGATCAAACACAAAAAAAATTGAGTAGACACTCCTTGAAAATTCACGATACTTAAAATCATCTAGGTTGGCCACAAAACACTAATGAATCAAAAGATATCCAATCAGACCTCCAAACTTGTGTACAACTTGATATGAGACACTGAAATTTTTGAACAACACAAGACATACATTGATTAACCTCCCATAAGATCCACAACTCAAAATAACAACAAAAAATATGCATGAGAATAGAAGAACAAAAAACTGCCGGATGCTCTGTTCTTTCTGACTGTCCTCAATCTGTCTGCCAGTAGGAGCCAATGATGACATGTGGATTCAATCACCGACCAGGGTTTCCATCAATGAAAAAACCAAAGTATATTTGCAGTGTCTCTTTCCAACTCTACATTACTACGTTATGAACTGGGTTTATTCCAAATTAGTTGACCTCCCATCATTCAACTGCCTATAATCAAACAAGCACTCTGCTAAATTTCCTTTTCCTACAATCTCTTCATGAAAACCTCAAGTTCTCCCTGCAATAAAGATTCATTAATGAAGGGTATTATCGAGAGAAATGGTGGCAGCTCAGTGACATTTCACACATGCAAGCTGTCATTTCAATTTATCATTTAAATTGGCTCAATTTAAATTTTCTAATATGGATGACATGTGGTCTTGTGAGTTGAAAATCCCCCCAAACCTAATTTACAACATGTGTCCATACATGCTAGTTGATAATTATGATTGGACAAGGTGAAGTACAATTTCATGCTATGCGAAATATCTACATTTAATTACAGTAATTAAAGAACTGCACTAAAGATAATAAAGATATAAAAAAATAATTTTCACGTACCTGAAATCTTGGAGTATCTTTGCAAAGAATGTGGAGAAAGTACCAATTACCTTTAAGAAGTATGGTTGAGAAATTAATGAAGTGGTAAAGAAATGGAATGAAGTGATGGCGAAGTGGAGTGATGGTGGAGTTATGGAAGAGAGAGAAGATGGAGATGGATGGGTGGATGGGTGGATTAATGAAGAAGTGGACTCCCACAAAAAGTGTAAGTCTTTATTATGAAGTGGTTGTATGTGTACTTAGATCAGTTAGAAGGAGGGACACTAGGTCCACTTCCTTTGGCTATAGGAAGTTCAGAGGTTGGATGCTGATTAAATTGCTGCATGAATTCTTCCTTGGATGTTGGCTTGTGATACAACCTTAGACGATGATCATTGACCAGAAGTTTGAATTCGACAAGGTCAATGGTGGTGATTTGTATGACTCTATTGGGAAAGACTTTTGCAACTTCGTATGGTCCCAACCATCTAGTATGCAATTTACCTGTATAGTCTTGATACCTAGAGTCATAAAGGAGTTCCCAGTTACCAGGCTGGAACATCTTCTCCTTTATGTACTTATCATGCCATTTGATCCTTTGATTCTGCACTACCTCAGTATGATGCAAGGTTGTCTTTCTCATCTCATCTAAATTATTCAGCTGCATGATTCTGTCCTTTTGTGCCTCAAAGATATCCATCCCTAAGTCTAGTGTAGTCCTAAGAGTCTTATGCTCAAATTCAATGGGCATCATAGTTGTCTTCCCATATAGTAATTCAAAAGGAGTAAAGCCTGTGGTTGTTTTCCAGATAGTCCTATAGGCCCAAACAACTTCTGGTAGCCTATTTGCCTAGTCTCTCCTATGAATAGCCACTTTTTTTATCAGAATTGCCTCAATTTTCTTGTTGGTCACTTTAGATTGGCCATTTCCCTAAGGGTGATAAGGATTAGACTTCTGGTGCCTCACATTATATTCATTAACTAGTGCTGTAACAAGGGTTGATGTAAATTGAGCCCCTTGATTAGTCGCTATCTCCCTTGGAACCCCATAACAAGTGAAAATTTTCTCATAAATAAATTTTGCAACCTTATTATCTCTTGCATGCTTCATTTCTTTAACATTAACCCATTTGGTCACATAATTAGTGCAAAACAAGAGGTAGGATTTACCATTTGATGGAGGATCAATGGGTCCTAAAAAATCCAATCCCCATTTATCAAATGGAGTGATTAATACCTGGGGATAAAGAGGTATCTCATCAAAATTTGTTGGGCGGCCGATCCTCTGGCATCTATCACACTTCCTTGTATACCTGGCTGCATCCTTATGAAGTGTGGGCCAATAATATCCTATATTAAGGATCTTCATTGTTGTCCTCTTGGCTGCAAAATATCCTCCCTAGGCTTCATTATGACATGCATGCAATATATCATATGTCTCATCTTCCCTCACACACGTCCTCATGACATGGTCTAGTCTAGTGTAAAACAAACAATCCGCAATCCATGAAAAAGGAAAGGTTTTCTCAATGAGTACCCTTCTCTCTTTTGGAGAGAAATGAGGAGGAACTCTCCCTACTAGGTAATTGGAAATGTCAACATACCAAGGTGTATGCACACTAATGGAAAACAAATGTTTATTAGGGAAAGAGTCATCAATGACTTGATTATCTTCTAATGTAGTCAGTCTAGGAAAAAAGTATGCTACAACATTTTCTTAAATCATGGTTTATCAACCATGGTGATGTAAAAATCTTGCATCAACAACAACCATCTTGCTAACCTGCCTAAAATGAGGGGATTATTCATGAGGTATCTTATTGCTGCATGATTTGTATGAATAAAAATATGATACCCTGTTATGTGGTGCTTGAATTTGTTAAGGGCATAGACTACTGCCAACATTTCTTTTTTTGTCACAGTGTAATTGAATTCAACTCCTTGTAAGTTTTTGCTGAAAAATAAATAACATTCTAAATTGTTCCTTATTTTTGTCCCAATACAGCTTCTACAACATAGTCTGATGCATCTGTATGAATGTGAAAAGGAAGCTCCCAATTAGGACCTTTGAGTACAGGAGCATGGTTTAAGGCTGCCTTTAGATCAGAGAATGCCTTGTCACAGTCCTCTATCCACTGGAATTCAACATATTTAGTGAGAATATTGTACAGTGGTGCTTCCATTTTGTTGAAATTTTTGATGAAACACCTATAGTACCCTGGATGACCCAAGAAACTCCTAACATCTTTTTGCTTTGTAGGAATAGGTAGATTGGTGATTACTTCAATCTTGGTTGAGTTTACTTGAATTCCCTTTTTAGAGATGTAGTGCCCAAGGAATACTCCTTTCTACATCATCATGAAATACTTCTCACTATTGAAGAACAGGTTATGGTCTTCACATCTTTACAAAACCTTAGATTTTCTAGGGCTTCTGCAAAATCAACAACATAGGTAGTGAAATCATCCATATAAATCTCCATGCAATCATGTGAGATGTCTGAAAATATACTAATGACTGCCCTCTAAAAAGTTTCAGGTGCATTACACAAACCAAATGAAAGCACTGAGTAGGAATAAGTCCCCCATGGACAGGTAAAGGTGTATTCTCTTGATCCTCAAGGGCAATTTGTATTTGTTTGTAGCCACTAAATCCATCTAGAAAAGAAAAATATTGCTTTCTTGCAAGGGAATCCAACACTTGGTCTATGAAAGGAAGGGGAAAATGATCCTTTTTGGTGGCAGAGTTGAGCTCCTTGTAGTCAACACAAACTCTCCACTTCCCTCCCCTTTTGGGAACAATCACGAATGGGGACACCCACTAACTGTCTGAGATGGGGTAGATAAATCCTACATCTAATAATTTTTGAAGTCCCCTTTTGACAATCTCCCTTAATGCAAGGTTGATTCTCCTTTGTGGATACCTTATTGGTGTGCAATCATCTATGATATATATCCTATGAGTATAGAGCTTGGGGTCCAATCCCTTCATATCATGGTAGTCCCATACAAATGCATGTTGGTGGGTCTTTAACAGGTTTGTCAAAGATAATTGTTGCTCTTGATTCAGCTTACTATTAATATTTAGATGTTTCCCTTCTAACACTTGCACTTGTGTGGTTAAATATACCATAGCTACTTCACTAGTACTTGTAATTTTTAGTTCATGTGGCAGAAATGTATGGAGCATATCAATTGCTGTAGGAAGTTTTGTAGTAGGAAGAGCGGGCATAAGTGTCTTCACTGAGCTAGCAAAAATAGATTCATGAGTAGATGACTCTTCATGCACCTCACAATGGTTCTAAATTATGTGGGATAGCATTTCATCTTCCCCATGTAGCTGCATGAAAGAGCTTCTTCCTAACATCATGAGTTGTGCCACATAATTGACTTCCTTGACGTCTTCTCCAACATGTGGCCATATAGTATTATCCATGTCATAAGATGGTTGAGCAAGGGGTAGAGAACAAGATTTTTGGTACTCTTCCCATAAAAAATGGTCATGTCCCCTGATTGAAATCCAATGTAAGCATCTATTGTGGCCAACCATGGTCTTCCTAGGATAATGGGGTACCCGGTACCCACCTAGTGTAGCTTTAGGAGAAAGAATCATAAAATCTGCTGGGTACTTTCAAGAATCTAGAGATACTACAAAGTCCTCTACTATACCATTAGGTTTGATAGTGGAACTGTTAGCAAGCTACAAGATAGTAGGAGTAGGCCTCATGTTTGCAACATTTAGTTGTTGCAGGATATCCTTAGTCATCACATTTATTGCTGCTCCCAAGTCAATCAGAGCATTCCTTATTTAGACTCTATTTATGACAACTCCCACCATAGGGCTACTTGGGTCAGTGTACTTAGGAACTGCAACTTTTCCAAGCATGATGTTTGCTAATTGTCCCACTACATGAACCGTGGTGTGGTCTTTCTTTTTCCTTCTTGAATTTTTGAGGCATGCTTCATTATTTGCTTTGCCATATATAGGTACATCTTTTATGGCTTGAAAAAAAGGTATATTGACACATATGTGTTTCAACTGATCCAAAATGTCAAAGGTTGTTTCCTCATTTTCTTCCTTTTGTTTATCAACCTCTAACCTTTGAGGAAATGGTGGGTCTTGGGTAGTCTATTGAACTAGAACTGGTTCAGGATTTTTAGGCACACAAGGCTAAATGGGGACATTTAGAGGCTCTTCTTCTTCAATAGGAAGCTCGGTGATGATAAGAGTGTAAGGAGCTGGTAAAGTAGTTCTTGAACATAGATGAATGTCACACTCATAGCATATGCAGGGAATTGATTAGGATATGTAGAGTATACTGGTTGTTGTTGCTATGGTTTGTTATTTGGGTTAGGTGCAGGTTGAGCTGGTAACTAAGTAGGCCTAGGTGTGTTTGAACTTGAGCTATTAGGAGGAGGCATTATAGCAGGTTGCTAGGGATGAGAAGGTGGCTGCATGTAGCTAGTAGTCCCCTAAAACTGCTTCCAATTCCCCTAAGGTTGTTGTCACTAGGGTGGAGAGTTTTGGTGATTGGGACAAGTATTTGGAGGGTTATTCCAAGGCTATTGTGGATATCCTCCATAGTTGGATGGATATGGGGGTTTCCATTGGTTACCAGATGCATAAGAATTAAAATAAGGCCCAACAAAAGATAATGGATCTGGTGGCATACCTTGTCTTGGAGCCCATGGTCTCCTTTGTGCAATATAGTACACTTGATCATCATCACCCTAGATTGGCTTGAACTCAGGTGGGATCTTCTTGCTATCAATATTAGCCACCATTTTGCATCTGTAGTCCTTCTTTTGTTTGCACTGGGGGCAGTATTCTACCAACATTTCCTCTGCCTCCTCATGCTTCTTCTTTGCTTGAAGTGTATCCAAATGGGTAGCTAGATTGTTTATGATGTCTTGCTTGAAGTCTGCCAACAAGTGAGTAATCTCCATCCTTGAAACTCCATTGGTGGATGATTTACCCATAGAGGATTGGCAACCTCTTCCTTTCTTTGAAGCTGCCCTGGAATAGTTTTGACATATTTTCTTAATATCATCCCAAGGAACTTGGGTGATATCTCCTCCTCCCATTAGGTCCAAAGCATCAGTGCAGTTGTCATTGATTCCTCTTAGGAAGATAAACTTTTGAGACTCTTCGTTAAGTGTATGATGTGGAGATTTCTGTAGGTAAAAAAAAACCTTGAAATGTAATCTTCCAAGCTCTCATCTTCCTTCTACTACATCCTAAAGATGTCATCTCCTCTCATGTCATTGCCCCTACAATATTCCTTGTACTTCTCAAGGAAATTTTTCTTCATGTCATCCCAAGTGTCCACAGTATTTTTTCCTAAGCTCATAAACCATCTCAATGCAACTTCTTTCAAAATGGTAGGAAACAACTTAAGCCTATGAGCATCAGTGGTGTAGTCATAGCTTCTACAAAGGATATCAAACTCAAACATGAAAGTGTCAGGATCTTTTGTGACAAGTCCATAGAACTTAGGAAGGAATGAATTAGGGATTTTTTTGAGGTTGTCAAATTCATTCTAATGAGCAATTAGGAATGGAAAAGCTAGTTGGTTAGGTCTGTTTATGTGTCTATTCTCATTATTCTCATCACCCATTCATGCTTGATGAAGTTCCAAAGCAAGTAGATTCTCAATTAGATTTTGGTCTTTAGAGGAAGTGTCAGAATTGGTTAGATTGGGAAATGCATGAACAAAAGGGTGTGCTTCTTCTTCTTCTTCGTCCCTTGGTAGATTTGGACGTTCAACTAGTTGGAATGGATCAGGGTCATTAGGAAGGAATCTCCCATGAGCATCTCTCCTCCTTCCTCTATGCATGTGGTATCAACTCAGTATCAGCCAACTCACACAAAGAATTGGTGAAAGAATAGGGGGTCATTACTTTCCTAAGTGATGGGTATACTAAGAGCAACTTTCAAAAATACTACAACAAGAAAGAAACTATCAATGAATCCAAAGAACTTCCTAGTTTGACACCATCCCCGACAACAACGCCAAAAATGTTGGCCTCCTACAGTGGTTTAATAACTAAGTCTTTAGGACTGTGCCTTAGAGATTGAACATCTACACTAAGTAGCTATCTTACTCATCATGAAGGTGCATTTCACTTGTCAACCCAAGGATGTAAACTTGAAATGGGTTAGCACTGTATGTGCACTAGGACTTCATTGCAATCATCCATGAACTAGGAAAGAAACAATGTTGGAAATGAAGTGTTGGAAATAAGTCAACTTAAATACTAATCGTAAATCAACATTTGAACTAAGTATTAGTCAATTGGACTGAAATTGAATGTCAAAAATGGAAATTCTAGCAAACAGACAAGAAACTACTTTGTTTGCCTTGGCTACAGTAACAGTCACAAAACCAAATTTTAGTGGCTGTAGGAACATACAGTTGCTAAAATTAAAACTAATTGCTGAACATAAAATAACTTTTAAACTAATAGATGAAATTTTCACCAAGTGGCCCCCCTTGAGTGAGTCTCCCTTACACTAACTCAAATGCAACAACTCAGAATGTCATATTATTTCTTGAAAGCTTGAAAGCATAAGTACAACATCTCAGTAATAGAATTGTAAAATTGGAAAATGCGAGTACAAACTTAGAAATCCAACCTTTTTCAAAAGGAGCACCTGACCATTATTTATAGAGAGAAACTACCGACTAATCCTAACTACCTAGGCAATTGAATCCATCAAAATAGGAGGATGTCACTTATTGAAAGCATAGAAAAATATGGAGGAAGTTATGCATGCGCTAAATTGGTCAAAGCAAACTTGCTTCAACAAGAATCTAGAACAACACACTCCCTAGATTTTCTCAACAAAAAATATGACCATTAAAGAGGTAGCTACATTCTTTTTGTTCAAATTAGGAATTTCCCTCCATGAGAGTTTTCCTACTTTGACTTCTTAATGATCAACTTCTTGACTTCTTGGTAACCAACCAGTTGGCAATAATTTCTCCCACATAGCAGGCTTTGTTGACATCAAAATTTTAGTGGAAACCTACAAAACAACATTAACACGCACAAAAAAATGTACATCTATAATTACCTTAGTAACATTCATTCAACCATTTGTAAATTCAACATAGTTAATCCACATAGCATGATAATGTCATTAAAGTCACAGAGATAAACTTATGCCCAAGGTCTATGGTTTTAAGGGAATAACGTAGGAAATGTCAACAACCAAGTGTCAAATTCTATGATAGAAATAAAAAATAGATAATAGACCCTTTCAAAATTGAGCCATTAAATGAGTTAATCAGACCACATCACACCTTAACTCGGTGGGTGATCCCACAATAGTGGTTTATACTTTTTGGAACATCTTGATTTTTACTAAAATCACATAATTTTAGAAAATATAATGATTTAAACCTTGAAAAGTTCCATTTAAAGGATTCCAATTGAAGAGGGTTTGATATAACCACCCTATATCAAACCCCTTTGGATAGAACCCCACTATTTTTAAACCATACCTATAATGGAGTCTCCTTTACACCTATCAAAATGCTGATAAAAAGCCACTTTTTATTTACCTTTTGGGGGATCAAATGAATTCATTTAAAATTTATTTTCTGTAAGTATGTAGTCCTTATTATTAGCTTCCCAAAAATTATAGTTTCAAATATATTTAATTTGATTATTATTATTATTATTATTATTTTGTGAATGTAGGTTTTTCACCGAAAATCAATCTCTTTGTTCTACACATGTGGAAAAATAGTAGATTATCAAAAATAATTTTGAAAAATATCTATGCACTAGATATTGATGTCCTTGATCCAACAAAAAATAATTTTTGAATTACAATACATACAAAAAAATTTATGTTTTAGCCAATAAATTATGTCTAAATTGTAACTGGTTTGACTTTGAAACTTAATTAAGAAGAAAATATTCAATGAAATACTATGAAATCAATTCCATGCATTAGATATCATAGTTATGAATCTAAATTCAAAAAAAATAGAATTTTATCCTTCATAGAAAAAAGTTGTGTTAGCTAGTAACGTCACTCTTTAAAAATGGTATTTACTGTTAAAAACTAGTTTTTGAAGGAGATGGAAAAAGAAGTGCAATATGATTCCAAATTTTTTGAAAAAAATATATTTAGAATCTACAAACAAAGTGTGATAAATCACTATTTTGCATCATCTTCAAATTCCTCATGGTTTGACTGCTATAGATTCCCGAAAGTGAAGATTTAGATAAAAAAATTCCTTTCAATGTTCAGTTTGGTGAAATATTGTAAACCAATATTGTGGTATCACCCTGATCCTAAATCCACTCATACTCGCCATGGCACGCTTCCACAATCATTGAAGCAAATTTGCAATTAGTGTAAACACCCAAGGTCATCTGAACTTATGTAAACACTATTAAAATTTAAGTAGATGTTTCCTCAAATCCAAATGACTTGTGGACCACACACAACACTTAAAATCAATCAAGAATATTCCACAAACACCTTGAAATCCAACAAATTTCTTCGCAAAAACTTTCACCTGAAGAGCAAACTCATCCTGTTCACCTAGATAATCTTCTACACACTGTAACTCAATAACTCAGATTGTAGAGCACCAAACCATAAATAAATTCAACTAAACGTAGATATGAACCTTATCAACACACTTCCAAAATTGCAAGACCAAAAACTAAACTATAGAGAAATGCAGAGCAAAACCATTTCTCCCAGACAACACTACAACACAATTCACACACTGGTGAACACAACTTCTTTTGCACAATGATCCAAACCAATAAATTTTGGATATAACATCTATAAACACCTTTGATCAACATATCCAAACCACATAAGTATATATTCAACACAAATGAAATGCAAAGAAAAACCTGAACACCACTCTATATGCCAAAATACCTTACAACACAATATTTCCTCTTTTATTCAAATTTTATCAAAAGAACTTGGAAATAAAGCACCAAAAACACATTCTAATCATATTAAACACTTGCTCATTATCACCAAACCAACTACAACACAACTCATCCAAATAACATCCACAAACAAAAGCTTATCTAAGCAACGCTAGAGGTTGACACCGGTAGCACTTACTAATGACAACTTAATGACACTAATCAAAGCATTATCACAACTTCTCAATGATTTCCAATTAAAATTAATGACAACACAAACATAAGTGTGTTGGCATCAATGAAAACACCAACTAGACATACTTGCAACATAATGTTCCGCACAATAAATTTTGACTCAATTTAGTTGGAAAGGGGCTCCCAGGGCACCTATATCCTACATAGGCTTTTGAAAAATTAAAAATTTCATGGTGTACTATACTTTTTAAGGATATTAAGTTTGTGTGAAAAATAGTTAGAATGTGAATAATTTTTTAAAATTTAGCCAATATATGATTATGTAAATTCAAAATGCAAGTGTGCAAGAATATTGAAAATGCTTGAATAATAAATGAAAATTGTAAATACAATTTCCATATCTATGATGCAAAAATTAACTGACAATGCCAATGATAAATGGATAAATGATAGGAAGGAATGATGAAATCACAAAGTGCTGCAACTAACCACCCTTCAATGGCTTCCTTGAAGTATTGAGGTCATACACATCACCTCAAGGTCTTGATCTTGCTTGCTTGAATGCTTGAATGCTTTGGAGACATACAACAAGGATTATCCTTCACAAAACAATAACATGAATACATGAACTCACAGAGGATTTTGACATGATGTTGGATCTTGAATTGATACAATAAATCCTCTAATGGCTGCTCTTGACTTGGTAAATAATGCTCTTGATAATTGCTTGATCATAAATTCTCCAATTTGCTAGATTATTTCGTGTTCATGTTCAAATGATGCAATAACTAGGTATTTATAGGCATTTCTCTAATTTTCCAAAAATTAAATCTTGATAGCCGACTTTAGAATTTTGAATATCAAATAATAAAATACTGACACCGACATATTTGAATTTGGAGCCAAAATAGGGGGACATAGGCACCCTAGTTTCCAATGTCCCAACCCTATTTTTGGAAAATTTGAGTGTCGGGGACAAAATATTAAATGAGAGCATTTGTTTTATGCTTGTAAATTATCAAAAAATATTTAAAATAAGCTATGGAATGCATAATTTTAGAAATTAGGTGCTTAATTAGGTCCAATAACTTAAAGGGGAGCAAAATATAGTGTGAAATTATCAAGGGTGACAATTTACAATGCTACACTTGGATTCCCTTATTGGACATAGTGTCCCAAGACAACTCCCTCAATCATCATCATGAAGCATTTCTCATGAATTAGGGATAAATGGTGATATTGACATCTTTGTAGCACCTTCTCCAAATTAGCAAGTGCTTCTTCATAGGTATTCCCATAAGGTGTAAAGTCATCCATGTAAACCTCCATGGAATCATGAGAAAAATATGAGAATATGCTCAATATTTCCCTTTGGAGGTGGAAAGTGCATTACATAGCCCAAATTGCAAGAAAGAGTAAGCATATGTATCCCAAGGGCATGTAAAGGTTGTCTTGTCTTAGTCCTTTGGGGCTATCTTAATATGATTGCAGCCATTGAACGCATCTAAGAAGGAAAAGTATTTTTCCCTTCTAAGGAATCCAGAACTTGATCAATGAATGAAAGGGGAAAGTGGTCTTTTCTAGTTGTTGCATTTAGCTCATGGTAATCAACACAAATTATCCATTTCCATCCTTTCTTAGATACAATTACTAAGGGAGACACCCACTGAATATTAGAGATTGGATAGATGAATCTTGCATCCAACAACTTTTGTAATTCCAATTTTACTATAACATGGACAACTGGATTCATTCACCTTTGGGGTTACCTAACCATTTTATAGCAATCATTTATGTAGATTCAATACATGCATAGATTTGGGTCTATTCCTTTCATATCATGGTAATCCCATGAAAAAGTAGTTGTGTGTGCTTGCAACACATTCAACGGTGAAGACTACTGTGCAACAATCAGTTGACTATTTATATTTAATGTCTTTCCTAGTGTAATATCCAAAGTCAAGGATGATGCTTTAACAAATGCTATGTCAAGGCCTACTATATTGGAGCTACAATTATGTGGTAATAAGGTATAGAAAATTTGATAGATGGACTCAGATGTGTTAGTAGGGATTATGTTCTGTAGAGGGTCTTGCAAGCATGTTAGGCAGTCATATTATTACGGGTCCCTACCATAGTTGTTCTGCATGATGTTTACAATCAATTCATCTTCATCTTGGATTTCTAACATGGGACTGCATTCAATAGTCATCAACATTTATAATGAGTATTGTTCTTCCTCATCTATGTAAAGCCATATAGTTTGCTCCAAATATGCATGTGGATAGGTAGGTGGATAGAGGATTAGCTTCTTGGTTACATTTGCATTGGAAATTATCATGTTACTAGACCTGCAACCTATGAAGGAATTTGTAGTAGCCAACTAAAGTCTTCTTAGGATGAGTGGTATCCTAGAAGATTAGGTTTAGATTGTAACACCATAAAGTTTGCAGGGTACTCCCATGAGTCTAATATTATTACTAAGTCTTCTATGATTCCCTTAGGTTTTACTATAGACCTATCTGCTAGCTGGAACATAGTAGGTGTAGGTTTGAGCTCCATTAGTTTTAATAGTTTCATGGTTTCTTTGGTCATTACATTAATGGCTGTCCCAAGGTCAATTAAGGTATTCTTGATGAGAGTGCCATTGATTTTGACATCCATAATAGGGATCCCAGGATTGGCATACGATAGTTATGTTTCCCAACATAATTTTTGCAAGTTGTCTTAAGACATATACAATTTGAGGGTCCTTACATTTCCTTCCTATATTTTTGAGACATAACTCTCTCACTATTTTAGTGTAGATTGGTACTTCCTTGATTTCTTGAATGAGGGGTATCTTAATGCAAACACCTTTGAGCTATCCCAATATATCAATTTCAACTTATGAATGATGTTTTTGGTTTGTTAATTTCTTAGGGAATGGGGGTTCTAGACTTATTTTGGTTGGGTTGACCTTATTTGATTTAGGTTCCATAGGTTGTTTTTCCGTAGGTTTTTCTAGTAGTTCCTCATCAGCTAATTTTTTGATGTGAGGAGATGAAGGCCCAACTAGCATTTTCCCTAATCAGAGGTGGACATCACTCATCTCAACCCCATAAGTGGGGTATTGTATGGTGTCATTAGCATAAGCCTATTAGATAGGCTTATTATTTGGGTTTGGTGTAGGTTGTGCTGGAAATTGAGGTACTCTTGGTGGTTTTGGTGCAACTATTGTTGGATTGGGCATTATGGCTTGTTGTTGTGGTTGCAAGGACTATTGTGGCCATTGATCTCTTTGCCACTGTTGTTCCCATTGGTTTTCTTTGGGTGACCATTGGGGATTATAATTTGGTCCTTGGTAATTCTATGGTGACCACATGCCCTTTCGTTGTTGATTCCAATTAGAGGCTTGGGGCATTGAACATTGTGAATTTTGCATATTGGTCCAAGATTGAGGGTTCCAATTTGGGAAATTTGAATTATTACTTGGAAATGACATATTATAGGTCAAGGGATCTTAGGGAATACCTTGTCTTGGCTACCATGGTTTGCATTGAGCTATGTAAAACACTTGAACTTCTTCATCTTCTAGGGCATGAAATTTTGGCTTCTCTTGCTTATCTTCAAAAATACTGGCCAACTTCTTATATATGCAATTAATCTTCTTTTGTTGGTAGTATTAGCTATATTCTATGAGGGATTCTTTTTCTTCTTCTTACTTCTTAATATGGAGAGTATCTAATTGGGTATCCAAGTGGCTAATGATGTCCTCCTTCATGTTTGATATAAGATTGCTCAACTCCATCCTTGAGACTCCATTGGATGATTTTTTGAGAGAGGAGGCCCTGTCTCCTCTAGTCTTCTTGATAAAAGACTTGGACTAGTTTCTACACACTTTACAAATATCTTCAAAGGGTAAGTGTGAGATGTCCCCTACTCCAATGAGATTGAGAGAATCCATACAGTCTTCATGAACTCCCTTTAAGAATAACAGTTACAGGGATTCATCATAAAGTCTATTTTGATGGGATTTACTAAGGTAGAATTGAAACCTCTCAATATAATCTTCCAATGATTCATCTCCTTTCTATGGCATCCTGAATATGTCATCCCTCTTTCTATCTATGCCTCTATAATAATCCTGGTATTTCTCCAAGAATTTTGTTTTTATTGTATTCAAATTGGGAAGAAAATCTCTTCCCAACCCCATGAACCATCTCAGAGTAGGATCTTTCAGTGTTGCTGGAAATAATTTGAGTCTATGAGCATCCATGGTGTAGTCATAGCTTTAAAATAACACATCAAACTAAAAAAGAAAGGTGTTTGGATCCTCTATGACCAACACATAGAAGACAAGAAATGTTGAAGGAGGTATGTTCTTCAAAGAAACCACCCTTCCTTGGTTGGTTATAGGGAATTCAAACGTTACATGATATGGTGGATTTTCTACTGCTGCATCACCCATGGTGACTATATGTATTCAATAAGTCTCCTCTGTGGTTGGTGTAGGTATTGGTGTAATGGATGATTATTCTTTAGGGTTTCCCTCGTTCTTCTCACTTTGTTTACTTGTATCTTCTCATTCTTTGTGTGTTGAGGGGAGAAATCTTCCCACATCTCGTTGCCTCCACATGCAATAGTTGTGACTCTTTATATAATTGGTTCATGCACATTGTTAGTAACTCGTGTTTCTATTTGATAGCTAAAACTTAATTACCCTAATGTTGAAAATAGAATTGTTAAACTATGAAATCTTGAAAGGAATTGAAAATACACAAGAGAATCCTGAACTTAGCACCATCCCCAGTAACAATGCCAAAAATTTAGAGCCTCTCTAATGTCTAATAAACTTGGTGCTACTAGGTATACACACAACTTAAAGGATTAATTTCTAATTGAACAATTTATCTTTTACAAGAGGCTACATTTAATTATCAACTAGGGGTTCATAAAATTTGGAAAATGTTGGCACAATATATGCGTTCATGGAATCTAGATATATCCTACATTAATGGAGTATAGATAATTACACATACACAAAAAGATTGCAAAAATAGAAAATGAAAAGAATTGCTAATTCACAAAATAGGGGAAATAAGTATAAATTGCTACCTTATGCTATGGGTGCTTAACACTCAAGACTGTAATTGTCAATTGTTAAAAACTAATTCCTAGCTAATTCCTAAAGAGTATAAAACCAACATGAATCTACAAAATTCAATCCAAAACCATAGAATGACATTCATAAATTACAACACATGCATATAATTGGAAACTACTTAACTAATTTCAACAATGCATCATTTAATCTAATAACAAGAAATGAAGTGAATTAGCAATACCTCAAGTGGCCCTTGCTTGAGTTGTTGATTCCACAGAAGTTATCAACACCTACTTACTCAATAATTCATGACATCAACTAATTCTCTTTATTACATATAAACTTTGAACTCTTACATACAATCCAACAAGAATCTATTGAAGATGTCTTATTCAGTAACACATATCTATAGATGCAACTAATAACAGATAAAAACTAACTTATCAACTTGATCAAATAACAACTAAAACAACTACTAGCAACTAGATTTAATCCTCGACAATATATCCCACTATATAGGGTTTTTGATGAGCTTTATTCCTCTTGGATTGAAAAAAGCTTCAAAAGTAGCCGTCCACTCTATCTAAAAAATAGGAAGAGGACTTTGTCTAAAATAAAAAAAATAACTATGAAGTAGGAGTAGAGAAACTAATTTAGAAATCTATGCCTAACAGTTAACTGTTATGATAGAGATGTGTTCATGAGGACAATCATGTCATGAATTAATCCCACTCAGAACAAAATCCTTCTCCTCTTGGTGGTCTTATTTGGTGAGAAAAAGTATAATGTGGTGACTCAGGGTTGATCGTTGGATGATCACCTTCATTCTCTTCTATAAGTGTTGCACTTTGGTTGTTTTAACCTCTCCCCTATAACTGTCCATAGTCCTTATGCTGCAAGCTAAAAAACTTGTTGCTATGGGTTAACAATATTTCTTACTGCAAGATGTTAGTTTCATTCCTAAGGCATCCACATTATTAACAATCATAATTAAACATATAATCATACTAAATCCTATAAACATTCATGCATTCAAACAATCATATATCAACATAACATATTTCTATTTCCACATACTTAAGTTTGCTATAAAGTGTATGAAAGGCATATAAAAGATATATAAAATCTTGAGAATGTCTATGAAACTTAGTAGATGAAATGATAAAATCATAAATCAATAAAGGAAAACTACCCATTAATTGATCCCATCAACGTTCACAAAAATATGCATACTTAATGAGCCTGTCCATAATAACCAAAATTACATCCAGATGATTTGTAATTGAAAACTATATAATGATTTCCATTGGTATTTCCTCCCAACATCATGTTGGAATGCCTAATATTTGTAAGGGGCCAAGAATATTTATTTCTTCCTCTTATTATTTTGGCATATAAAAATTGGCCTTCCTAAAATAAATCTTTAGATTTGTATAATCAAATCTTCTATAGTATCTTGTTTGGCCCTAAAATCCTCTCAAACCTTTAATATTTTTATGCTTTGGCCACTTTTTTACTACTAAAATTTTCTTAGGGTCTTTAACACCTTTAGGTGACATCACATGTCCTTTCACTTCTGTCACCATAACTACACATTTAGGTTTTCTTGCATAAAAATTATCTTCCAATTCATTAATAGGAATATGAAACTTGTATTTATGAGTGATCTTCTTTAGTTCCTTGTAATGTGAGTACTTTATCCATGAACTGTCCTTTTTATTAAACATAATAATAAGGGAAAAACATGCACTTTATTTGGTAATAAAAATGCTTCTTGGTAGTAATTCAATGTCATTAATATGGTCTATTATTATAAGTACAACCTTGGATTCTTGAAATAGTTTTTTATGGTGTTGAATAATCTATTGAATTTTTGGTAAATCTTGAGTTGTCGCATATTGTTCTTCTATAAAATGTAATTATGCCCCCATATAATAGGAACCTTGAATAATTTTTATATCCTATGGGAGCTAATAATTTATCTTGGTGGTGATTGTATCCTCAAAATTATTTTTTTCCCATATGTACTAAAATTCATGGTTAATTCTTGAAGATTAAAGGACACATTCCCATTAGTTTAAGCCATTGTACTCCTAAAACTACATATGCTTCTCCAATTAGAATATATATTTTTGAATAAAGATGATAATAACCCATTGAAAGTTTTATATGATGGCATATCATAAGAAAGTTGTTTTCCATCAACTATCATGACTTAAAAGTTAGATATTGGATACACAGAACAATTGATCTCATTAACCAATCTTTTATCAATAATGTGTACTACCTATATCAACCAACATTGTCACCTTTCTCTTTTTCATATAACCAAACACTTAAAATGTTGTGGCGTGCTTGTTCCATTCAATGAATATAAGGAAATCATAGAAATTTATTTTTTCATTAAAATTTCATGTGTAAGTTTCATATTAGGCTCTTCTATAGCGATTTCTTCCTTTTTCTTAACATCATTCTTAATATTCATTATTCTCTTCTCATTATTACCAAATTTATGACCCCTATACCATTTGCTACTATAATTTTGGAACATAAACCTTTTTTCTCTTTTCTCTACCTCTTGTTGAGGAGAGAGCTTAGTTATTTGTCATAGGTTAGAGAAGTTAGTCTCATTTTTGTTAATAGAATTAGCAATATTTATATTTTTCCATTCTATGGTTTGGTCTTGTGTGGATATTTTAGTGGTGGAATTTCATTGCTTGATATGAAATGAATATTTAATATACTTTCTAACTATGTAAGGCTCCAAAATATGGAAATCATGTTGAATTTTGTTATTAAGTCCATTGATATACAATTGTAGCCTTTGGTAAGGCGGCACTTTAGGAGCTTGAATTGCCAATCTCAAATGTCCAACATTATATTCAACTATAGATCTTGATTTTTTTAAATTATTTAATAGGGTAAAATAGATTCCAATTAATGGTTGGTCGTAGAAGGTTGTTAATTAATTACTAAATTATTTCTAACTAAACACTTATCTTTGCTTGTCACTCATCTTCCGTTGGTACCATTAGTAAGGTCCTTATTTTAAATAAAGTAATACTATGTCAACCATGACATTATCTGGTATATTATGAAGTTTAAATTGTTGTTCCATGAGGTCTATTTATGAAATCAAAATTTTATCATCAAAACTATGGATACCTATTCTTGATAGGTTTAATTGTTGACTTTGAAAAGGTGCTCCTATCCCTTGATATTTTTTTTTAGGGTTGTACCCACCTTGGTGGTTTTGTTAAATATTTAATTATAATAATTCCTTCTTAAACCTATTTAAACCCTAATTTAAGGATGTTACAAATGGATCAAATAATTTATCCTTAATGAAATGTATCATAGTTTCATGTCCTTTTGGAATTCTTTCCTCAAATTTAGGTAGTGGACAATAAAATGTTTCATTGAATTTAATATTCATAGAGAATTAATTTGGTCCTAAAGATAACATGGCTTCAATTATAATTGTTGCAAAAATCATGAAGGCTATGAGCGAGAACGAAGGAGGAGGGAAATTTTTGAAATTTTTTGATGGCGGAGGCAATAGGAATGAAGATTCTAAGGGTGATCCTGTTGCTGTTCATTTGCCTGGGCACATTTTAGGCTTGTTTAGTTCTTGTTCTGTCTCTGAGGATGTCGCTATTGTCTTCTGTCGGGCGGTTTCCTAGTTGCTTCTCCCTATGGTAGATGTGAGTTCTGCTTACCACTGACAACTTACTTGCCTAGAGGGGATGGTTGGTGTTGAGACTAGGTTGTCGATGGTCTTGGGGCCATCTATTTTCTTTACTTTGGGGCTGATCAGGTTCCTTTGCATGCCTATTGGGGGTTGCAGTGGGGGAGGTTTAGTGCTTTCTTCACCACAAGTTTATACTCTGCCTTTTACGTCTCCTTATGAGTTGACTTGGTCGAGGGGTGGGACTCCTGCTGCTTTTGCTCTCTTGTTGTTTTGCTACTTCGAGGGCCTGGAGGAAGTCTTGGTTGTGGCTTCTGGTTTTTCTCAGGTGGATTCTTGGTTGCTTCACCCTATGACAGATGTGGTTTTTGCTTCCCATTGGCAGCTTTCTTTCCTTGTGGGGATGGTTGGTGTTGTGGTTGGGCCATCAATGGTCTTAGGGCCATCAATTCTCTTTGCTCTGGGGCCGCTCGAGTTCCTTGGTGTGCTTGTTGGGGGCTATGGTGGGGGAGATTTGGTGCTCTCTTCACTGCAAGTTTATACTTTGCCTTCTGCATTGTCTTGTGATCTGGCTCGATCGAGGGGTGGGACTCCTACCACTCTTGACCTCTTGTTGTTTTGCTGCTTCAAGGTTTTGGAATAAGTCTTGGTTGTGGCTTTTGGTATTTCTCCTTGTGTTGTTGGGTCAATTGCTTTCTTGGAGGTTGCAGGAACCTTGTTACCTCTTTTTGTGTTGGCTAGGGTGGTCCCCTCCCTTGTTAAGACTTGTTCTCTATGCCTTCTCTCTAGTCTTGCCCCTTCTATGCATCTTGAGAGGCTACATTTTGATGTGGTGATGTCTCATATGGTGTTGAGGCAAACAAATGTTGTTTTGGAGGATGGTTTGAATGGACTTTGTTAAAGAGGTCATGCTTTTGTAGAAGTTTTGTTCTTCCGTTGGCCCTTTGTTATGGATGTGATGGGGATTTAGGGCTTGTGGCATTCTGCCTTGCTCTATTGGTGCTAGGTCTCTTCAATATTTGCATGTTGAAGTTGTGTTTCAAGGGTTCCAAGGTTGTTGTTGGTTCCCCTTTGGAGTTTGGTCACTTTTGGAAGTGGTGGAGGGGGCTCTTCCCTGCCTCAAAGACCCCTATTTCAATTTTTAGTGCCTTCAAGTATGGTTGGGTTGAAAGTATTCATGTCTAAATTTTCATGATGGTGATGATCCAAATGTTCATTGTGAAGGCTCATGGTAGTATATATCCTCTCTTGGATGGGGTGCTTTCTTTTTCTCTCTTATTATACCATCTGCTTAGACTGCCAAGGGGTGTGGTGACACCTTTTTCTACTGGTGTGTTGGCTTCCTATTTGGTTCTATAGTTGTGGTCTCCTATGGAGGTGGAGACTACTTCTTCAGAGGCGGAGCCCTTTCTTATTGAGGTGGAGTTGGTGGTTGTAGTTGGGATGGGAAGCTCCCTTTTCTTCCGTTGGTTCCTTTTGAGGTGGAGCAGGTTCATGTAGGATATTGGTGGCACTAGTGATTATGGTTTTTACTTCACCCTCTCTTTTAGAGGGGAACTCTCTCCTATAGAGATGGAGTATGAGTTGGTGCTTTGGGGGCTAGTGTTCTTTTAGTGTTGTTTTTTGGATGGTTCTACTTGTGGGATATGCTTTCTCCTATAGAGGTGGAGAGGCAAGTAGGTTAATGGGGACCCTCTTCCCCATCAATACTTTTACTATTTCTGGTTCAAAATTGGTTTCTCTTAGTAATAGGTTCGATGTGGGATGGTTCTATCAAAGAGTCTTGATGGGCTTAGCTATTTTTTGGCAGTTTGGATTTCAAAATCCTAAAAAAAATTTCTTGTATGAGCTTGAAGTACAATTTTTCTTATCCACCCTTGGGATGGTTGTTGTTTCAAATTATGGTTTTGTTAGTTTGGAGGGTGGCCTGTTGGCCTATTTCGTTGGCTGTAAGGCCTAGTTCAAAAGATGAAGACGACCTGCTGGGAGGGTGTTTGCGTTCCAATTTGGAAAAAATAGGGAATTTTTTGCCTTGATCTTATGTCTTCTTTGAATCTTTCGATGCTCATTTTTACTATCCTTAATAGCTATTTCTTGATAGCTTTGTTATGGATTCATACCTTCTGGTCTTTGGTTGATCTAATAAATGGTTTGCGTTCCATTTTGTGGACTGTTTTGGGGATTCTGTTTTTCATTATGTTGCTGATGATTCTGTGGTTGCAAATTTGGCTACTTGGCATGCATGCCATCTTTGGCTCTGGTGTGGCTTGTCTGCTATTGTTTACTAGTGGTGGCAGGTGTTGTTTTTCCTAGTTTTTTTCTTTGCTTGTTGTCCTTGCTTTGTACCATGAGATTAGGGCTCTTCCCCTACTTAACTAATAAAAAACATGGCTTCAAGTGTGTCTTTATTTTAGTTGTAGATTATTATTTTTATTATGAATGGGGATATTATCTAGTATGAGTTGTAACTATAAAAATATTTAGAATAGTGGATTATGATAAAATTTGATTTCTATTTTGATCAAACTTTGACCACTAAAGTAAGGAATATATTTGATGTCTAATAATAAATCTCAAAGAACTAACACAACCTAATTTTTCATAATATTTTAAAAAATGTAAATATTTTTTAAAATTCTAAATTTTGTGGCCTATAGATCAAACTAATTGCAAATAAAAAAATTGAATAAAGTTCACAAAAATAATCACAAACCTTTGACATTTTTACTAAATATTTATGATATGCATTCCTAAAAACCTAGAAAAATAAATTCACAATGGTTTGAATATTATGGTGGAAACAAAAATATTGGCCCAAATTGTAGCTCTAATGCCACTTGTTATGATATTTATTTAAAATAAATGTAAAATTAGGTAAAATAGTAGATCACTTCAAGGGGGTGACCTCCAATAATCAGATAATAACATATGAATTCAATATTTGATGATATGATGATATGTGAGAGAGTTATATTCCTTATTTATAAGGATAAATATATAGTGACATAGCCCTTCATTCTAGTTAAGAGGGGTTAAGGTATTAATTAATACTAATATTAAGGTTAAGCATGCCACAAGTGCTTATCCTTATTATAATTAGGAATTTATGATATATACTTAGAAATACATGATATTAGAATTGTTACAATGCTTAACCTTAATATTAGTCTTAATGAATACCTTAACCCCTCTTAACTAGAATGAGGGGGTGTGTCCCAATATAGTTATGCCTAAAAATAGGGGAGATAACTCTCTCCCATATGATCATATCATCAAATATTGAATTCATATAATATGTTTTAATTATTGGAGGTCACCTCCTCAAATGGTCTATTATATTTATGATTTTTATATTTATTTCTAAGAAATATCATAATATAGTTAGCATAAAGTGGATGGAATACATGCATGGATAGTGTTCCTATTTATATATTTTTTGGGAGAGAAGATGGATGATGGATATGTGATGATACGATCAATGGTGAAGAATAAATGAGAACATTTTCTTAGGATTGAGGAGGGTGAAGGGTCATGATGGTTATTGTTTGAAAATGAAGGGATATAATTTGATTTACTAAAAATAGCAAGTTAGTTGCAAGCATAATATTGTGGGGAGAAGTGCATTAAGGGATTCCTTTATTATTGGAATTTGGTGGAGGAAATATAGCTTAATTAAATAATAAAATTATTTAATTATTTTAACCATGTGAGGTGGAAAATAGGGTGATTAAATAATAAATTATTTAAGAGAGGGAAAATGACTATTTAATTAGGTGGGGTACTTTAGGTGAAGTGGATAACTAAGTATTATTTAGTTAATTTTGGAAAATATTATAGTAGGAAAAATTTAGGTGTCTACATTTTCTCCCTCTTTGTTATAGTTTTGTTACTAAGTGGCATTGTGTTAAAGAAAAGTAAAAAGTAGGATGAAGTGGAGCTTCAGTGATTGGTTTCCCTAGTCACTTAGATGAATAGGGATTATGATAAAGGTGGTGCTTCCTCAAGAGATTGTGGGTGTCATGGTGCCCAAGAGGTCTCTTTAAAAGATAAAGGAAGAGGAGAATATGTTCCATTATGGATGAAAGAACATGCGAGAGAAATCATATTTGGATGATGTACAAAATATGGATATAGAATTGATGATGAATGAGAATTGAAAATGTTGATTTATGGTACTTAGATTATTGGAGTATATGATTCTAGATTTCATGGTTGTATATGATTTATAATAATATCTCATAAGGATTTAATATTGTTATGATGGCACATGAATTTATGGGTAAAGTATGGATGAATGGAAGGAGGATGAGAAGTAGTAAATTGGATGAAGGATGAACACTGTCAAGATAAATTTGTGTGTAAAGAGAAACCTATTATTTTTTGTAGCACTGACATTATGCACCATGATATAACAAATCTTGATGATGGTATTCCTCATGTGTATGGGATGACACATTTTTTTTACAAATAACATAGTGATCTAAAAATAAATGTTATTGAGGCATGCCATCATATAAAGGATGAAAGTGACCATGATAGTGTGATGTAAGTAACACTAGGATTATAGGAAAAAAAATATAAACATATAAAAAAATTAATCAAAAACATATAGAAAATATGAGTTGGTATCTAGTCACATGTTGAAGCCAAGGGTGGAGTGGGAGGGGAGGATGGGGGATGGGGGTGATTTTGAACAAGGAATAAATTATAGTGTAAGGACTTGATAGGATGTGATGTGAAAATATGTGAAGGTGAAATGGTCATGTCATAGTGGGGATATACAAGGTAACCATTCCCTAGGAAATTTTTGTAAGGAGATGCTCCCATTTGAGCACAAAATAAGAAAAAGGTATCATGTGTAATGGATGAGGATAAAAATGAAATTGAAGGGATGGAGTGAGGTAGATAAATATATTGAAGTTATGTGGGTAGGAATAAGAATGAGATGAAGTGTCAGTAGGTGATCAATATGATAAATGGGGCTGGGATGAATAGGTGATGCATGCATAGGGGAAAATGGAGAGGGATGTGATAAATGATGGAAGGATGATAAAAAATAATAGATAGGGAGCTTGAGAAAACAAGTTGAGGTAAAGGGGATGAAGGGATGGGTGGAATATAATGAATGAGATAATGTAGATTGATACATGCTCATAGACTAGAGGGTTTCCTACTACACATGATGCCTATTTTCTAGGTTTTCATCATGGTACTTGTACAATGTTCCATAAGAAGTATTTTTCGCTATTAGACAAATTTGTTTCTCTTTACTTATTTTTTTATTTTTGTTTATTTTTCTATTTTTTAGATTTTTTGGCTATGGAAGACTATTGTTGAAGGTTTAAGCATATAAGGGTGAGATGTATAATATTCATGGGATCATCTAGTTCATGTCCATATAGATTATATATCTTATATTCTCTTAATCCAAATTTAGTCATGATGGCATAGTGACCTAAACACTTTGGCTCAAATTTCCCTCTTTTCTCTGTCCTAATTGGTATTATTTTGGCATCCTTAAGAAAAATGTCTCCAACCTAAAGCTCTTATATTATTTTGTATTTATTATAGCCATGATGAAACCTATGTTGGTATTCTTTGAGGTGATTAAGAGTAGTGAGATTGTGATAATCAAGGATTTCAAGCTCACTCAATTGGGCCACTTGGTAATCTTCTTATGAGATAAGGTTGTGTAAAGTGACACAAAAAATGGTAGCTGGACCTTGATCATTAAGATTTATTTGACACCATAGAGAAGGGAATAGGGTGACACATGTGGGAGTGCAAATATTGGTGTGGTAGGCCCATATGGTAAGACTTAGTTGAGGGTGTCAATCACAACCAATGTCATTAATGAATTTCTTAAGGTTTTTATGATGCTTTTATTGGAAGCCTCAAATTGGGCATTAACTTGTGGGTAATCTAGGGTGGAAAGTTTATTCTTGATATGAAATTACTTACATAGGGATACCACTTTATGGTTTTTGAAGGATTTTCCATTCTCTATGATAATGGTGGATGGGATGCCAAAATGACAAATGAGATGGTCGAGGATGAACTTTAAAATCTAGATACTAATGTTAAAAGTGAGTTGAACTAATGTAACCCACTTGGTGAAATACTTGGTAGTGGTAATAATGAATTTATGGCCATTGGAGGAGGTGGGAGTAGTATTTCCAATAAGGTCGAGGCCTCATATAGAAAAAGGCCACAAAGTGGTGATGGGTTGGAGAGCTTGTGATGATACATGAATTAGGTCCCCATGTTTTTGACAAGATAATAAATTTTTACATGTTTAAAGGCACCTGATTCCATTCTAGGCTATTAGTATCTTATTTGAAGGAGCTTCTTGGCTAAGGTCATGTCATTCATATGAACACCAAAAATACAATTGTGGAATTTTTGAAGTGCTAGGTTAGCTTCATTTGAGTTGAGACATATAAGAATCATATCATTGTATCCCCTATAATAAAGTGTGCCATGAAGGAGGGTGTAACAAGAGACATGGTGAATAATGGAGTTAAATTTGGTGAGTGAAATATCAGGAGGGATGGTTTGGTTTTGGAGGTAATCATATATGTAATTATACTAAGGAGTGTTGAGACCAGTAATGTTGTATATCATGTTAGGTTTAGGGATATTATAAGTAGGGACAAGGAGATTCTCAAAAAGGAAGTAATACTCACAAGGTTCATTAAGAATATCTAAAAGAGATCTAATAGTGGCCATTACATTGGTAGCTTTGTTGTTAATGCAAGGAACTTGCTCTAAATATATCTAATAAATAATTATTATAACTTTCCACTACATATTTATAAGGTACAAGTTTGTTATACTTCATGAGAAAATAATCATTGATGTTTTTGACCATTATTTGTGAATCACCAAAGACTTTTAAATATTGGATGTTTTACTATACTACCATCCTTTGACTAGATACTAGTAATGCATACTCCACTATGTTGTTTGTACAAGGGAAGTTGATGCAAAATAATTTTAGGATAACATCACCATGAGGGTGATGAAAAGGATGTCGACACCTGATCCATGTGAGGTAAAGGATCCACCAAAATATAACATCCATAATTTATATTCTTCAATGTGAAGGATAGATTCATTTAGAAATTATATGATAAAATCACAACTTTGAATTAGAGCCTTGGCTAATTGATCTACACCGACTTTCCCTTTAATTTCCTTCTGATTGAAATACTCAGTATCAAAAACATTAAGGAGCATGGACCAATTTTTCATTCTATTGATAAGGTATACTTTAGATAATAAGTATTTAAAATCATCAACTTTGATGATGAGATGGGTAGTAGTGTTAAGCATCAATTGTTGGATTTAATGTAAGGAAAATATTACTACAAGAAATGCTTTCTCCATGGAGGAATAATTCATCTCACATCCCACTAATTTCATAAAACTTGGTAATATATGGCATTATCTTATCCTTGATCATTGTGTTTCACTAAGAGGTCACCTAAGGCATATTGTATAACTGAGATGCAGAGCAACATAGGCCTATCTAGTGTAGGTGCCACTAGAATTGATGGATTAGAAAGGTATTTTTTGATCTTTTCAAATGTCACTTGGCATGATTGATCCCAATAAAAGCTAACATTATTTCTTAGTATATGTGAAAAAATATGGTACTTATATGCTAATTAGGCAATGAATCATATAACACCCTATATTTTTCCTTGTAAGTTGTGTAACTATGTGAGGTTCCTAGTAAGTGTCATTTATATTATAGCTTTCACCTTATTTAGATCTACTTCAATGCCATGAATATAAACAATAAACACTAGGATCATACTTTATCTTACTCTAAATACATATTTCTTGGGGTTTGGTCTAACCGTATATTCTTAGAGTCTCTAGAAGATACAATGTAGTATGAATAGATGATCTTCTTTATATTTTTATTTTCCTATGATATCATCAACATAATCCTCAATAATATCATTTAGTATATTGTGGAATATGGTGATCATAGATCTCTAATATATGGTTCCAAAATTCTTGAGGTTGAATGACATGATTCTATATTAAAATGTTCCCCAAAGGGTGATGAAGGCTATCATATGTTGGTCCTTTGGTGCTATCTAAATTTGGTTGTATCTAGAAAATATATCTATAAGGGATAATGTCTCATAGATAGTTGCTAGATATACTATCATGTTGATATTGGGAAGAGAAAATTAATCTTTAATGATTGTACTAAATGATCTACTTATTTTATGAAACATGCAAATGGGCTTAGTAGGAACTAAAATCCCTATTTGTGATCTCTGAGGAGGAATTTGATCATGATATTGCATAATTTCTAGGATTGACCCCATCATTTTAAATGTATCCAAGGTAGGGGGTCTTGTTGGTCCTAGTTAATGTGTCCAGGATATTATAGGCTAATATTGATGGCAAGGATGACATGATAATGAAATATAATTGTGGTAGAAACCTCTTTGAAAGGAAAATGGGTGCAATTTTATTTTCTATCATCAAGGTTAAAAGAGGTGTGCTAAGTAATGTTATGAAAATTTATGATGGCATCATATTATTCATCATAGGCAACATATGTACTTGACTAGAAGTATCATTATTTTCTAGTAGATCAATAGGATAAAGGGGACCTCGCTTATAGAGGTCAAAACCTTTGCCTTTATAGATAATATTTTTGTAGATACACAAGTGAATAATAGTTGTGTTCATTTGCAGCAAGTAGCATAATTTTTTTTATTGGTAAATCCATGCAATATCAAAGCCCTCTATATATTCATTAACAATATAACCACAAAAAATGAAGGCTCTGAGATTGCATTGTATTGTGAGGAAGGGATCATTTATTTTTTGGCATGCTTAACCAAAGGATTGAGGAAATATGGGAAACTTGGTGATATGAAGGGATTCATGGATATGATATTATCCACATCCTATATCAAGGATTTTGAATGTGAATGTTAGATATTTATAATTAATAGATGGAGTGGAAGATGTAGATAGTAGATTTCTATGGTTGATGTATGAATTAAATTTGGTGGAAGTAGATTTGGGGAAAAACTCAAAGGATGGATAATGGTTATCATATTTACCTTCCAAAATCTTCAATATTATAAGGGATAGTCACTAGGAATAGTAATTTCTACACCATTACATGGAAACTTAAGGCACTAATGGTTTGTGGAGGGTATGAATTTCATTGTATGAAACCATAGTCAACCAAGGAGGTTGTATGGAAGATCTAGATCTAATAAATGGAATAGGGTATACTATAATGAGGGTCATACCTCCATAAGAAGGTGAATAGTTCTATTTTTTCTCTCTTTGTATGATCACATGCCTTGATAGTGATAGTTTGAGAGCCCATTTTTTTCTATAGCCCAAATATCGCACCAATTGAAGTGTAAAAATGCTTAGGATTGGGACATTGTCTATGGGAACATGTTTTATTTTATTTGTTGAAATGAAAGCCTTGATATGAAGGGGATGGTTGTGTGATGGATCAAGGGAAGGGAAGTGATTTGGAGTGAAGTTGAGGTGATGGTTGGTGGAAATATGGCCAAAAAGAGCCTAGAAATGTGAGGGATTGATGTTATTAGACACTTGGATTCTTGGAGTTATGAGAAAATGATGTTTTAAGGAGCTCAAGAATATATCTAAAAATATGTGGGTGTTTGCTCAAGATGGTCGATGAGATTGAATTTTTTCTTAGGATTTGGATTGGTTGAAGTAGGACCCTAGATAATGACTTTGCTACATCAAATAGTAAATTTTTCAATGTAATTGGATGTTTTGATTTTAATGGTTTGAACTCATTCATAAAATTGATCAATATTTACAACAATAGAATCATATTTTTGAGGTTTCTTATGGTAATAGATGGTGTTGGCATGGGAGTCCTACCCTTGATTATGCTATTGACTATGTCTAGGAAATGGGTTTTGATATATCCATAAGTCTTGATTGGGTGAGGCATTGGACAGTCCTTTGATCTCAATTTCACCTCTATCTAGAAGGTCTTGGATGTAATATTTTAATTTTCAAGACCTTTGATTTGGTGGTATTCATAATAGTTATCCTCCTTATACTAGGATGGTTTGGGTTGACTATCATCAAAGGGTTTATGAGTGGAAAGGTAGCTATGTTAACTTTGACCAATTGATAAAAGAATACATCAATAGGTTCTCCCAGGGGTGATAATTATTTCCTCTTTCAATCAAGTTTAGTAGGTGTCTATGGGATGGTGATGGATTAAGGTTGTTGGATGGTTTGGACATGCTTTGAGCTAGTGGCCCTATCTCCAACTACATTCTTATTTTTGCTAAATATTTTGGGTTTTTCATTGGATAATTTTTATTTATCATTTTGGTTCTAATATTTTGAAGAAATTTCTGAATTAACACTTTAACAATAAGGGAGTTTTTGATTTGGATTCATCTTTAAATGAGATCTTCAAAATAATTGAGTCTTTAAATTTGGAAATGAAATTCCAATTTTGGATTGAGATTTATGATAAAGACATATATGAACTTTTTATAGTATTGGCCATTGATTCAACCTACTAGCAAAATATCTCCACTATTAAAGTAATAATGAAAAATATTTACCTTGATTTTGGTTTGGTATTACATAGTCCATCATGGTTAACTCATATTTAATGTTATAGTAAAAGTGTTTGAATTTTTTTTTTTGACTAGGTCTCAAAGGGATGTGATGGATCCCTTAGGTTGGTGCAAGAACCATTTAAAATATTACCCACCTAATCTACTAGGGAATGATCATAGTAGGTATACATATTCATGTTCCACTTCTTGGATAAACATGAATAATTATTTTACATGTTCCCAAGGGTCTCCCTTCTCCTTTTATATATCATACATAAGAATTTTAAAAGAGGTAATGGGATTTGTGATATAGATGAATAAAAGTGGTAAGAACATAATTCTTTATAGGATATGATTTATTACAGGCCTCACCTTAGAGTCCTTTGAGGGAATCTTTCATGGCTTTCCATTCTTGATTGAAAGATGAGCTAGGTGGTAATGTAGCTAGATAGGTGTATTGATGATGTTGCTCAAGAAGTTGAGGTTGGTCTTAGGTAGAGGTACAAGATTTAGAATGGTGAAAGTGGGGAATAGGAGGTATTTTGATTAGTGATTAGAATGGATATGGAATATATATGATAAGTGTGATGTTTAGCTTGAAGTTGGGAGTTTATTGTTGATGTGGCTTGACCAGGGAATGAGAGATTTTGAGACCCATTGTGAAGAGATATGTGTATCTTAGGTGGGAAATATTCTTGGTATAGGAGGTTAACACAAATAGAAATGGATTATTTTTCTTAGAGGGAGAGTTGCAATGCAATTGATGGTTGATTTGGTCATGAATCGTATGATGGTTATTATGGGTTGTGGTTAGAGGTTTCTTATGCCAGGTATAGTCATGATCCAAGAGGTCAAGATATAGTATGTGATCAAGATGGGAGATATCATAACCATGGGATAATTTAGTATTGATTAAATGAATTGCTTAAGGATTTCATCTTTGTTTATTTCAATGAACCTCTCCATTAGATCAAATCCTTGTTTAGAATTGAGGATGGCATTAGGATCAAGATATATTTAGTTTTTTAGGAAATTTTTTATCATTTATTTCACTATCATCATGTTAGGGTTGAGAAGGTTCTCTTAGGAAGGAAAATAATTTTACGAGGGATTGATTATGAAATGGATTTTATTTAAGAATTTCAAATCTAATAGTTTTCCTTGTGTTGTGAGCCATTAGTCTTGGTTTCAAATTTTACATGATAGAGGATAGGTATGGAGGATTTGATGGAATCAAATTTGTATGAAATTAGTGAAAAAGGAGAATTCCTTTAGACTCAAAGGTTTAAGGTGATGGTAGTT
Source organism: Sequoia sempervirens (assembly GCA_007258455.2). NCBI lineage: Eukaryota > Viridiplantae > Streptophyta > Pinopsida > Cupressales > Cupressaceae > Sequoia > Sequoia sempervirens. The sequence goes on along the minus strand of VDFB02373365.1, from coordinate 8,349,794 downwards.
GGACTTGGGTAATAATATAAAAAAGGATTATCAATTCCCAAATTGGTGATAGACTTAGGTAATATTTTGTATGAATTTGAATGGATAGGATGATAAATATGTTTCCTACATGCATGTATACTCTATATTCACTTGAAAAAATATTAATATTAATATTTTATATTCTTTTCATTTCTAGTTATGCAAGTCATCAATAATAACTAGAAGTTCAATTTTTTTCTAAGATCATTTTTTTTTGTAATTAGACAACTTAAAAATAATAAGTTCAAAACACTCGCTTTCAATTAATGAAAGTATATAAACTTGTACAACTTTATCCTCAAATCATAAATACTTGATAACAAAGGGAATAATGTTTCTATTTATTTGAGATTCTCAACCCTTTTATACAACATCAAATATTCCATTATCCAAAATGGGTAAGAAATTACATACCCATTAACAATAAAGGTTTTGAAAGAGAAAGAGAAAGAGAAAGTGTATGTCGTATATTTAGAATGATAATTGTATCCAAAAAAGCTTGACATGACCAAGGCTAGATCATTTATCAACCATAGGAATTACAATACAAGTCCACCCCCAAGCTAGGAGGCTCTCAAGAAATGAACTTTCACAACACAAAAACAAAAAGACACACACATAAATATACAAACTACCCAAATAACTAAAACACACAAATGGATTTTCTCAAGGTCTATAAAAAGGGAGAGTCAAGGGGACTCACTAATCTCTTTAAAAAAAATGTAAATTTTATCTCAATAGATTCTCGATACTAAAATATACACAATCACCAAATCATATCATAATAATCCTCCACCTAAATCCTAAAACCACAAAAAAAATGTATAATGCATGACATGTCTATCTCCTCTCCAAAACATAACCCTTCTTCACACATAGAAACTCAATGCCAAACAACACCACACCATAAATTTTTTTTTACTAAGAGAGGTACCACATGTCTCATAACCCTAATGCATGGGTATATATTAACCCAAATGAAAATATATTTACCCAACACAACATAAACTCCAACTCAAATGAAATTCAACACAAAATAAACAACACAAACTAGATGGTTTTCATGCAATATCAAGAATATTCATAGAAAAAATTAGCAAATTTTCAACCATATTTTAATAACAAATAACATAACATACACTTTAAAGTGACTTAAGAGCTTACCTCAACACTTCAATAAAACTTGGGGATCCATTGATCCAAGCTCTTAAATTTCTCCTCTTCTCTGAAGCTCTCAAGATCTTTTGACTATTTTCTTCTCCAAGAAAGTTTGATAAAAAAGTGTAAAATAAAAATAGAAAATCTAGCCCTAAACAAATTTTTAAGCAAGGTTTAAGTAAAGAACCATTTTCTAGATATAATTAACCTAGATAAAAAGGTTTAAATTTTCCACCCCAATTAGAGTTACCTTCAAATATCGTCACTTATCTTCCAACATACTTTTCAAATATCTAGAATATTATAAAATGCCTATTAAAAACTCCAACATGGACCCAACTCATAGGTCATCACTTAAAGGGTTTAATTTTACTCAAAAAATATGAAAAATAGCATTAAAAGAACTCTAAAATTCTCTCTTAAGTTTAAATATGAGATTTTCTACTTAAGGGGGCTTAACCAAACCCCATCTTAACAATAACATAAATAATCATAAGTTAAAAAATTAGTCAAAAAAATTTAATACATCACACATTTACAAAGTAAGACCTTAATCTCCAAGTTTAGGATAAGACCTAGGTATACCAGGGAATCACAACAATGGTTTCTTGATAATCTCCATAAGATTTTATTAATAATGGAAATTAAACTGTATCTTGTACACAAACATCAATATATTTAAGATAATATCCAGAACACCCTTACAATTAAATCAATATACACAACATGTAGATATATCATAATTAAATAAAATTATAATGTTACACCAAAAATTGAATATTAAGTTTAATCCATCACCCAAAATAATTTACACACTATTGCATAAACACATACCACCTATCCAAATTGCATTGAGATTAATCATATACAATTAATATCATTCTAAAATGAATCCATAGCTAAAAATACTAATATTTGATCTAGAAATTTTAAACAAGTACATAATCATTAATTTACCAAATCATAATTAAACAATTAATAAAATACTACTCTAAACATAATATCAATGTCACCATAGTCTATAATCATAACATAGCACGGTATCATATCCATGAGTGCCATAAAAGTCTATCAAAATAAAGTGTGAGCATGAGGAGGAGAAGTGGATCTCACATCACAAAACCATTGACCCCGACATTCACTTTTTGTTACTATTTTCCCAATATTAAATACTTTTCCAATGTACAACCCATACATAGAATATCTAACCAATGTTACAATACAACTTTACAAGTGGATCAAAATAAATATTTAATGTGACTAAGCACATCTCTTAAAATGAACCACAAATAAATAACTATTTTACATAATTAAAAATAATTTTTTTCTTGTGCAAGGTGTACAACACCCTTTTTATTAACATGTATACATATGTGTATATATGTGTATATATGTATATACATTTATACATATATAATTAAGTCTTTGATATAATTTCTTTTAAAATTATTTTTAATATTAAATTTATATTTTACTCCTTTATATAAAAAAACCATTTCAAGTCACACTTAGAGTAATTATTTTTAGCTTATATTTCAATTTATTTCTATGAATTTATTACAAAGGGACTCTTAATACATGGCGCCTCAACCATAGCTCATACATCACCATATTAAATGCATCATAGTCTAAAGGAGGCATATGCCATTGGAAATGTTTCCTAACTTTAAGAGCATTATTTCGTAAGTTGTTATATTGTTTTAAGCCTGTTTCATAAAGTACATCCTTCAATAATGGAATGTCCATAGTTGAAACAACAAGAGAATGATTTCCAATTGAGAATATCATTAAAAGGAAGATCATAATGATCTGCAAATATAATTGGTACACACCCATAATATATCGCATCTCCAATCCTCGCTGTGTTCACTTCATATCCTTTTGCATGAAGACAAAACTTACTTTTTAACATGGCTTCAGAGTATGGAGTAGGGAGCCTTCCAAAATGGACAGAAATCTCAGGGTCATCTTTCCACACTTTTAATATTTTAGCTCGAATAGGGGAGTTGATCTCTCCTGCAAAGAAAGCCAATGTACTTCTACAAAATAAAGTCCACAAGAAAAATACATATTAGTATTATGATTATGAAAAAAATATTAGTTTGAAGACCCTTGTTTAGATTCTTCATTTAAAATCCACAAGAAAAAGGTATTCTCATTAATATCGTGAAATGGTGTTTTTGAAGAGAAATCAATATAAAAATGTAAAAATTTTCCTAGTTGCTCCTTCTAGATCAAATGTTTTTAAAACCTTATGGAAAGCATAGGAGAAAACAAGAATACTAATAAATAAGGACAATGAAAACAATACAATCTATATTAACTCCTCAATATGGTGGAATTTATGTCATAAGGAGAAATTGTTAGCTCTTCTCCAGGGTTACTCAGTTAAAGCTTGGGCTAAAATTGGTACTAGGAGTTTTAAGAAAATTATAGACACTGAACAAATAAAGACATGGACTTCTCTAAGCACAAAGTATGGCTTGGCAGATACCCAATGGAGGACATACTTGGTGCTAAGATAGTCCACCAAAAATTATCTTATCCCTGAAAAATAAGTCTTCATGGCTTCACAATGCATTATCTATTCTTAGTTTTAATCAAGTTTCAACTATTGACAATCATTAACACATAGAAGAACATGATATGTTCTATGAGACATTACCACACATAGAAAAGGAATTGGATAATGACATAATTTTTTTTGAAAAGATTCAAAAAATTTAGGAATAGGCTCATCAAAATTTGAACTAAACCACCAAAAAATACTTCTAGTAAAAATTGATTAGCATTGTGTACCTCATTTGTTCCAAGTGGGAGACTAGGTATAATTAAACATTTCTAAAAAAAGGATTTAAAAGGCCCAAAAAAATAATCAAGACTTAAAGTGTATTGAACCCATAGATGATTAATAAGAATGTGGATGAAAATACATTTGAACTTGTTGAATTTCCATACTCTCTTAAGTTGCTTCCAAAGCTTAATGTATAATTACTCTAGCAATACTTTCCACCATTGCTAGACACATCATATTTTGTTGAATAGTTGAAGAGAATCTAGAACTAAACTATAACACTATAATTTTCATCCTTATAGATCAAATCATTAATACATTTTTTAAAGAAGATTTAAATTAGAAAGTTCCATTCTATCAAGTGGTGATAACACTTGCCAATTTATGCATTAAAGTAAGTGGTTGCTAGAAACCTTGTTAACTAAAATTTCCTTCATATCATAAAAAAATTAATTGGCCCCATTGCTTCTCAAGTAGGGATGAATGATTTGGAAAATATATCAATTCATCTAAGTGGTATTTTTGGATAGAATTATGAAAATATTAAAATCCATTTTTTTTTATATATTTTCTAAATTTTGTATGATCTATTTTTAGGCATTCTAAAGTCATATTTGGTGATATGACTATAAGACCCTACTTATGATACAATCCAAGCCAAATTTTCTATTTCATAACCTAATCTTTCTAATACTTATACAAAATTTAAATTTTAAGTAATGGGCTAAAATTTATAACCCAAAAAGAAAGATGTATTAAATACAATTATAGTAATAATCACTTTCTAGTTTCTCATAAGTTTGACATTATTTGACTAGCTATTTCAACTTCCAACGACATGGGTTAGTCCATGGCCTAAATTTGATGATTGATCCTACTTTTCAATATTTTTTTTTTTGTTAAAATTATCTATTCAAAAGTTTACCCTTTAAGTATATATATAATCCCCTCTTTCATGTCATATTGCCTCAAACTTTTGAATGCATATGATTAGAAAATGCCTAAATATGGCCACATGACTATCAAGTTTAATAATTACATATCAATGTCATTTGTGGCGTTACTTTGATTCTCCCCAAGAACCTAACCTATATTTACTAGTTTTAGTATTTTTTATGTTTCTTTTAGTATAAAGCTATACGATAGTTCAATTTGAAGTGTGCAATTAAAGTAGGTGTAATGTATTTTCTCCTATATAGATTTTTGAATTTGTGAAGGCTCTTAGTTAGAATAAGAATTTTATATTTCAATCTATTCAATAATTATTCAATCTTATTTTGTTTAAATTTTATTCATTTGATACTTATTAAACATTTAATTTTTCAATAATAAAACTCAAATAAGGAAAAAAATGTCCAAGGGTGATGAAGGGTACTCCCCTTACAGTAAAAAACTCACAATGGCCACTTAGGTTTGCGTGACAAAAACACAAGAGAATGCAAAAGATTGATTATTCAAAAATGGCAACACATGCTACAATCTTACATGCTTTCTTATAGACTACTTATTACATTGATCTACCGACTTGTGGATCTAAGTTTCTACTCTCAATTCTTCACTATATGTCCTTCTATCACTCCTTCCTCGCTACCCCTACTGTTTTCCTTCAATTTTTTAATATATCTCTTTATTCTCTTAGGTCGGTCTTCAAACCCTCATTGTCATAGTATCCATTTTTTCCAATAAACACTCCAAATCACCAGGCAGTTGTCTCGTTATTAGCATCGCCAACCAATCTAGCCAATGGTTGTGAATTCCACAACAACAATGTAGAATTCATGTATAATGTTTCACCAAATGTCATGATCTTATTCGCCATCCACCGTTGTTGACCAACTTAGCATTCCTATTTAGCTTTACCATGTTACCGCTAAGTACCGCTCCACCGTAGGCCTTCCAAACGACTCTTGTGGTGCTCATGGGCTACCATTGTACTACAAACCTTTATCATGGCCTCTTTCAAGATCGTGGACCTTACACTGCTATACTGCAGGCTTCATCACCAACCCGCCATGGGGTTGCAGTTCCTTGTTCAACCCGTCACATCGCTACCTCCCTAAAGGCTAAAAGTATGCCGCGTGCTTGCAATTCTCACTACCACTTGTCCTTCCATCTACGTGTCGAGGGGACTTTGAAGGGACAAAGAACCAAGTCCCAATGAAACCCTATTTCATAGCGATAAACCCAACCAATGAAGCATTGAACACCGAACACATTCACAGTGTAAACTTTGTATTTGTAGCCCAAGGTTGATCACATACAAAACTATCAAGCCCTTATTAGAATTAAAAATAATCAAATTGATGTAAGATTACTTCTTTTCCCTGGATGCTCCTACATCAAACACTCGGTGTAATTTGAAAAGTGACCCCGTCACTCTTTAGGAGTTAGAGGGAAGCCTTAATGGCCAACCTATGACCTAGACAACCATGTCGCATCTTCAACAAGCCTTCCCTTCCACTTCACCAGGTATTCATTATAATGCCTGTTCCTTGTGCTTCATTCCACTCGTTTGTCTAGAATGTCTTCAATTTCTTCCCTTTCTACTATAGATGTTGGGATACTCCATTGAACCTATTTCAACTCTTGCTCTTTATCCCCTTCATGACACTTTGTCAAATAAAAAATGTTGAATATAGGTGAGATATGAATCTCGCTCGACAAATCCACCTCATAGGAATTTCTTGAATCATGCTTCTTCAAGATTGTACATGGCTCAAACTTTTTCATCTTCATCTTGTTGTATGTGCCAGCTGGAAACCTCTTCTTCCATAAATGAACCATGACTTCATCACCTACCTGAAACTCATATCTTTGTTTCTGATCTACCTTAGTCTCATATTGTGTATCCATCTTTTGGAGGTGCTTCCTAACCTACTCATGCACATTTTGTAGATGTTCAACAAAATCTTTGGCTTTAGCACTACGCTTCTCCCCCTTATCCATCCTCCTTAATTCAGTAGTAGTTTTGAGACTACTACCATACACAATCTGGAATGATGACTTACCGGTGCTTCTATTAATTGAATTTTTATAAGCAAACTCCACCAATCGAAAAATAAAATCCTATCCTTTTGGTTTGTCACCCACCAAGCATCACAACAAGTTACCCAAACTTCTATTCACTACTTCCATTTGTCCATTTGTTTGTTAATGATGTGTTGAGCTAAATTTTAAATTTGTTTTCATATTCTTCCAAAATTTCCTCCAGAAATATCCTACAAACTTGGTGTCTTGATCTAAAACTATACTCTTGGGTAGACCATGTAGTTGTACCACCTCTTAAAGAACAATTCTACAATGTGAAAAACATCACTAGTTTTATGACACAGAATGAAGTGTGCCATCTTTGAAAATCTATCCACCACCACAAATATGGAGTCATGACCTCTTTGCATCCTCAGAAAACAAAGAAAAAAATCCATGTCAATGTCCTCCCATGGCTTCTTTGGTACAAGTTATGGCTGGTACAATCCAGCGTTCTAAATGGTACCTTTCGCCATTTGACACACCCTACAACCTTGTATGAATTTCTTCATGTCCTACTATAACTACGGACAATAATAATGCTCACTAACCATAGTGATTGTATTATCCCATCCAAAGTGTCCTGCCAATCCGCCAATGTGCTTCTCTTTGATCAAGTTTTCTCTCATTGAACTTCTGGGAATGCACAATTGATTCCTTCCAAACAACATACCATCTTAGATTGTGAAATCCAACCATCTCATCCTATCCACTATGACAGGATCCTTGCATGCTTTCCATGCCTCAACAAAATTTGGATCTTCAAGATACAAGTATGTGAGCTCCCTGAACCCAACGAATTCAGACTAAATTTATGTCAACAGGTTTTTCCTCCTACTCAAGGTGTCTGCAACCCGGTTTGATCTACCACTCCTATACTTCAGGATAAAGGTGTAACTTTGTAGAAATTCGACCCACTTCAAGTGTCTTTGATTCAATTTTCCCTGACTATTCAAATACTCTAACACCTGATGATCACTAAACAAAAAAAATTCTTTTGGAAACAAGTAATGTCACCACTTCTTCAAAGCATAGACTATGGCATAGAATTCCTGATCATAAAAAAAATATTTCTTCCTTGCATCATTCAAATCTTCACTTAAATTAGGCCACGGGTTTACCTTCCTGACTCAAAACAACTCCAATGGTGCTGCCATTGGCATCACAATCTACCTAAAATACCTTATTGAAATCCGAGAGTGCTAAAACAAGCTGCTGTGTTACTCTCTTCTTTAGAAAATCGAATCTTCTTGCTGCTCTTGTACTCTATTTGAATTCTTTTCTATCCCATCTCATTTTTTTAGTTAGGGGTGCACAAATACTACTGAATCTCTTAATGAACTTTCAATAAAAACTAGATAGACCATGAAAAGATATTACCTTAGTAGCATTTCTTGGTGTAGGCCACTCCACAATGGCTTTCACCTTCTCTGGATCCATTTTTAGACCCTATGCTGAGATGACAAATCTTTGGTACACCAATTCACATTTCACAAAACTACACTTCTTTAAGTTGATCAACAACTTCTTTGATATGCATCAGGTTCTCCTCCAATGTATTACTGAAAATCAAAATGTCATCCAAGCAAACAATGACAAACTTACCTAGAAATTCTTTCAATACCTTGTTCATGAGTTGCATAAATGTGTCAAGTGCATTGGTTAACCCAAAAGACATGACCAACCACTTGTACAATCCTTCTTTTGTCTTGAATGATTTCTTCCATTCGTCACCTTCCATGATCCGAATCTGGTGATAACCACTCTTCAGTTCAATCTTTGTGAAGTACTCTGCTCCACTCAAGCAATCCATTATGTCATCCATCCTTGGCAAAGGAAATCGATACTTGATCATGATCTTATTGATGGCCCTAGAATTGATACACATTTTCCATTCCCCATCCTTCTTAGGTGCCAATACTACAAGTACTACACATAGACTTAAGCTTTTCCTGATTAATCCTTTTTGCAACAACTCTTGCACTTGCATATTCAATTCCTCATTTTCTCCTAGAGTCATTTGATGGGCTGCCTTATTCAGAAAACTAGCTCTAGGAATCAAATCCATTTGATGACTGATTTTCCTTACTGGTGGTAATCCTTCAAGTACATTATTAAAAATAATACTCTAGAATTCATCAAGTAAACCACACACTTCTATAGGTATTCCACTACTGATTTCCTTTTCATCTTTAGGAATTAATGCAAAACACTAGTGTTCATGTTTCATACTTTTAAGGAATTTCCTTCCATCGACTAAACAAATTCATGCATTGTTGCATACCTTTTGCCTGCATCCTTTAGAGGCTTCAACTTATGTCGAACTCCATCCTTCATTAGTGAATAAGTATTCACATGCCCATCATCCACTGCGCACCGATCAAACTGCCATGGTTAGCCTAATAACATGTGACAAGTGTCCATAGGTATCACATCGCACAAAACTTCATCCCTGTAGTTACCAATTTTGAATTTTATCAAGCACTATTCATTGACCAAGACCCTTTGATCCTTCTGCAACCATGCAATCCGATATGGACTAAGGTGCCTTTTCCTTTCCAATTGTAGCTTAGTGACCATTTCTTCTGACACTAAATTGTTAGTGCTTCCTCCATTAATGATAACATTGTAAACCTTACCTCCACACTTGCAGTGAATGCGAAAAAAATTCTTTCATTAGTCTAGATCCTTCTCTTCATTCATCAAGGCTCTTCGGACAACAAGTGATTCACCCATTTTAGCATCTTTAGACTGTGAAGATCGAGTGTCTTCATCCACATGGGAAACTCACCCCTTGCCTTCAAGCCTCCTATTTGTCTTCTCTTGGTGTTGTGGGCACCCATATGCTCTATAAATCCTTCTTCACTGCATTGAAAACAAGTCCCTTTGAAACCTCCTCTTCGTAGTCCACACCCAGACCTTCCTTTGCCTCTTCGATCTCCACTATTATGATCACGAGGCTGATATGAGTCATCTCTTTGTTGATCTTGATTGGTACTAGATCCTTCATCCTTCCTATGATCACCGTTCCAACTTCCATATGGTCATTTACCAATCCTTACACCACGACCTCCACCTATTTGTTTGCTTTCAAACCTCTTGTTTAGTCGTTCTTCAACTTTTAGAGAAAATTGATAAGCGTCCTCAATGGTAGTCATTCTTACCAATGCCAATTCTTCCTGTATGCTAGGCTTCAGCCCATTGATATATCAAACAACTTTCTCCTTATTTTCCTTAGAATGTCCTATTTGAATTAGAACCTTATGAAATTCCTCTATGTATTTTTTCACCATTCTCATTCCTTGTCTTAGACTCTGCATCTTCTTGAGCAACTCCAATTAGTAATTAACTAGAATAATTGTTTCTTCAATTTTGACACCATTTTGTCCCATTTGGAAGTTTTATCTTTCCCTTGTCTACCTCTTTCTAGCTAGACCTCTTTCCATTGTATACTTGCATGCCCTTTTAGCTTTGTATTTGCGAACCTTACTTTGTGAGGATCTTCAATCTCCTCAAATTCAAAAAATTCTTCCATACCATTGATCCAATCGATCAATTCTTCAGCATTCAGACTTCCATTGAAAGTAGAAACCTCCATTTTTGGTCTCTTCTTGATGCTTGAGATTGCTCTCAACAGTCTCCTTTCTCCAGGATCCATTTTATCCTGCTTTTCCTCTTCCATTTCCTCTTCACTATCATCTCTTTCTTGATGCACATCTCTTCTGCATCTTCTTGAGCAGCTCCAATTAGTAATTAACTAGAATAATTGTTTCTTCAATTTTGACACCATTTTGTCCCATTTGGAAGTTTTATCTTTCCCTTGTCTACCTCTTTCTAGCTAGACCTCTTTCCACTGTATACTTGCATGCCCTTTTAGCTTTGTATTTGCAAACCTTACTTTGTGAGGATCTTCAATCTCCTCAAATTCAAAAAATTCTTCCATACCATTGATCCAATCGATCAATTCTTCAGCATTCAGACTTCCATTGAAAGTAGAAACCTCCATTTTAGGTCTCTTCTTGATGCTTGAGATCGCTCTCAACAGTCTCCTTTCTCCAGGATCCATTTTATCCTGCTTTTCCTCTTCCATTTCCTCTTCACTATCATCTCTTTCTTGATGCACATCTCTTCTTCAAACCTCTTGTTGCAAGGTTTCTAACTGCCTTCTAAGGGCTCTGATTTCATCTCTATGTGGATCTCTTTCTCCACCACCTCGGCCTCTACCTCTTCCATGCTAGGAAAGTCTTGTAGGCATCTTGATATCAACCCACACTCAGGTTCTGCTAGAATTGCCTCACATTTGGTGCTCTGTTATAAACTCAAGAACTCCTACTTTGATACCACTTGATGAAGGGTACTCCCCTTACGGTAACAAATTGGCCACTCAGGTTTGCATAGAAAAAATACAAGAGAATGCAACAGATTGATTATTCAAAAATGACAACACATGTTACAGTCTTGCATGCTTTCTTATAGACTACTTATTACATTCATCTGCCGACTTATGGATATGAGTTTCTACTCTTAGTTTTTCACTATATGTTGTTCTATCACTCCTTCTCCACTACCCCTACTATTTTCCTTCGATTTTTTTTATATATATATCTTTATTCTCTCAGGTTAGCCTTCAAACCCTCATTGTCGTTGTATCCCTTTTGCCCAATAAACACTCCAAATCGCTAGGCAATTGTCTCGTTATCAACATCGCCAACCAATCCAGCCAATGGTTGCGAATTCCACAACAACGATGTGGAATTCACATATAAAATTTCACGAGATGTCATGATCTTAATCGCCATCCACCGCTATTGACCACCTTAGCATTCCTATTCAGCTTTACCGTGTTACTGCTAAGTATCGCTCCATTGTAGGCCTTCCAAATGACTCTCGCAGTGCCCATGGGTTACCGCCGTATTATGAACCTTCATCATGGCCTCTCATAGGATCATGAACCTTATGCCACTATATCACAGGCTTCATCACTGACCCGTCGTGGGGTTGTGGTTCCCTATTCAACCCGCCATACCGCTACCTCCTTAAAAGTCTTCCGTGGGATTGTGATTCTCACCGCCACTTGTCCTTCCGTCTACGGGTCGAGGGGACTTCAAAGGGATGAAGAACCAAGTCCCAATGAAACCCTATGTCACAATGATAAACCCGACCAATGAAGCATTGAACACCAAATGCACTCACAGTGTAAACTTTGTATATGTAGCCCTAGGTCGATCACACTCAAAACTGTCAAGCCCTTATTAGAATTAAAAATAATCAGATTGATGCAAGATTACTTCTTCGCCTTGGATGCTCCTGCATCAAAGCGTGGGAGTGGTCCGAGTGGGAAAGGTTTTTTTGAGCTAAGTGCAAAGTGAGGTGGGTTTGGAGTGGATGAAGGTGATGACATAGATGGAGATGATGAAGTTTAGGAAACACTTACTATTTACAAGATTTTAGTTCTTTTGGAGGATTACATGACACTCCCTTCACAAATTACCTTATCATCCAAGTTGGGTAATTGGGTGCAACATATTGAATTAAAAGATTCTTCAGTTGTGTTCCATTATTTCCTCAAAGTGGGACATGTTGATGTTGTTTGATAAAGAAACATGAAATACCATTCCATTTGGCCAAAAAGGAGCAAGTGCCAACTATTGATGTTACTTGAGAGATTGCCACTAAGGATGCATAGAAGGAAAGAAGTAGGGGTAGAGGTCCTAAAGACCAAATAGTTGTGATAGAGACCCATTCAATGGAGGTTTAAAAGGGGCATTAAGGTTGGGAGTTGGGACTCATTGTGGCCCTTTGGATCTTCCTAGTTATTTTGAAAAAAAAAGAGATCTGAATGGAAGGATTTCACAATTAAGGATAAGATGGTTGAGGTTAATCAAAAATCTTTGTAACAATTTGGCTTCAAACCACCTTGAATTTTGGGTTGGTTGTTTGTCATGTATTTTATTGCCCCTTTGTCAGCTGATTTTTGTCATGTATTGTATTGACTCTCTTTTGAGGTAGTTAGCCAATCATAAAACCCTAATTGGTTTGTGTTCCAATATTAAGGCAAAGGGAACAATAGATCTAGGCTAATTTGCTAGTTAGATCTAAGATCACTTTTCTTACTTAACAATTTTTATTGTTGTATAATTGTTATGCTGTTGGTTTCTTTTAGTTTTCTTTTGTTATTTATATTTAATTTCTCAATTACTATATTATTACCTAAATTATCAATATAATTCTAAAAACTCCAATATTAGCAAGGAAATTTATTGACATATTAACTTTATGAAAAAAATTATTAAAAATGAGTCAATTCAAATTGACTAAGAATGTTTGATTATTTAACAAGACTGTCCTGATTTAATCTTAAATTTAGAATACCAAAACAAGTAACATAAAGTCATCATCTTTATTGACCCATTATTTGAAGAAAGAATAATATTCTATCACGTTTTAAAATCAAATAGAAAGTAAACCAAAAAAAAGAGGAGTGATAAAGGAGTGTTTGCTCTAATACTATTTGCCTTTAAAATCCAAAAAAAAAAAGAAAACAACGTTTTATCTTTCCTACCTTCATATGAATCGAACTAGGCCAAGGAGGCGTTGCCCTATCCTAAGGAATATTACTAATTAAATGGATCTCAACACAGTTTAAATGTAAATAATCTTCAAGAACCAGCTTCTTCTTTATAACAAAGGTGCTTCCACTTCCATACAGTTCTCATAAACCATAAAAGAATCTACTATCATTAGAGATTTAAATACTAATTCTAGTCCATAATATTATATGAACATGTCTGGAAAACAACGTGTATAAGTTAGTTTTGATTGAAATAAACTTATTCTCATTATACTCCAATTGATTCCTCTCTCTGCTTTAATATTAAAATAGGTTTATTGATTTGTTTTTTTGTTCATTCCGTTCAACTATTTTTTTTTCTCCCCACTTGAAACATGTTTCACCCACGTGTATTGATTCTGCATTAAATTGGTTCACAATGTGCAACTGGGAATAAGAAAAACATTGTAAATTGGCCTGTACCAATTGATGGAACATGCAAATCTTGGGACTTGATAACTATATATCTATTGAAGCAGCTTTGCAGAGTTAAGTGTATTATAATGGATGTTACTCATCATGAATAATTTAAAAACTGGAAAAGAAAGAAGAGAGAAAGAAAATAAGAAAGAAAAGAGATGTTAGAATCAAGAATACCTTTTGATAGAAGAAAGTCCCATGGAATTCCCTTGTCTGGGCCAGATTTGAGGTATTGATGTATCCTTGTGTGCAACATAACTTGAAACAAAGTAGCTTGAAGAACACACTACTTGAATTGCATTAAGCTTGACTTCAACTGCTTTTTCCATTGCTGTCCTACCCACTGAATGACAAGCCACATAGAAATGGTCAGCACCATTTGTTCTGTTCCAATATGGATAGTTTTGGCTGATTTTATCAATATATGCCTTGATGAAATCTTGAATTCCACCAACACTAACTCTTTTATCATTCCTCATTGTTGCAATGGAGAATGGTAAATAGAAAAGATCAGCTTCTGTGGGATCATTTGTGAGATAATGACTTTGCAAAAGAGCCTTCTTAAAGTAGCTTTCACTGGCATAATTTCCACCTGGTTCGTTTTCCTCAGGTAGAAAAATATTTGCAAAGGCATCTTTTGCTTCATGTGGGTATGCATAGATTTTGAATTTCTTCTTCATCTCCTTATAATCCTGAAGAAAAATGGCTTTGTTGTGGAATATATGCTCAATTTCTGTCTTGTTCTCCTTAACTTCTGCCTTGTTTTCCTCGATTTCTCCCTTGTTGTCCATACTTGTATTAGGATGCCGTGTTTTTTTATGGAGTATCTGCTCGTTTTCTACCTTATTCTCCTCACCTGCATTAGAATGCCATGTTTTAGTTATCAATGCAGAAATCTAGAGATAACATCCAGGAGAAACAAGTCTATAACAAATTAAAACAAACAAGCAGGTTCTTTAAGAATTCTCTAATCAGAAACAGAGTAAATTGTCTAACATATAGGAAAAACTATATTTCAGGGCAGTGACCAGGATACCCACGTCAGTAGATCCAAGTTACAATTGAAACCATGAATACCCACTTCATCAAACTCATTCAAATGTTATCAAATCACTAATCAGACACATAGATCATCACTTGACATCCAAATAATCTATAAATCTAAAGATATATATTTGAGATCACAATTCATCTTAAATTTTCACAATTTATAATGCTTATTTACATCAAATTTCTGGATTCAATTGCGTAAGAATTTTTACATCAACGTTTTGGATCACACTCCGTGATCCATCATCAGAATGAACGCAGAAAGCTCTCAAATCCAAAAATTTGATGTAATAAGATATAAATTTACAAATAACACATACCATGTTCATTTTGCTTCCCAAAATTCAGCTGATCATTTGCCTTTGCCTTCATGATACTAGGTGGCAGAGTTTCTTTTGGAGTAAGTTTATGTTCGATCACCAAGGAGTTTCCATTACTTCTGCTCTCAACTGAGGCCATAAAAATCCTCATGACTGTAAAACAAGAGCATGTCAATACAACAGACAGAACAACATAATGCCTAGAGGAGACATTGTGTTTAGAATGAGTGGTTGAAGCCATGGAATTCGCTCTGTGTCTGAGAACATCCAAGAACAATTATCATGGTCTAACATTGCCCATAGTATTGTTTATCTCCAATTGTTCAGTTTTATTATAATAATGATAGCATATTTGTTGAGGAGGCTCCATTTAGGACTGTTGTGCAAGGGGTACTCCATAGATCTGGATATGTTTGCAATTTATTTAGATTATTTAGGTGGTCTGTGAACTGTTAAGTTTTTAATTAATAATTGTTTATTAAAAATGAATCAGAATGCTGAATGGAAGTTGCCTAAAAACAAAAAGTATGTGACAAGGCAAACACAAGAAGTTCCAAATGGCCGCCATTCTTGTCTTGACTTGCTAGCCTCTCGTGACGAATTAATTGATCAATTATTATTTTGTCATCGTTGTCTAGCTTGTATGGTGTATGATCAATTTTACTTTCTACAAAGAAAAATTAATTGATGTGATATAGCAGATTGTTACATAATGATATTTGATTTAAAGATTTTTTTTCTCAAAGTTTGACTGAATATAAGCATTTTAAAAAATCTCTAATCTATTTTAAATAGATTTTTAATATATATATATATATATATATATATATATATATATATATATATATTTTATTTTATTTTACAATTATTTAAAATTTATTTATTTTATTTACATATGTTATAAATTTATTTTATTTTATATATTTAAGAATTATTTTAAAATGATTTTATTTTACTTTGTTTTTGTTTTGATTAGGATAAAAATGGAGAAGGACCATATCTTTATAAAACAATCATAAAGCAATCATAAAGATCAAGTAAAATGATCTCACAAGAAGTGAGAAAATCAAAGTAGAGAATTAAACAATAGTTAAATAGAAAAGACCGGCAGAGAAGTTAAAACACATAGGTAGAGACCAACACAAGTCCAAAACCAACTACTGATCACCTAGAGACCGAAGACCCTTGATAGCTTGTCATTTATTCGTCAGGAATTCAAGCTTCTCTTCAAAGGACATAGCCTTCTATTTCTTGCTACCATCTTTAGTAGGAGGGGAGGTAGAACTTTCCCCTTTCTTTCCTTTCTTTCTAGAGGTGGTTTGAGCATTATCGGGAAGATCTTCACCAACACACTTACCTTGAAAATTTACTTTATTTTTGTTTGAAGAGCTATTTTTAGAGTTATTTTATTTTACTTTAGAATTATTTTCTTTGTATTTACTAAGAAATATTTTAGTTTGTTTACTTAGTTATATTAGAGTTATAGCTTCTTTAAAAACATATGTTAGTTGTAAAATAGTTTTTGTTAACACACTTTGTCATTACATTCCATCTCTTGCTTACATCTCTACACAACAAAATATTTTTAGACAAGAAAAAATATTAAACTATAAATTTTGTAAGATTGTTTAAATTAAATTCATTTATGATTCTTTTTTAATAATTATTATAGTTTAATTGTTCAAGTACAATACAATAGCCATTTCATTTATTATATATAAAATGCATTTAGAATTTTGTTATCTAACAATAAAATTAGGTGACAAGGAAAACATAAAAAATTTAAAGGGTCCCCATTCTTGTCTTGACTTACAAGCTTATAGTCATTAAATGATGATTTATACACCTTCGGTTATTATCTTGTCATTGTTGTCTAGCTTGTGTGGTGTATGACCAATTCCAACTTTCTAGAAAGAAAATGAATCGATGTTATATAGTAGATTATTACAAAATGATATTAATTTAGAGATATCATATTAAAATGTACAAATATTTTTGAAAAAGAGGAAACTATTAAAATATAAGTTTAAGTTAAATTTATTTACCATTATTTTTTTATGATTAATTATGATTATTTGATTGTTCAAATGTGATAGATATATGTTACCTAAAAATAAAATTAGGTGAAGTGAAACATCAAAATTCTCAAATGGCCACCATTCTTGTCTTGACTTGTGAGATGATAGTAATAAAATGATGATTTATACCCCTTCAATTATTATTTTTTTATTATTTTCAATATTTTTTTGTGTATGACCAATTCTAATCTAGAAGGAAAATTAATTAATATTATAAAGTATATTTTTACAAAATGATATTGATTTAGAGATATTATATTAAAATATATAGAATATTTTTAGAAGAGAGAAAAATTATTAAAGTATAAGATTTGTAAGACTATTTAAATCAAATCTAATTAATTAAAATTCTTTATTCAATAAATTAATATGGTTTGATTATTCAAATACAATACAATAGCCATTTCTTTCATTCATACATATACTTATGTTAGATGCACAGGACAATTGTGAGGGGGGTGAATCAATTGTATACTTTAAAACATCAAAAACCCTCATCAACATTCATATCTGTATTGAACCTTAAACCCTTAACAACCATTAAACTCTTAACATGCATTAACAAAATGTAAGCATGCAAAGCAATAATGCAAACACATCAAACACATAAGAAGACTAGATTTATGTGGAAAACCCAAGAAGGGAAAAACCACGGTGAGGATTAGCTCACTAATATATGATTGCAACATTGAATACAATAAGGCTCACTGCCAATGAACTCAATATCTAGAAAAAAGAAGAATAGAAGAAGGGGTGGCTCACTGCCAATTTGAACTCCTAACAATGCATCTCTCATATGTTGAAGGTAAAATCCCTTTGAAGCACAAATAACTCATCAAAAAAACTAAAATGTAGACACCTTCTGCTCATTGCATCATGAAGTCATACGCATTAAGGCTGACATTCAGATCATCACACTTGATCACATTCACATATTTCACATCACACACTGTGTACTTAATCCACACAACAATTCTCCTTGCATTTCTACCCTCTGCGACCTAAAACAATTTCAATTAGGTTGGCCTTAAGGAAAGGTATGTACTTCAACCACACAACATCAAATAGTCGGCACCAAACACTTCCAACATGGAAAGAAGTGAAGGAATACCACACCACTACTTAATTTGGACCCAAATCTACACTAAAACGCTTCTCAAAACTCCTCAAACAACAATTACCCTTCGTAATTAGCACTAACATGTCAACTCAACCAAACCTATATTAATGTCCTTAACAATTAAGGTCATGCTTAACCAGGTCCAAAAATAACTTCACAAACCACATAAAAACACTCCTTAATATCCATACAACATCTCAAAATATTCCAACATCATCAAACTATTCTACACAACTATTGCAACCACCTGAAACTCAAGAACACCTTCATTTTGTGCAACCAGACGCACTGACACATACATCCAACACACCAGACAACTTTGTAGAACAACTCAACACCTAAAAAGTTCAAGGGAAGGTAGATACAAATGATATAAGCATATTCCTAGATTTGCAACACTAGAACCTTCATTGCGGAGAAATACAAAGCAACCTCATTTCTCCCAGACACCCTATTTCACTAGAAAGACATACTACCAAACACATCTTTCACTGTAGTACGATCCAAAACCTAAAAATCTAGATATGACACCTCTGAACACCTCTATTCATCATGTCCAAACCACATGAGCATATATTCAATCATGAAGAAATGTGAAGCAAAACATTGAACACCACTTTGTCACACTGAACTCTTTTTTATTCAAATTTTCTCAAAAGCACTTGGAAACCAAGTGAACCAACTTCATCAACAACATTGCTAACATCTTTGCAACACATCTACAACATATATGATATGTAACACTTCCAACTACAACAATCTCCCCAAACACAATTCAGGCCAACAACCTCTGCAACTATATTGAAGTAGGACATCAATGACAACACCAACATGTGTTGACATCAATACCAACCATTCCAAAATTCTCTTTATACAAGGGGTTGAAATCAATGAAAACATCCAAGAAACTCACAAACAACTCAAGCTTCCAAAATATCCAAACTTCCAACAATCTCCCCCTTTGTCATTGATAGCAACACCTTCTTTCTTAAAAATACCATCAACAATAAAAGTAACTGAAAACAATACCTCAATAAGCAGTACTCCCCTTGAATGGGACAACTCTTTACTCTTCATCCTCTCTATTCACAAACTTCTTCTGCTACAACATCAACAACACCTACACTCTAGATCACTCTCTTCTTTTGCTCCTCAGATAATACTCTCCCATATATGTTTTCCAACATGTTTTTCTTTCTCCCCTTGGTTTTTCAACCAATTTAACTCTCTCCCCCTTTGACATCAATGACAAAGGGCTAGATCATCATTTTCTCTCCTCTACACTTTCTTTTTTGTATTGAACTCTTTTTCTCTCCCCATTTGGCAACATTCAAAGGGAAACAAAAAATCTCTCTTTCCATTGTTTTGCATCTTCTACACTCACTTTCTTTGACAAAAATTCAAAGGAAAAAATTGTCAAACAACTCTTTTTCTTTCTTCTATACCCACTTTCTTCCATACTCCCCCTTAGGAGCACAAAATATTCTCCATTTGACTACACCATCCAACAACCACTACTCCCTACTCCCCTTGAGAGGTAGCCTTCAACATTAGTCTAGGACCAAGAATGTATCTTGAAATGCTTATCAAATAGATGCACACACTTATGCATCTTAGTTGAAAGGAGGGGAAATAACCCCTAACTTCTCTCAGAGATACTCAAAAGTATCTTTTGGAAGAGCCTTTATGAAAATACCAACAACTTGGTCCTTAGTAGGCACATGCTCCAACTTTACCTCATTCTTTGTAATTTTCTCTCTCAAGAAGTGATATCGGATTGAGATATGTTTTGTTCTTGAATGCATTACCAATTTTTTTGAAATATTTATTGCACTTGTATTGTCACACATGATAGAAATAGGTTCATCATATGAAAATTTGATATCCTTTAATGTTTTCTTCATCCACAACACCTGTGTACAACGTGATGTTACTGCAATATATTTTTCTTTTATTGTAGATAATGACATTGAATCCTACTTCTTACTTAGTCATGAAACCGACCTACTTCCAAGAAAGAATTACTACCACTTGTACTTTTCCTATCATCTACACATCTTTCCTAATTTGCATTTGTATATGCACTCAAGGAGAATTTAGTATCCTTAGGATACCACAAACCATAATCGAGAGTGCCCTTCAAATATTTGAATATCCTCTTCACTATTACAACATGAGATTCTCTGGGATATTCTTGAAATCTAGACACAAGTCAAATTGAATGCATGATATCCGGTCTAGTAGTGAGGGATAATAGTCCACCAATCATTGATCTATACTTGCTCTAATCAGTTTTAGGGGTTTCATCATTCTTTCTCAACTTACAACTAGTATCCATAGGAGTACATATCGGTTTAGAATCATCCATTCCAAAATTCTTCAACATTTCCTTAACATACTTAGATTGTGATATGAATATACCTTTCTTTGATTGGCTGATCTAGAAACCAAGGAAGAAATTCATCTCCCCACACATTGACATTTCAAATTATTTTTTCATTTCCTTTGAAAACCTTTTGCACATACCTTCATTTCCTCCAAAGATGATTTCATCAACATATACTACCACAGTTAAGATTTTTTCTCCTTCAAATTTAAAATATAGATTTCTATTTGTAGTACCTTTTCTGAATCCTTGCTACAACAAGTACTTATTTAACCTTGCATATCAAGCTCTAGGAGCTTGTTTCAATCCATACAATGCTTTCATCAATCTGCAAATCATACAAGCATCTTTTGACAATTGAAAACCTTTTGGTTATTCAATGTATACCTCTTCTTCCAATTCACCATTCAAGAATGTAGACTTCACATCCATTTGATATAATTTGAAATCTTTATGTGTTGAAAAAGATAAAAACAAACTGATAGCTTCCATTCTTGAAATTGGAGAAAAGTTTCCTCAAAATCTATACCTTCAACCTATGAGTAACCCTTACACACAAGTCTAGCCTTGTTCCTGATAACTTTTCCATCTTCATTTAGCTTGTTCCAAAATACCCACTTACTACCAATCACATTCTTATTTTTTAGTCTTGGGACCAAATCCCAAGTCATATTCTTCTCTATCTATTCTAACACTTCCTTCATTGCTTTGATCCAATTCTCATCTTTGCATGCCTTAGTCACTATTTTTGGTTCCATTTTAGAAAGTAAACAAAAAATTTACTTATTCTTTTGTCATAGTATCTTTTCTCCTTGTCAACACACTTTTGCTCTTATCTCCAATGATTTGATCTTCCGAATGATTCTTCTGCACATACTTAAGAGTTTTAGGATTCTTTTTTGCAGCTTCTTCCTCTTCAATTGTCAACTCTTTTCCTTTGTCTTCAACCTTTTCTTCTTCACTGCAATGGGATTCATCCGATTCATATCCTTCTATTAGTACTGAACTTCATGTGGTTCTTCATTCACTTTGGCACTTACACTTTCAACAATCTTCTTCAATCTTTTATTTTAATACTGATAAGCCTTGCTTCTTGTAGAGTATCCAAGGAAGATTCCTTCATCAGATCTTGCATCAAACTTTCGTAAGTTTTCTTCATCTCTTCTGATATAACATTTTCTTCCAAAAAATCTGAAGTATTTCATAGTTTGAGGTTTACCATACCATAACTCATATGGAGTCATTGAATTGTTCCCTCTTGCTTGACCTCTATTAAGAATGTAGACTGTGGTATGAATTTCTTCTCGCCAATAGACATTTGGAAGATTAGCTTCCTTCATCATTGTCCTAGCTTCTTCTTGAACTATTCTATTTTTCCTTTCCACAACTCCATTATGTCAAGGAGTTCTAAGGGCTAATAAATGCCTTCTTATTCCATGATCTTCACAAAAACTATTAAAATTATTTGAAGTAAATTCACCACTTCTATCAGATCTCAAAAATTTTATTTTCAGATTCATTTCATTTTTAACCTTAGCTTTAAATTCTTGAAAATTTTCTAGAGCTTCTGATTTTTCTTTGAGAAATGTAACCCAAGCCATTCTAGAATAATTATCAATTAATAACATGAAATACTTGTCACCATATGAGTTTCTAATTTTGATAGGTCCACATAGATCTGTATGCACTAACTCTAAGGGAGCTATGGTAGAGTATTCTTTTGTCTTGAATCTATTCTTTTTTTTCTTTCCCACTTGAAATTCTTTACAAATTGCATTGATAGGCTTTGTAATCTTTTGAAAATCTCTCACAACATTAGTAGAACTTATCCTCACTAGGCTATAAAAAATAATGTGACCCATTCTTCTATGCCATAGCCAACTTTCATTAGTTTGAGATGAGAGAACTTTGTACCACTACCTTTGAGTTGATAGACATTACCTCTTGTCTTTGTTCCAGCAACAACCAAAGTACCAGAGCTTCCTTTTCTAATTTCACAACCACTATTTTGAAATACAATATTACATCTTTTGCTACACATTTTTCCTACACTTAGAAGATTATTCCACACACCCTTAACATAAAGAACACCATCTATTTTATGCTTTCCATCAAAACTAATTGAACCTTTTCCACAGATCTTAGCAAATGTATCATCACCAAACTTAACAAGACCATCATCATACTTTTCAAGCTTAACAAACTTTCTCTTATCACATATCATATGATTTGAGCATCCACTATCAATGATCTAGTAATTCTTCTCCTCTCTAGCATGAAAAGTAGTCAACATAGTTCTTTCAATGTTATGACATGTTTTCAAAGCACTTTCCTTCACACATCTTCAAGATTAGTAGAATTAGTTCCAAAATTTAAAGCCATGAACAAGCTTTCATCACTTCATCCGAATAATCTGATTCTTCATCATCAAATACACCATTGTCCTTTTCAACATAATAACTCCTTTTGACAAATTCACCCTTATGATACTTTTGTTTGTTATTAGTAACTTTGATTAGACATTTAGATGCATAATGGCCTATCTTTCCACAATTGAAACATTTGAAAGGTAGTTTACTTATGTATTTTCTAGTACCCTTTTTCAATCTCCTCACAAAGTGATGTAAGGGAATCCAATCCTCAATCATAAACTCCCAACAACATAATATGCAATTCAAAAATTGTTTGAAACAAAACAAAAATCTGCAAGACGTATTCTTTCATGTTTCATTCAAAATATATTGAGATTACATAACTTAACATTTCTAAAAATACACTATTTTGTAGCCATATGGGCTGATGTAAATCATTAAAAATTAGATATAAATTTGATATATGATAGTAAACAATCATCAATGGCAAACTCAAATTCCTCTTCTTCCTATCATCTCCTTGAACTATGAAATTGACTCTTCAATCCAGATTCTTCAACAGCCAAAATTTATAATCTTCAATCATGGATTTCATAATCTATTTACTTCTACAACACACCTTCAAAACCTGCAAAAAAATGTCTTTTCCACCATCTCCAAGAAAATCCACGCCTAACTCTTCTTAAAAAATCAACCCTTTTGACAAACTCCAAAAATTTCCAAATAAAACACTTAGCACTACTTTTAGAAATTAGATTTTTCCCACCTTTGAAATGGCTGCTCCAACAATTAGAGAAAGCATAAAATTCTCCATGATGCATTTTATTAACTCGCCAAAAATATCCATGCCAATATTAGCATTTTAATTTTTTATGCTTTTCAAACTTTGAAATTGATTTCCTACACTATCTCCCACTTCAATATTTGCAACAATTGAATAAGAACAATTATTTAATATATTATTTTTGGCCTAATATTGTAATTTTTTCCTCCAATTAAATAATTATCAAACCTTATGAAAATTGAAGTTTTTGTTTTTGGGTTGATACATGATTGCTCTCATAACCTAGGATGCTCTTGCATTAGACACCCGAGGTAGGAATATTTTGTGAATCTAGATTCACAAAATGGAGTTGAGTGAAGTATCACCCTTTCAGATTACAATCAATCTACAACAAACTCCATTTTTGAAATAGATACCTCTGATTTGTTCTTCTTCCTTCTCTTCCAGTATCTAGCCGGAATAAGCATCCTCCCCCTTTGATAACTCTTCTCTACACTCAACCTCCTGAATGTTGAATTAATTCCACCATAGACTGACCACCTCTTCCAAATGAAAATCTCACTCTCCTCTAATCTTGTGGGATTCAACCCACCATAGTCCATCCACCTCAACCAAAATGCACCTACACTTAACTTTGCAACACCATACAAATATTTGTCTACATACCATACGTCAGTAACAAAATCCTTCTAAACTAACTCATTTACAATATGAAAATCATCATCATTCTCAAATTTAATAAAACATGAATCAATATTCTCCTCTACTTTAACCTCATTATCCTCAACTACATCTTTATAATAACATTTTTTTTTTTTTACCTCATTTCCTGAAATCAAATCATTCCATTCTCTTTCAATTGCTTCAATATGAATTATTGAATTATCTTATTTCCTCACATCTACGCTTTCCAATTCCTTCATGTCCTCCAAAGGACTCTCAACCACTACTGCAATTTCTTCTTTCTTTCCCTCAACCTCTTCAACTTCACCTTTTCTCTTTTCCTTCATGCTATCCTCAAAGCATACTTCTGCAATATTTTCTCCTTTTTTTTCACTTGCATACACAAATATAAAAAAAAAAATCCTTTATTCTTGGGCATTTCTTCAAACAATTTCCACACACTCTCAAAGCCTTAACAACACAAACCTTCAATGATCTGTGTAGGATCTAGACTAGATTGCAGAAATGGAATGCTTAACTTTTACAATGCTTTTACAATGATTATTTCAAGTTAATTAAATCGAAATTAACTTAAGGAAATAACAAAATGAAAGTAATATCAAGGTGATCATAACAGAAAGAAAGGAAATGAGAGACAGAAAGAGAGAGAAGAAGAGAAGTGCAAACAGTGTTTGATTTCGGAGTTCGTCACAGAATGTGACTACGTCTCCGGGTCCACTCCAATAGAGTGTGACCGATCCGATTAATCTCCAAATCAATTACAAAAGCACCTTCATCATTCTCCAAGCAATTCGGCAGCGTAACGACACTCTGACATGCAAGAATGATTTGAAAATCTCTTCAACAAGACCTCTCTTTTGACGCCTCAGCATTAGGACTTCATCACCTGGAAAAAACTTAATACCAACTCTCACCTTACACCCCTTTTTATACAAAGAATTTTCTCAATTTGGCCTTAACCAAAAGATTTACAAAATATTCTCCTTATCTCTCCAAATACATAAGGATCTTCAAAAATCTTCCCTTATTTACATTTTCAAACACCAAATCCCCCTTACATAGTAAAAATACTTGAAAAATCCTAGTTAAATCCCCTAAAATCATCCTAATTCCCCATATAATCTTTTGATAATATTTTAGCCCTTATTTTGTTGACTCGGGCTTTACAATTTTAGGGAAGTATTTTCAATAAAAAGGTTGTTTGTTTTATTTTAGAGGAGTTTGTTTTTATTTTATTTGGGCATTCGGGTTAACAACTCAACGAATGCAACCAACGCCATATATATTTTAGACTGCTCGCGGGGTGTATCGGTGGCACTATCTTTTATTGGGCCGGCGGTCGGGGGTTCAACCCCGGCCGCTGGCTTTATATAGCCAATTTTCGGCCGTTTTACAACAAACCGAAGCCGTCGCAATACATAGATAAGTGCAAAACTGTTGGCGCAACGGCGAGCCGAGATTCTCGCGCATGGGTGGTCGCGAGATCAAACCCCATGCCAACCTTTTCCTGAGCAATATAACAAATGAAATAACAAACTCATCTGCCGAACAAAGTGATAGGCCACGTGGCATCCCGACACAGTGCCACGTGGCAAAAACTGATTCGCCGAAGTACGCTGACTGGACGATGACACATTGCTGACTCTGTGTCCACGTGTCACCACATGATTTGCTAGTCAATCTGACTCGACCTCCACATTGCCACTGACTGTACTGCCAAATGGCAGAATATGACTGGCTAAGAAAAACACGTCACTGCCACCTGTGTGCCACGCATATGCTGACTATGTGTACGGAAGACACGTGTCAACGCCCGATTCGTCGACCTTGCTGACGTCACCTGCCACATCATCACGCCACGTCGTCCTGTACGGACCGTACGATCTGCCACTTGTCAACCTCTGATTGGTCCATTTCAGATTTCGTACCGCATGCTGACGTCATTTGTACGGATGATGACGTCATCACTGTACCTTCAAGTCCACCAAGTCAACATGAAACTTTGACCAGCTGCATCTTGTGCATACGATGTCGGATTTCGACGAAACGAATTGCACTGGAAAGCTTGCGACAAGATCTTCCCGATGATGCCGAATTCGACAACTTTTGACAACATCATTTTTTTCCGCTTCCTGGGTGCCCCTGATCCCAGTTTGACCCGAGGTTTGACTGGCCATAACTCGTGCAAACGGACTCCTTTTCGCTCCGTTCGAGTTGCGTTGGAACCAGGACGCTGAGCTCTTTCTAATGGTGCAGATTTTGGAGAAAAATGAGACACTTCCATTTCCACTGAAAAATGTCCACCGGATCATTCAAACCCTCAAGTTTTACATATGTAAACTACCTTTCATTTGGTGATCTATTTACAAATATTCAACATTATCAAGTTTTGTTGCAAACTACCTCACACTCGATGATTTCTTCACAACCACAAGAACCTCAACTCCTCAAATCCTCTAAGTAGTTCCTCTTGTAACTTGCACATACATCTACAAGAAAAATTCACACACACACCAACCTCTCAAGTGCTAGTGCAAATTGCTTCACATTCGACACTCTGCCTACACAATCAAAAACTCCCGCTCTAATACCACTAATGTAAGGGAATCCAAACCTTAATAAAAAACTCCCAATAACATAATATGAATCTCAAAAATTGTTTGAGCTTGAAAAAAAAGTTCTACAAGAAGTATTCTTTCATATTTCATTCAAAATCTCTTGAAATTACATAACAACTTAACATTTTTTAAAATACATTATTTTGCAGCCATATGGGCTGATTTAGATCATTAAAAATCAGATATAAATATGATATATGACAATAAACAATCATCAAAGACAAACTCAAATTCCTCTTCTTCCTATCATCTCCCCGAACTATGAAATTGACTCTTCAATCCACATTCTTCAACAACCAACTTTGTTGATCTTCAATCATGGATTTCATAATCCATTTATTGCTGCAACAAATCTTCAAAACCTAAAGAAAAAATATATTTTCCTCCATCTCCAAGAAAATCAACGCCTAACTCTTCTTAAAAAATCATCACTTTTAACAAACTCCAAAAATTGCCAAATAAACACTTAGAACTACTTTCAAAAATCAAAATTTTCTTGACTTTGAAAAGGCTACTCCAACAATTAGAAAAAACATAAAATGCTCCATGATGCATTTTAATAACTCCCCAAAAAATTTCATGCCAATATTAGTATTTTAATTTTTTATGCTTTTCGAACTTGAAATTGATTTCCTACACTATCTCCTAGTTCAAGATTTGCAACAATAGAATAAGAACGATTATTTAATATATTATTTTTGGCCTAATATTGCAATTTATTCCTCCAATTAAATAATTACCAAACCTTAGGAAAATTAAAATTCATTTTTTTTTGGTTGATGCAAGATTGCTCTCACAACCTAGGATGCTCTTGCATCACAAAGTTTGCTTCCACCTCATCAAGATCATCTAGATCTGATCCATCATCCTTTTCCACTTTGTAGACTTTAAAAGCAATTTCTTTGTTTGTAGCATCTTGAAAAAACTCTCTTTTAAAAAGAAGTTAAAGCACCAAACATCTGATCTCTAGAATAATTATCCAAATTCTTAGATTCCTCAATAGAAGAAACTTTAGAACTATAAGCTTTACGAAGAGTTCTTAATACCCTTTTCACAACTTTTCTTTCATCCAAATCTCTACTAAGACCATTGATGGTATTTACAACTTCATCAACTCTAAGCATGTAGGCAGTAATATCTTCATCTTCAAACATCCTTAGGGTTTCAAATTTTGCTTTGTAGTTCTGCATCTTTTCTTGTTTGACCTTATCTCCTTCATAGATACCTTCTAGCTTTGTCTAGATGTATTTAGAAAACTTCAAAATTATTACCTTTCCAAGTTCAAAATCAGAAATACCACTTAGGATTGCATTCCTTGATTTTCCATTGTTTTCATAATCCTTGATCTCATCATCACTTGTTGTACCATTTGTAGGCATAGTATAACCTTTTTCAATAGACCATCAAACACCAAATCCAAGAGAAACCATAAAGGATTCCATCCTAACTTTCAATTAGGTAAAGTTTGTTCCATCAAACAAAGGAGCTTTGACACCTTTCCTATGTTCCATCTGGATCTACCTCAAGCAGTTAAGCTTCTTCTTGGGAACCACAACTTTGATACCACTTGTTAAATGCACAGGAAAAATAAGAGGGGGGTGAATCAATTGTATACTTTAAAAAATAAAAAACATTCATCAATATTTAGATCTACATTGACCCTTAAACACTTAACAACCATTTAACCCTTAACATGCATTAGCAGAATGTAAATATGTAAAGTAGTAATGTAAACACATCAAACACATAAGAACACTAGATTTACATGAAAAACCCAAGAAGGGAAAAATTACAATGAGGATTAGCTCACTGATATATGAATTGCAACACCAAGTATAATATGGCTCACTACCAAGGGCTTACTACCTAGAAAAACAAAGAAAGGCTCACTACCAGTGGCTCATTGCCAATGAACTCACTATCATGAAGAAAGAAGAATAGATGAAGGGGTGGCTCACTACCAATTGGAACTATTAACTTGATGTATATCTCATATGCTGAAGGTATAGTTCCACTGAAGCACAAACAACTCATCAAATAGACTAAAATGCAGACACCTTTTGCTCACTACATCATAAATTCATAGGCATTAAGGCTCACACTTAGATTATCACACTTGATCACATTCACATCTTTCACATCACACACTTTGCAGTTAATCCACATAATATTTCTCCTTAAATTTATACCCTCTACAACCTAAAACAATCTCAATTAGGCTATCCTTAAGGAAACATATGCACTTCAATTGTACAACATCAAATAGGTTGGCACCAAACACTTCCAAGGTGGAAAGAAGTGAAGGTAGACCATGCCACTACTTAACTAGGACCCAAATCTATACTGATATGCTTCTCAACACTTCCTCAAACAAAAAATATCCTCCATAATTAGTGCTAACACACCATGTTGACCAAACCTATAGTAATGCCCTTAACAATTAAGTTCATGCTTAAGCAAGTCTAAAAACAACTTCACAAACCACATAACAACACTCCACATTATCCATACAACATCTCAAAATATTCCAATATCCTCAAAATATTATGCACTATTGCAACCACCTAAAAATTCAAGGGAAGGTAGATACAAATGATATAAGCATGTTCCTAGATCCACAACAGTATAACCTTCACTGAGGATAAATAAAAAGAAATCCCATTTCTCCCAAACACCATGTTTCACTAGAAAAATATACTATCAAACACATCTTTTACTATAGTATGATTTGAAAACTAAAACTCTGGATATGACACCTATGAACACTTCTAATCATCACGTCCAAACCACATGAGCATATCTTTAATCATGAATAAATATAGAGAAAAACAATGAACACCACTTTGTCACACTAAGCTCTCTTTTATTCAAATTTTATTTGTATTTACTAAGAATTATTTTATTTTATTTACTTAGTTTTTGATACGATAAGCAACATTTATAGGGTGTTGTACCCTTTACATGGAGAGCCACTAGGGTCAAAAGAGATCAAGTCCAAAAAACATTAAAGACCAAGCCAAAAAACATGCACAATGGACCAACAACAGAAAAAAATACAACACAACAACAGTAGACTAACTAACATTTTCCCAGTTCTTAGAAATGAGATTAACAACATCATCCACAACCCATTCTTGGCCTTCTTCATCATTCTTCTTGTCCATTTCATCCTTCATCATAGTAGAAAGGGTGATGGTAACATAGTGGACCAGTTTGACAATGAAACGAGTCAAGCCACTAAATTTCTTGTCCATCTTTTCCATTCTTTCCTGCAACACACTGAGCTCCTCCCCATAATCTGCAACCTTCATAGTATCAACATGCTCCATGTCTAGAGGGTTTGAGGACTAAGAGGCCAAGTTCTCCTTATGCACTTTACTAATATCATGAATGGTGTGGAGCCCTCCAACATACTCCTCCTCCTCATCCCCAAACTCCTCCTTCTCCTTGCAATATTTGCTATCATACCACTCCTTTTCCGTATCCATCTAATTAACCTACACTTTCTTCTTATTATTAGCCAACCGACTAGACCTCTTGATGATGGTATCACCACCAATCACCACCATAGCAACGACCACTGTGTCCCCCTTAGAGTGCCTACCCACAACATTTTTACGTCTATTTTCTGTGGACAGAGGCTCCATCAAACCCTTCACATCATCATTAACTTTCTTCTTTGGAGTAGATTTGTTAACAGTCTTGGCAGGGGTCGACTTGAGCTCACAGAGACTAGCCGCAACACTAGTTTGGGAAATTCCTGCATTCCCCGTAAGATTCTTAGCAATAGATTTAGGGTTATGAGTTTCAGTAGAAACCAGATGGGTTTTCTTGATGGGACCTTTGGACTCAGGCGGGGATATATTGGCCACAAGAGGAGGTTCAATTTCCTCAACATGGACAATAGGTTTAGGCTAATTTACTTAGTTATATTATAGTTATAACTTCTTTAAAAAAATATATTAGTTGTTTAATATTTTTTGTTAACACATTTTGTCATTACATTTCATCCCTTATTTACATCTCTAGGCATAGTAACATACTTTTAGAAAAGAGAGAATATTAAAATATAATTTTTTTAATATTGTTTAAATTAAATTCATTTATGATTTTTTTATAATTATTATAGTTTAATTGTTCAGACATAATACAATAGCCATTTAATTTATTATATATTAAATGCATTTAGAATTTTGTTATCTAACAATAAAATTAGGTGACAAGGAAAACATAAAAAAATCAAATGGTCCCCATTCTTGTCTTGACTTACAAGCTTATAGTCATGAAATGATGATTTATACGCCTTGAACAGTTATTATTTTGTCATTATTGTCTAGCTTGTGTGATGTATGACCAATTCTAACTTTCTAGAAGGAAAATGAATTGATGTTATATAGTAGATTGTTACAAATTGATATTAATTTAGAGATATCATATTAAAATTTACAAATATTTTTGAAAAAGAGGGAACTATTAAAATATAAGTTTAAGTTAAATTTATTCACCATTATTTTTTTAATGATTAATTATGATTATTTGATTGTTCAAATGTGATAGATATATGTTACCTAAAAATAAAATTAGGTGAAGTGAAACATCAAAATTCTCATGTCTTGACTTGTGAGATGAAAGTAATAAAATGATGATTTATACCCTTTCCATTATCATTTTTCATTATTTTCAAGTTTTTTTTGTGTATGACCAATTCTAACTTTCTAGAAGGAAAATTAATTAATATTATAAAGTGTATATTTACAAAATGATATTAATTTAGAGATATTGTATTAAAATGTATAAAATATTTTTAGAAGAGAGAAAAATTATTAAAGTATAAGGTTTGTAAGACTATTTAAATCAAATTTAATTAATTAAAATTCTTTATGATTAATTAATATGGTTTGATTGTTCAAATACAATACAATAGCCATTTCTTTCATTCATACATATACATATACATATATGAATTTAAAACATTGGATATATGTTGCCTAAAAATAAAATTAGGTGACTAAGGGAAACATCAAAAAATTTAAATTATCACCATTCTTATTTTGACTTGCAAGATTATAGTTATGAAATGATTATTTATGTACCCCTATTTTTTCATCATTTTCTACCTTGAGTGGCGTATGAACAATTATAACTATCCAGAAGAAAAACTAATTGATGTTATAGAAGTAAATTTCTATAAAATGATATTAATCTAGAGATATCATATTAAAATGTATAAAATTTTAAAAAAGAGAAAACTATTAAAACATAAGGTTTGTAAATCTATTTAAGTTAAATTTATTTATAATTAAAATTCTTTATGATTGATTATTATGGTTTGATTGTTTAAATATACTACAAAATTTGTTTCATTCATTATATGTAAATGGATTTCAAATGCTGCATAGTTGTTGCCTAAAAGTAAAAGTAGGTGACAAAGGAAACATAAAAAATTTAAAATGGTCACCATTATTGTCTTGAATTGCAATATTATACCCATGAAATGATGATTTGCACCCCTTCAATTATTATTTTATCATCTTTGTTTTGTGTGGTATATGATTGGTCACTTCTAAATTTTGTCATTGTTTTCTAGATTTTGTGTTGTGTATGATTTTAACTTTATAAAAGGAAAATTAATTAATCTTATAGAATATTTTCATGACCAAAATTTTTGCTAAGAGAATCTAACTATTTTTTGAAAATATTAATTAACTGAGGTATTTATCTTTGTAAGTGTTTGAGGTGCATCATCTAGTCATGATACAAAATTTTCACCTTTGTGTAGTTACCTCTTAATTCAAGTGTGAAAGCTAACTTTAAAGGATTTGATAAACAATCTCCACTAGGTCTTACTTGCAACATGTCACTTTACACTCTCCTAGTGTCAAATAGGTTAACATAAGTCTTGGTTTGGCTAGGATAAGTCTTGTAAGACTAATGTCTAAATCTAAAGGACAATCAATTATTAATTTAGAAATACCTTAGGTTGAATTGAGTTAAATAAAGGTTACATAACCATTGAATCCTACTCTAGTTTATTTTACACACATTTAGTTAAATATTCTCTAATTCCATTTCGATGAGTTAAGACATTGCTATCTTTCCAACCTTAATTACCTAGCTTTACCAATAGATTAACATTATCACCTTAAGGTGATTCAATTAAATTGATTATATT
The DNA here is from genome assembly GCA_007258455.2 of Sequoia sempervirens. Taxonomy (NCBI): domain Eukaryota; kingdom Viridiplantae; phylum Streptophyta; class Pinopsida; order Cupressales; family Cupressaceae; genus Sequoia; species Sequoia sempervirens. Next base: position 8,316,180 of record VDFB02373365.1, on the reverse strand, counting down.
TTATTAAAGTTATTGTCCCAACTCTCTTGTTGATATTCACCAATTAATGTAAGGACATGCTAGGTTTGATTTGACAATGGATACCCCTTTGAGTCCCAAGAAGAATTAACTATTCAATTATATCAAGTTGTTTAAATTTGATCATGATATAATTAACATACAAGCTTATCCCATTCCTCGAAATTAGATGACATCAACATATTTCTCGGGTCGATTAAATTATGGTTACCAATGATTTAAATTAGAACCCTTTTAGAGAAAGATAACTAATCACACAAGATTAATTTTTAAGGGTAAGTTCCATCTCCCTATTGTTAAGTATTGATTAACACATGATCACATTAAATTGGGTTAGGTTATTAAAGAATTTATACTAATCAATCTTAAAGGATTAAATCCTTAAGTCTGGCCTTGCCATTGATCAATTTATTTAACATTAATTAATTAAGACTTAGTTGTCTCCAATTTTAAGGAGGAACAAAACATCATTTACCCATGACCTCTCCAATTTAATAGTATTAATGTCACATTATATAGTTTCCTATTTGATTAATTTAATTTGGTCCACCCTTTAATTATACCAAGTTAATTTTATACTTAAAATATTAATTTAATTAATCAATATCATGAGGGTTGACTTTGAATTTATCTATAAGGAAAAATCTTGTTTTGGTCCTATTAAAAACGAATTTATTAAATATATGCATTTTTAAGTTATGAGACTAGTTTTCTAATAGATTTTCCCTAAGAATATTTAACTCAAATTTATTTAATTATATCATTGATTCCACAAAGGTTTTAAATTATAAATCATTTATGAATACCTTAGGCTCCAATTGAATTTGAAAGGATTGATTTATTTCATAAAATCATTTTAATTTTAAATTAAATTCAAAAGTTAATTTATTAGATATTTTAAAAGTGACTTTAAGTCACAACTTAAAGTGAGGGTTCTAGGTTCATTGGCCTGCCACCATGGGACAGATTGAAATTTAAGTGAGATTAATTAAAGTAATCATTAACATTAAGTTTGATGGAATGTGCATTGAATCTCCACCCTTGTATGAGATTTAATCTTGGCCCTTAGATCTTACAGAAACTTAGGAACCTAATCCTTAAGGATTTGAAAATATATTAGTAGTTTTTGATCTCTTATTCTCATTTCCTCTTCTTTATCTTTGTCGGTTGAAGGAGTCCATATTGAAGATGGAGAATGTTAGGAATTGTAGGCAAGAAATGAAGAGGTTTTAAAACTACCAATTATATGCAAATTTAAATACATGAATAGAAATAGAGGAATGAAAAATTACAAAATAGAGAGAGTGAGACAAAAATATTAATGTGGTTCACCCTTTTCTAGGCTATGTCGACAAATAACAGTCCTTTTATTAATAATCACTTCCAACAAAATTCATCTTATATTTCACCTGCAACAATTTGTTGCATACAATCAGATAATCTATGCTCAAATTTCTTTCACTCAATACTACATGTTACACTCTATAACAATGATATAAACTCCATGCACTTTGTTGCATGTTCATATTATTTAGAACCATGACTATTCTATCTTCTTCTATGCATTGTATATTACCCATTACATAAATTTTCTCTATTGTGAATAAGATATGTTGTGACCCTTCAATTCTCATTCACATGAATATTTGAATTAAATAAAAAATAACAAAGAAATCAACTATTTTCAGGCAGTTAGAAAATAGTTTTCAAACCAAATTATAATACAATTTGTGAGAAAATATCCTTTATTAAAAATAAGCAATCTTGGACCTCGCAAGAGGGGCTCTGCCCCCTTGCATTCTCCCGTTAATTAATTTTGGGGGAAAACGTGTAAAGAAAAGAGGCCAAAATTTGAACTCCAAGACCAATCAGGCTCCACATACCAACATAGAAGGAATTAGTTTGGTGAATATTTGGTAGTGCCATGGATTTTTGCACAGAATGCACATATGTATGGGTTTTATTTTATTTTATCAATCTTATATTATTTTCATGAACAATAAATTTCATTGTCTTTCATTACGTGATTTATTTTTACTTAAACATGTATTTATCTATATTGATACCCTTTTTTCAAAGTTCCCCTGTTGTTTCTAATCAAATTTAAATGGCACAATTTATTTCCAAAAAAATATTATCCTTTTTATATACACATATTCATATATGTGTGTGTGTGTGGCGGATATAGGGAAAAAATGTCTTAAAATCTATAGAACCAAAAATCTAGGTAACTAATGACTGAGGTGACAAAATACTATTCACAAAGCATAGGATTTAATTCCCATTGGAGGTTTCCTCCCATGAGGGGTTGTTAGAAAACATAGATATATTGAGAGGGGAGTGAATCAATATATACAAGTAATCAATCCAATTCAACTCTACCAACCAAATATTTCTACTACATTAAATAGATAAATAATCAAATTATGCAATTCAAAGCACAGATACACAACCAAAACACTAGATTTACGTGGAGAACCCTAGAAGAGAAAAACCACAGTGAGCAAGTTGCTTAGATCTACTGTCCAAATATAGCCTTACAAATAAAAAAATATTTATAACAAGTTTTATGGGCTACAATCCAAAGGAAGATACAATTTGAAACACAATTTTATGGCTTCAACCAAAGGAAGCTAGAACTCTCTACAAGCAACAACACTTACAAAAAAAGGATACAACCTCTATACAAAGCACTTGACAAAATCTATTGATCAATTACCTTTGCAACATCAACACCCTTCACACTGACATATATCTTCAACACCTTTGCTCAATAACCTATTCTACCTTCAACACACTTCCACACCCATATAATCACATCCACACTCGTACATACCTCCTCGCATACTCGCACACACTCATAATTTTTGTAAAAAACTTGATCTTTCATTTTATATCCTCTGCAAGCTTCAAAAAATTTCTCCTTTGTTGGCTAAGATGAAACGTGTAACATGAAACATGCATTGGACACAAAAATTTAGCTCCCAATAAATCTACAATAAGTAGAAATAAAATGTGGCTCAAACCAATAGATAATTAGGACCTATTTTACCTTAGCACCCATCTCCACATTGGTGCACATTTCCAAATACCTAGCACACACATTTCAACATACCAAGTCGATCCAGAAAGAAATTAATCTTTTAAACTTTAGCTCCAAACCTAAAGCGGTACTGAGGAGACCAAATAACATCACGAAGACCACCTTACAAACATTATATGACTTGCAAAAATAATCTCATACATTCCTTTCACAACTTCATGCTAGCATAAACAAACAGATATTGAACCCAACATCTCTTGCAAACTTTGAAAGCATAGTCTTGAAGTAGAATATTGAAAACTAGATTGGTAGTACACCACAACACCTAAAACTTGAAGTGGGAAAACATACAGACAATCTAAACTTATCCTCCAAATCGTAAGATCACATCTTCAAATGTAGAGAAATGTGGAGCACTTCTCTAACAACATTGTACTACTATCTTCACTCTGCTAGCTCTAGAAACTTTTGTGATAACTTCTATTCTTTGAAATCAAGAACAAATATACTTCACAACTATTTTTGTCTAAATTTCAAACTACAAGGTCATATCTTCAAATCAAAGGAATGTAGATCATTCTATTGAGCTTCTTCAGTGCAACTACCCGTGCCTGTGAGTGTTTGATACCTTAATGGTTTCTTTCATATCTTATGCGATGCTTTATATCAAGGGATAATGAATACAACATTCACAACACCATAGAAAAAAATTAAAACTCTTTCTATCAAAACAAGGAGCCACAACTTCATACTAGAATACACTTCAACCTTTCAACTTTCGCCTATTCATGAACTTTAGAAGGTAAGATACAAATGTGTAGAAATGATATTGATCAAACAAAATGCTCATGACTCTCATCACCATCTCCTCCACCATAAAACTCTTTTTCACATCACTCCTTTGTTTCCACCTTGATCACTAGTCTATTTGCATCATAATAATATTGACATCAATGACAACACATGCAACAATCTCCCCTTTGACATTGATGGAAACACTAACTTGATGTGCATTTTCTCTCCCTTTGACATCAAGGGAAAAGGGCTAGTGGTCTTCCTATGAACCTATAAAAACATACATTCTCCCCTATCTACACAAACCTTATCATCCTTCTTAGTCTCTTTCTACTTGCTCCCTTGAGAGGTAGCTCCCATCAATCCAAGGATAAAGATATATCTTGAATTTCTCCCCTTGTACAGATGCACTATCTATGCATCTAGTTAGAATAAGGAGGGGAAACAACCCCTAAATTATATCTGATACATTCAAATGTGTCCTTAGAAAGTTCCTTTGTAAATATGTCTACAACCTGATCCTTTGTAGGTACAAATTTCAATTTTACCTCTTGATTTACAACCTTCTCTCTTAAAAAGTAAAACTTGATAGATATATGCTTGGTTCTATAATATATCACTGAATTCTTCTAAATATTGATGGCACTTGTATTGTCACATAGAATAGAAATTGGATCATTATAAATTACCTTGATATCCTTCAAAATTTTCTTCATCCACAACACTTGAGTGCACTAGGATGCTGCAACTATATACTTTGTTTCTGTTGTTGATAAGGACATTGAATCTTGCTTCTTACTAAACCATGAGACCAACATGTCTCCCAAAAAGAAAGCTCCACCACTGGTACTTCTTCTATCATAAACATTGCCAACCCAATATATATCAGTATATACACTCAGGGAAAATTTATCGCCTTTTAAATACCACAATCCATAATCTGAAGTGCTCCTCAAATATCTAAAAATCCTCTTAATTTCCTTCACATGTGTTTCTCTTGGATCAACTTGAAACCTTGCAACCAAGAAAACAACTTGCATAATGTTAGGCCTTGATGTTGTTAAGTACAACAGGCCCCCAATCATAGACCTATATAGAGTCTAATTAGCCTGAGGTGACTCATCATATTTGCTCAAATGATAACCTATTACCATAGGAGTACTCACTGGTTTGCAATATTCCATACCAAAATTCTTCAACATCTCCTTGACATAATTTTCTTGAGAGATAAAAAATACCATCATTTGATTGAGCAATTTGGAGTCTAAGAAAAAATGATAACTCACCTATCATAGACATTTCAAATTCCCTCCACATCTCTTCTACAAACTTCTTACACATTTCATCATTGTCACCAAATATTTATCATCAACATATACAACAACTATTAGAATTTTTCATCCTCAATTTTGATGTAAAGATTGCTATCTGTAGTACCTTTATTGAAGCCTTTCTAGAGTAAGTACTTTTCCAACCTTGCATACCAAGCCCTAGAGGATTTTTTGAGACCACATAAATCCTTCTTAATTTTGCATACCATGTTTGGGTCTTTTGATAACTGAAATCCATCAAGCTACTCTATATAAAATTCTTCTAAGTCACCATTCAAGAAAAAAAAATTTGACATTCATTTGATATACCTTGAAGTCCTTGTGCATTGAAAATGCAAGAAACATTATGATTGCTTCTATTATTGCCACCAAAGAAAATTTCTCCTCAAAGTTGATTCCTTCCGCTTGTTAATAAACTTTGCACACCAACCTTGCTTTTTTTATCACCACCTCTCCATCTTCATTCAATTTATTTTTGAACACCCATTTTGTCCCCATCACATTTTTGTCTGTAGGCCTTGGCACCAATTCCCAAGTTTGATTTTTCTCTATCTAATTTAGTTCTTCTTCCATTGCTTGTATCCTTCCTTCATCCTTACTCGCATTAACAAAAGTTTTAGGTTCTATTCTTGATAGTAAACAAAATTTTACTTGTTCATTTTCCCTAGAAAATGTTCTTCTAGTCTATACTCCTTCATTCTTATCTCTAATTATTTGATATTTTGAGTGATTATTTTGAACATACTTGGTAGGAGTCCTTATGATCTTCTCTTGTGTTTCTTCCTTTTCTTCAATTTCTTCTTCTTCTTCTTCTTATGTTCAAGTAGGTTCATTTGAGCAATAGTCTTCTTTTTCATATAATTTTTGATGTGACTCTTCATTAACCCTAACATTTGCACTCTCAACTATCATCCTCAGTATTTTATTATAATACTTGTGAGCTTTTCTCCTGGTTGAGTATCCAAGAAAAGTTCCTTCATCAGATCTTGATTTAAAGTTTCCTAAACCTTCTTCATCTCTTTTAAAGTGGCATTTGCTTCCAAAGATTCTGAAGTAATTGAATGTTTCTAGTCTTCCATACCATAGCTCATAGGGATTCTTGGTGCTATTCAATCTTAGTTATCCTCTATTAAGAATATAGACATTAGTATGGCCTGCTTCTTTCCAATATACATCATAAAACTTTTCTTCACTCAACATTGTTCTTTCCATCTCTTGAACAGTTCTATTCTTTCTTTCCACTACTCCATTTTACTGAGGAGTTCTAGCAATAGATAGATGCCTCTTTATTTCTTGTTCACAAAATTCCTCAAAATCATTTGATGTGAACTCACTACCTCTATCAAACCTGAAACACTTGATTCTAGCATTCATTTCATTTTCAACTATTGACTTGAAAATATTCAACCTACTCAAAGCTTTTGATATTTATTTCAAGAATGTAACCCATGTCATCTTAGATAAATCATCAATGAGCAGCATAAAATACCTTTTACCTTGGAGAATATTTTTCCTAGTAGGTCTACACAAATCAACATGAATCAATTCCAATGACCTTGTAGAATAATACTCCTTGGTCTTGAATCTTATCCTTGTTTTCTTCCCAATTTGATATTCTTTAAACACAAACTACTTGTAGGCTTGATAATATTTGACATATCTCTTATTTCTTATATGGAGATGATCTTCACAATATTATCAAAGTTGATGTGTCTCATTCTCTTATACCACAACCAACAGTCACTTTTTTTTCCTAGAAGATAACTTTTTCCATTAACACCCTTTAGGTTGTATAAGTTGTTTTATGTCCTAGATCCTTTTTCCACCAATTTACCAAAGTTTTATCTTCTAATTTCACACCCTTGATCATAAATTATGGGATTGTATCCTTTGTTTCACATTCGAATTACACTAAGAAGATTGTGCTTGAGGCATTCTACATAGAGAACATCTTATGTCCTAGATTTTCCATTAATACTTATGGTGCCCTTTCCACAAATCTTTGCAAATGAATTATCTCCAAACTCGATTGATCTACCATTCCAATTAACAATATTGATGAATTTTCTTTTGTCACTTGTCATGTAGCTTGAACATCCACTATCTATTACCCAAAGATTTTTTTTTCATTGATCATGAAATTCTATTTGGATAATCATTGAATTTTCAACCTCTTTATTTATTTCCTCTCTTTTGGAAGTATCATTCTCCTTGAATTTCTCAATAACATTTTCCATGTGAGTTTTTGATTTTTCTAATCCACTCTTAAAATGTCTTGCTATATGTCCAATATTATTATAGATTTGACATATCACATTGACATCCACCAGTGAAGCAAGAGAATTCCTACTTACAAAATTTCTTCTATTCACTTTAGACTTGCAATCTATAGCCTTATGACCATACTTATTGTAGATGAAACAATAACCAAAAAATGCATGATTGAACCTATTTATGGAAAATATTTGTGCTTGGAAAGGTCTTCCTTAAGGCCTAATTGGAATGTGGTATGCTTCTTTAGAATTATCCAAATTTCCATACTTTGCTTTCTCCAATTCCTTTTTTAGTAAAAGGATTTCTTTCTCAAGTTTTGTGCATTCATTTGTCTTGGCTTCAATTAGGGATTTTTGTTCTTTTTTCTCTTTCCTTGCACATTCCAAGTCTTCAAGAGTAGAAATAATTTCACTTTTAAAATTAACTTCACATTCTTCTTCATATACAATCTTGTTTGAACCACTAGAGATCACCAATGCCATGAATAGGGATTCTCCTCTTTCATCATTTGATGAGTAGTGATCTACTTCTTCTAAGGAGCTATAGTCTTCTTTGGAAAGAAGGTTCCTCTTGAAACCCTTGCTTCTATTTTTATTTTCTCTAAAAGGATATTTAAAAGCATAATGACTAAATCTTCCACATTTAAAATATTTGAAAGGTAACTTACCTTTATACTTGTCTGACCCCTTCTTCAACTTTCTCACAAAGTTTGCTTCTTCTTTGATGCAGGAGCATCCAGTGGTGTAAGGGAAATCTTGCATCACCCAAAAATAGTTAAATTTCAAGTTTCTTGATTTTTAGATGTTTTTACATTTTTGTATACCCTTTTCATCATAATGAAATTCCCAATTTACGGTTTTAATTTTCTATTCTTGGGTTGAAAGATATTGCAGTTTTAGTTTCCCAGATTTGCACCTAAAAATCTTGAGTTAGATTTGAGGCACTTAGAGTTCCTGGATTGGCCTTGAAACTTGCCAAAATTGGTGTAGCAGATTTTAAGTGTGTTATTGACTTCGATACCTTTCCAACGGTTCAAACGGTTTGCGAATCGAAGTCCCAGATCAAAAGTTATGGCCCCGGGAAGTTGGCACACTTTCTAGAAGATACAATTGCAAATGTTATTTTAAAATTTGAAATTAAATTTGTAATTTTTCGGTGCCAAACTGCCTAAACTCAAATTTTAATGTTGTTTTGGCTCCAAACTAAAGAGGAGCTCTATTTATGGGCGGGTTTCTAATTTTTGGGTAACTTTTTGGGGACAAGCTCACATATTGTGAAAGGGTGATTTTGTAGCTTTCTGTAACTTGCATGTGTTGTAGAACTTGAGGATTTGAGATCCTTTGCATGTAAGAAGCTCCATTTTCTGAATAATAAAATTATTCTCTTGTTTGTGGGTTATTTTCTAAGTCTCGGGTTGTGCCTTCATCAAGTGGTATCAGAGCGGGTTTTCTTGAGCGTGTGGACAGATCGCCGATCATGAGGCAGTTCACCAGGACCGTGGTTGTGGGTCAAAGATCAGAAGCACCTCAAGTGATGCAGTAGTAGGTGTAGAGGTGAGTCCACTTAAGGTGAGTGAGATGGCAGTACTGGTGGAAGAGATGCAATTTAGTAGCCTCCAAAGAGCAG